>JARFXV010001740.1:0-143334 GCA_031761425.1 Cosmopolites sordidus | reverse complement strand
CCATACGTTCACTCCATCTATTTTGGTGATTGATTTCTAACATCCAGTGTGGATTAGCAACTGCCCAGTAGTGCATATTATGTAAGTTAACGCCTCCATCACTGCTAAAAGTAGCTTCATCAGTCCATAGTATCCGTTTTAAGAATTGTTTATTTCCACTACACATATTTTTTAACCAGTGACAATAGTCTCACCGTCTGTCGAAAACGTTATCCAAAAGGGCTTGGTGTAAGACAACATGATAGGGGTGCAGCTTGTTATCTCTTAAGATTCGATGAACGGATGTCTTGCTAACACCTAATTCTTCAGATATTTGTCTGATACTTAAATGGGGGTTGGTTTCAACATAAGCCAGAACATTTACGACATTATCTCCATTACGAATCGAACGTAACCTGGTGCGGACTGGATATGGATGCACAATTCCTGTTTCTCGTAAGCGACCTTGCTAGACGTGTAAACACCTTCTTCGAATAATGCCTTCTTTCGGGATATTGACTTGCATATTGCCGCTCTGCAATACATGCATGTTCAAAACATTGGAAATACACCGCCAACTTGTCATAGGCCTCGTTATTCGTAAAAGGCATTGTTGGATATTATTATAATAATTATTAATAACCAATAAATGCAATGGTGAAAATGTAATGCATTTCAAAACTAACAAGTTAATTTGACGGCTTTTGTTTGTTTCCATAGTTCCCTTCTTACACTCTTTGTGTAATGTACCTAAGGATTGCATGCGTTTATTTGAAAACCCGAAAACGCATAATTTCATTCATTCATTCATTTAGTTTAAAAGAAAGAGTAGGTATATTTATTAATAACTGATTTCAATAATCTGTCAAGTAGTATTTAAGCATCACAAAAGAGAAAATGCAACAATTGGGGAACGGCATTTTTTCCGCTTATGTAATTAAATTAGGAAATATTATCAAGGTCAGGATTAGAACATTTATGATAATTGATACTGAATAGATAATTTTATTTTTTAAATAAAATTGTTGCTGTTGCGATTGCGACCAAAATATTAAGACCAATTTAAACTTAATATTACGGTAAAAATTAAAACTAACTGATTTTTTTCAGAAAAATCGAAAAATCTCTTGACATGTCAGATATATCGATTTCGGGTTTTCACTGGACGATTCCTCTTTAAATTACCATTCTTGCCATGAAGTAAAAGCTGTACCATTCCATTTGAAAAAACTGAACAAAACTTCAAAAAAATATTGTTGAATGTAACGTCACCTCGCGGTTTCATTTATGAACTAAATAATTTATCTGCCAGATTATCTGATTGTCCCAGCAATTGCCTTTTAAATGAGCCCAAATTGAGGAAAATCGGTTAAGGCAAACGGACATTAGATGACTTTTTATCTCAATAGGTAAAAGCCCCCCCCCCCCTCTTTTCGTGAAATTTCGACAAAATGTCATAAAACAAAGTTGTAGGAGACAGTTTGCTAATTATAACTGAGAATTTTTCTTACTCGGTTAACACTTGAAAATACACAAAAAAAAAAAAGATTTTTAAAAATGTTTAGCTCGTCACGCCCTAGAAGCTTAAAAATATTTTTGGTGAATTTCTCATGATCATTTTTAGTACAATTTTTTTTTCCCCGAAGCTGTGGGATAAATAGTTTTCAAGATACGGCCGCGATCCATCCTTAATGAGACACCACACCACATATATATATATATATATATATATATATATATATATATATATATATATATATATATATATATATATATATATATATATATATATATGTATATATATATATATATATATATATATATATATATATATATATATATATATATATATATGTATATATATATATATATATATATATATATATATATATATATATATATATATATATATATATATATATATATATATATATATATACATATATATATATACCATATATATATATATATATATATATATATATATATATATATATATATATATATACCATATATATATATATATATATATATATATATATATATATATATATATATATATACCATATATATATATATATATATATATATATATATATATATATATATATATATATATATATATATATATATATATATATATATATATATATATAAACCTAAGGAAGTTCACCCATGCTGTACGTCGTGCTTTGCCATTCCTTCATCCGCCATCTAAAGCGCCATCAAGCGTCTTCTTGGCCTTAAGCCGGTTTCTGGCCTTAAGCCGTCATCAGTTGGGCTCAAGCTGGACACGTGAAGAGCGGATGAAGGAACGGCTAAAGCCATGACCATAAAAATTGGCCATGTCGAATGGAGGCTGCAATCACATGCAGCCACGCCATCCTGCGGTAAACGGTCGCAGCAGGCAAACTGTGCAAAACCGTTCGTGCCCGTCTAACCTCGGGTAAGGACCAGGTCAAAAATGATCAAAAAATTGGGGACCGGGCTCGTGGAGAAAAGTATTAAAATGCTGAGGAAGGGCGAGCACGATGTGGAGCATGGGTCCTTAGCTTTTTCATACTGTTCTCCACGAGCAAAGTTCACAATTTTTTGATTAATCACAAATATATATATATATATATATATATATATATATATATATATAATATATATATATATATATATATATATATATATATATATATATATATATATATATATATATTGTCGCGCATTTAAGATGAAGACACCCCTGTATTTTCGCTATTTGAAGGAATACAACAAATTTGAGTTGCAGTCATACATTTTGATGGCTTACAGTGTTTAAGATCTCTACTGAAATCTAAACTTTAAACTTTGCCTCCTATAAATTCACAAACAGGGTCAATTTTCAACATTTTGCTTCGTATTAGAGATATCCAAAAAAAATTATTAAAGAAAGTTGTTTAGTATTTTATTTTAACCCCACGTACCGAGTTTCATGAGAATATTCGCATTTTTAGTTTTTTCATGATTTTGGTCTATACCCAAAATTATTACGAAGTTTTTATTTTTTAATTTAATAATTAGTGTGCCATGGAAAGTAATAATTTGACACTAGTGTTAAATGTCACCCAGAAAAGTTAAGTTCTAGTCAGTGATTACAGAATTAAAATGCCATTGACTTTGGCGATTGTTTGGTGATTTTGGCCGTAATAGTAAAGAAGTTGCTGCAGAGTTTAACATGAAACATACCCAAGGTGCTCCCATTACTCATGGAAAAGCAGCCGCTGTAAATGCTATTTTCAATTAAACTGACAGTGTTATGGTTAAAATCCATCAAAATTATAAAATCCATCATTATGGTTAAAATCCATCAAAAAGGTCAACCTGGTCGAATAAACCCACATTGAGGATAACGATATATTGTAGGCAAATCGAGCAGATCCATGCAGGAGCCTTCGAGATTTATCGTCTCAATTGAATGTTAGCAAGAATAAAATCAGAAGATGTTTTGACATACATTGATAGGAGGTGATAATAAAATATTAGACTATTATTATTGGGTCCAATGTAATTTTTTAAGTGATAGACATTTCCTGGAGAAGATTATGTTTACTGATGAGGTTGTATCGTCTCAAAACTGTAGATACTGGGCCAGTGTTAATCCTCACTGGGTTATAAATTGAAAAGAATAATATTCCCAGGAAGTCAATGTCTGGTGTGGGATTTTAGGAAACAGAATAATTGGCCCTTTTTTCTTTAATGAATCATTAAATGCTGGTCTTTTAGTTAACTTCTTCGATGGAGAATTTTGGATGCAATTGAAAATCTTCCTCTTAATGTGCGAATTCAAGGATTGTCCCCACAATTCAAGAATTGTTCATCAATGGTTTAACTAAAAATTTCCAAAGCGCTGGATAAGAAGAAATAGTCCTTTTGAACTCTGGACTCCGAGGTCTCCCGATATTACACCCCTCGATTTTTATTTTTGAGAAATGGTCAAAAATGAAATTTATAAAACAAGGCCCAGATATTCAGATGAACTTTGGCCCACAATAAGGCAAGTCTATGAAGAAATCAGCATCCCGGAACTTAGACGAATAGCTAATTAGAATCTTAAGTATCGAAAAATATATTCGAATAGACGGAGGACTAGTTGAGAGAGATCACATTTGATAGTTAATTATTTGTATTACGAAAATTATTGCTGTATACTTTTTCCTAAATTTAATAAATTACCAAACATTGTTTTCCCATAAGAATAAAATAATTATTCCTTTGTAAGTGCTATTTATTTTACTGAAATATTTGAATACATGGCACTATTAAATTGACAATATATCAAGTTGTTACTTTCCATGGAACACTAATTATCAAATTAAAAAATAAAGTAATCATTTTATGTATAGATCAAAATAATGAAAAAATAAATAATGTAAATTTTGTCATGAAACTCGGTATGTTGGGTTAAAATATTATTATAAACAACTTTTTTCGATATCTTTAACGGGAAGCAAAATATCGAGAATTGTGCCTGTTTGTGAATTCGTAGTAAGCTGAGTTTAAAGTTCAGATTTCAGTTGAATATCTCAAAAAATGTGACCTCATCACTTCTGGGGTGATCCTTTATGTCATTTGTCTCTTGGAATTTCTTTATGAATTTTCGATACAGCACTTTGGGAAACACCTACAATTTCCGCGATATCACTTTGATTAAAGCTCTGTTGTGACAAAGTAATGACTCTTAGAACTATCGTAGATTTGAAACATAAAAATATTATATTTAGATGTGTTTGCAAAAAAATTACCCTACTCAGGAATCGTAAAAAATATGTTCCGCTGTTGAAACGGTCTCGTTTTCGCATTTGCGATACGGACCACCCCCTACGACTATCTCAAATGACATCTCGTGGGATTTGTGGTCGCAATCACCATATGCATAACCTTATCGGCGTTGCTGTCCCTCTTTTTTTTCCGCTTAGCCGCTGAGTTAATATGAAGGGGAAGTTTTATTATTATGTTTCGTGCGCTTTACGAAATTGAAATACCTCTGTACGAGAATTTTATACGTACTGCACTTTTTTCTATATGGAATATGTTTACATATATATTCAAGTCAAATATTGCCAATTTCTCTTAATATGATTGTTAGGAATAAATTGTTCGTCTCAAACGTGTTCATCGAGTGGCATATCTCTCAATAAAAAGACGGAACTACTTTTTGGTTAGGTTAATTTTATTTGTCTTAGTCCCATGTTTAAGAATAAATTGTTCTACTCAAACGTGGTCATCGAGTGGCATATCTCTCAATAAAAAGACAGAACTACTTTTTGATTAGGTTATTTTTTGTGTCTTAGTCCCATGTTTAGGAATCAATTGTTCTATTCACACGTGGTCATCGAGTGGCATATCTCTCAATAAAAAGACAGAACTATTTTTTGGTTAGGTTATTTTTATTTGTCTTAGTCCCATGTTTAGGAATAAATTGTTCTACTCAAACGTGGTCATCGAGTGGCATATCTCTCAATAAAAAGACAAAACTACTTTTTGATTAGGTTATTTTTTATGTGTCTTAGTCCCATGTTTAGGAATAAATTGGTCTACTCAAACGTGGTCATCGAGTGGCATATCTCTCAATAAAAAGACAGAACTACTTTTTGATTAGGTTATTTTTTATGTGTCTTAGTCCCATGTTTAGGAATAAATTGGTCTACTCAAACGTGGTCATCGAGTGGCATATCTCTCAATAAAAAGACAGAACTACTTTTTGATTAGGTTATTTTTTATGTGTCTTAGTCCCATGTTTAGGAATAAATTGTTCTACTCAAACGTGGTCATCGAGTGGCATATCTCTCAATAAAAAGACAGAACTACTTTTTGGTTAGGTTATTTTTTATTTGTCTTAGTCCCATGTTTAGGAATAAATTGTTCTATTCACACGTGGTCATCGAGTGGCATATCTCTCAATAAAAAGGCAAAACTACTTTTTGATTAGGTTATTTTTTATGTGTCTTAGTCCCATGTTTAGGAATAAATTGGTCTACCCAAACGTGGTCATCGAGTGGCATATCTCTCAATAAAAAGACAGAACTACTTTTTGATTAGGTTATTTTTTATGTGTCTTAGTCCCATGTTTAGGAATAAATTGTTCTACTCAAACGTGGTCATCGAGTGGCATATCTCTCAATAAAAAGACAGAACTACTTTTTGGTTAGGTTATTTTTTATTTGTCTTAGTCCCATGTTCAGGAATAAATTGTTCTACTCAAACGTGGTCATCGAGTGTCATATCTCTCAATAAAAAGACAGAACTACTTTTTGATTAGGTTATTTTTTATGTGTCTTAGTCCCATGTTTAGGAATAAATTGTTCTACTCAAACGTGGTCATCGAGTGGCATATCTCTCAATATAAAGACAGAACTACTTTTTGGTTAGGTTATTTTTTATTTGTCTTAGTCCCATGTTCAGGAATAAATTGTTCTACTCAAACGTGGTCATCGAGTGTCATATCTCTCAATAAAAAGACAGAACTACTTTTTGATTAGGTTATTTTTTATGTGTCTTAGTCCCATGTTTAGGAATAAATTGTTCTATTCACACGTGGTCATCGAGTGGCATATCTCTCAATAAAAAGACAGAACTATTTTTTGATTAGGTTATTTTTTATGTGTCTTAGTCCCATGTTTAGGAATAAATTGTACTACTCAAACGTGGTCATCGAGGGGCATATCTCTCAATAAAAAGACAGAACTACTTTTTGGTTAGGTAATTTTTTATTTGTCTTAGTCGCATGTGTTAATATTAGAAGCAACATTTCTGACTCTTCAGCGTCTGATATTTTTCAATGAGATACAGTCAAAGTCCGGGCCGGGTCTTCTCCTACGATCTTTCTCATCCCTACTTTTCTAATTTCTATATCTATCCTTATCTAATCAGATACTCTCATTCTCTGCGCCGCACATTGTGCAGAATAAATGAGTTCCAAGTATGACTGTAGAGCCATGTGATATTATTCGACATAACCTTTAAAAACTTAGTGATGTTTGTTAAATATTATCAACAATTGAATTTATTTTTTGATATAGAACGTTTTATTTTTCATATTTTAGTGTAACTGTTTTAAAGCACATATAAATTGGGACGGAAACGACCATATTGAAACACCACAGATGGCTCATTGTTTTGGAAGTTTGGTGGTTGGTATCAACAACTTAGAAGTTTAATAATAGATTTGAGCAATATTAGCATGTGGTAATCAATAATAAGTGCCGAGTAAGTGTACTGGAATACTCTTTTTGTGTATTCTAGTGTAAATACATGTTAATAGTTATTATATTGACAATAAAAGCAATATTTTCGGAAGTAAGGCACACAAAATATGGATAGTTATGTGGCTTGTGGTTGTTCCCTGACATGAAAAAATCAAACTCACTACATAGGTAAATCTTTTTAATTCTAAATTTGTCAATTATTTAGAAATAAAAACGTATTTTGTTTGGAACTATCCATGTTTCCTTATGTATGTTTTTATGATCAAGAGCAGTGCTAACAATTTTCAGATTGTTCTCGAACGCAAATTCTATCACCCTTTTTCCATTGTCATTACTAGGGGTGTATATACTGTCGTCCCCTGTTACCTCCTTGTATTCTTCTTCCCTCCCTACTTTGGCATTAATGTCGCCTATCATATATTTTATAGCAAACTTCGGAATCTTTTCCATGCTTCTCTCCAAATCTTCGTAGAACTGTATTTTAATGTCCGGGTTTTTTTTTCTTCGGATCGTGCATGCGCATTTATTATATGCATCTTTCTGAACTGGTTTCTGATTATTATCCTGCACATTCTATTTGAACTCGATAACTCGTTATATCCTTTTGTTTAGTCTCCTGTAGTACAGGAATATCTACTCTGAAGTTTCTCATCTCCTCAATGACGTATTTCAGGGCTCCTTTCTTAAATGTACCTCTAATATTCCATGTACCTATCCTAATTCTGTCTAGTTTGTTTTTTTCCTGTTTACTTACTGTTTGCATATAGATTGCTTGCTTCCAGTCTCAATCCATTTCGTTGCTGGGTCAGACCCATATTTCCGTTTACTGTCAAACTTGTTAGTTTTTTCAGCTGCTTGCTGTACTTCCAGTTTTTTCCAATATGTTTTCTCATCTGTTCTATTTCCAGGTTTAGCCGTTCATCACCAATTTCAAAAATTCCATTTTAAAATATTTTCTACTGGCCCTCGAATTTGCCTTTTCTCTAATTTTCTTTTGAATATCTCTTTCTTCTCTGTTTTTAATCATACGTGACATTATTATTGAATTTGTCAGTGACTTTAATATTATAAGTATTAGCATTGATGGTTTCGTTCATATTATCTAATTTTATAAGTAAAATATTTATTTTACTTTCCAAAGAAGCTCTTAGAGCTAATAGATCTAAAACTTAATTATAAACAAAATCTGAATGATAATAAAAGTAATAAATGAAAAAAAAGTAGTGATTTCGCAAATTGTTCCAAAGGGGGCACCTTGGAACAACATATTTTTTTTATTGATAATATAATTTCATCAAATGATTTTTTTAATTAAGGTATATTATGAAAAGTAAATGTTTAAAGTATCTATTATATTATATCATCATCATCATCATCAGCCTGTATCGATCCACTGCAGAATGAAGGCCTCTTCACCATGTTTCCAACTTTCACGGTCCTGGGCTTTTCTCTGCCACTCGAGTCTAATATACTTAACGATGTCATCAATCCATCGTGATTTCGGTCTTCTTCGCGGACGTTTGCGATCAAGCGGTATCCACTCCAGGATTGCCCTGGTCCATCTGCCATCGCCTCGCTATATGGCCTGCCCATCTCCATTTCAATTGCTTTCCTATTCCAATGATGTCACAGACTTTTGTTTGTTCCCTGATCCATGCGCAGGACTTTCTGTCTCGTCTTGTAATACCAATCATACATCTTTCCATTCCCCTCTGTGCCACCCGAAGTTATATTATATTATATATTGTATTATGTATTGTTGTGTATTATATTATATATTATATATTGTGTGTTAGATTATATTATATATTGTCTACTATATTATAATATATGTTATAATATTACATATTATTATCTCACCCCTATTCAGTTGCAAGAAATAAAAAGAAATATTTAAAAAAAAATCGAACGCCCTAGTATACTTCTATATTAGAGATAACTACTTTTAAATAAGAGCAGCTTTTTCTATCTTATGTACGTCACGATGAAGATTGAAAAACAAAATAATTTATCACAAGTTTAAAGAAAATATCGTTATAAATCAGTGGATTTTCGGGAGAACAATGCGGCACCATCTCTAGTTGGACAGTTTGTGTTTTTCTATTTAGTCGGCGAGGAAAAGCGTACAGGAAAAAAGGGCGCTTGTTGAAGTTCGTATCTGGCCTTTCTGTTGAAGTTATGCCGCACAAAATATTATACTTCGAGGTGGTTTTAAATTTTATTTTTTTCCTTTATTTAGGTTTTTCGTCACTATCTAAAACTCAAAAAATATCATAAATATCTGTTCTTATTTAAAGAAAAAATTACTGGGTAAAAACAAAAAATCAAACGGAGACAAATATCTCAGTGATTCTTTTTTGTAATAAATTTGCCTAACGAACAAAATTTTTAAAGATATAAAAATGTTATAAAAAATTTTGCAAACTTTTAACGTTAACGTTTCGGAGGGTACTCTCCCCCCGTTTTCAAAACTAAACTAAAAATTAATTATATTAATTTGTAATATATAAATTAACGAATGAAAGTAAATATATTTTTTTGTATATGTCAACGATACTTACATTGACAACAATAGATTTTCATGACAGTGACAGACTACCAAAAAATATATATATAGGTAATGTTTACTGTGTGATTGTTTATTGTACTGATTGTGTATTCAAATATTTAAATGTGTTTAATTGTATTCTTTAGAATCGGGAACCATATTAAATTTAAATCTGCCGAAGGCATAGCAATACAGTTATTTTTATTTAAATTAATTATAGCGGTTTCTTTTAATCTTCTGTATTTTGTTACCGATTACCCAAATAAAGGAAAAAAATATATGAACACGCCACAATCATTCAAACATTAGTTTTAAATTTTGTTATATCAACATCACATTTTTGCTTATATAAATCTCATATTTTCTATAGGATTAAGACAGTGTTATCGGTTTTCTTACATGTAATAAAAGAAAATATTTTAATACAATAAAACAAATTTGACCTGTAATGTATTGACTAAAATGTTTTCCAGGAATTGATGAAATTGTCTTGTTTGATTGCCAAAATTGCTGCATCTATCCCTACATTTTTGGAAATTATTCTCAAGGCATTCGAATATCTTGATATATCCAACGCAAGTTTTTCAATATGGGCCCTCCAATCCAATCTCCGGTCGATCACTAATCCAAGTACTGAGGCACATTGTGTCATTTTAAATACACTGTTGTTGTAAACAATATTAAGGTCAACCTAACCTAACCTAACATAACCTAACCTAACCAAATATGGAATAGTATCCATAATATGGAATACCACTGTTTCTCGTAATCAATCAATTTAAACAGAAATACGCGACCATCTTCTGTCTCACTTACTCACTTTAGTGTTGCATTTTATTCGGCACTCGAGCATTTTTATTTCATATTTATTTATTATTATTATTATTTATTTCATATTTATTTCGACAGTCGAGCGAGCGCTGTAAAGATGGTAACATTCTTTCTTTTGTTTTGTCGGTGGCTAAAAACTATTCAAGGTATGTAGAAAATAAGTATTTTTGTTTAGCAAGTTTGTAAAAATACCTTTATTATACATTTATCGTGTTGTATTGATGTTTGTTTTGATATTTTGCATACGTTTTATTGCGTAGCTATTCTTGTTTGTAAAACACGGCAACAATTTTGAGCCTGTCTAAAATTCCTAATATGGACAATCACTGGGTGCTTAATTATGGAATATTCCATATTAAGGGCTCCCATAATTTGGGGGTTGAATATATCATTTTATAAAGTGTTATATTTATATTTTTAGAATGTAGTCCACACACTCAAAAGAAAATGAAAAGATTGGAATGAAGACAAGATGGCTGAAGCTATAAAAATGGTGCGAGAAAAGAAATGGGTTATTAGTACCTAGAAGTACATTTTTTCGTCTATTTCACGAATACTAACCGTCTGCAGATGAAGCAGCAGCTACCAAATTAGGTAGGAAAACAATATTAGGCGTACATCTCGAAAGCCTTTTAGTGGAATATGTTTTGACAATGGAAAGTAAATTCCAGGACTTGACCAGACCAGATGTATGCTTGCAAAATCCATTCGGCAAATCGGGCACAGTCGGGAAAGAATTGTTGAAATTATTTTTGAATCGTCATAAAGCAAAACTCTCGATAAGAAGACCTACCGGTATATTTTTTCCAAGAGCTTTTGGATTTAATAAATAGAAAGTCAACACCTTCTTTAACCTTCTGGAAAGGGTATACGATAAAAGTAATTAACCACCAAATCGCATTATAATTGTGCAAAGCAAGATATCCCAAGTTTTTGGTACATCAGCCGAAATCCAATAATCACAGTAGTTTCCTACCACCTTTCATTATTTTTCCTAGAAAAAAATATGAATCTCCAGCTCATGAAGGATTGCTCGCCAGGATCTATAGGAGTTGTTCATCCGTCAAGATGGATTCAAATGCACATATTCACAGATTGGTTTAAATACTTTCTTAAACACTCCAACCCAACTCCAGGATCTAAAGTTCTACTCATATTAGACGGTAAATTCAGTCACACCCGTAACATCGATGTAATAGATCTTGCTAGAGAAAATAACGTAGAAATTGTATTCACACCTCAGTATACCACAGACAAGCTCCAGTCTTTGGACAAAACTTTTATGGGACCGTTAAAGGTCGTATCAGACTTTTAACACCAAATCACATTTATAACGTAGATGAATCTGGCCTTACAATTGTGCAAAGCAAGATACCCCAAGTTTTTGGTCACACAAGGAAAACGACAAATAGCTTTACTGACATCAGCCGAAAGAGATTCACTAATCACTGTAGTTTCCTACCACCTTTCATTATTTTTCCTAGAAAAAATATCAATCTCCAGCTCATGAAAAGTTGCCCACCAGGATCTGTAGGAGTTGTTCATCCGTCAAGATGGATTCAAAAGAACATATTCACAGATTGGTTTAAATACTTTCTTATACCCTCCAACCCAACTCCAGAATCTAAAGTTCTACTCATATTAGACGGTAATTCCAGTCGCATCCATAACATCGAGTTAATAGACCTTGCTAAAGGTCGTAATAGACCTTTAACACAAAATCGCATTTATAACGTAGATGAATCTGGCCTTACAATTGTGCAAAGCAAGATACCCCAAGTTTTTGGTCACACAAGGAAAACGACAAATAGCTTCACTTACATGAGCCGAAAAAGATTCACTAATCACAGTAGTTTCCTACAACCTTTCATTATTTTTCCTAGAAAAAAATATGAATCTCCAGCTCATGAAAGGTTGCTCACCAGAATCTGTGGGAGTTGTTCATTCGTCAAGATGGATTCAAAAGTATATATTCACAGATTGGTTTAAATACTTTCTTAAACACTCTAACCCAACTCCAGAATCTATAGTTCTACTCATATTAGACGGTAACTTCAGCCACACCGGTAACATCGATGTAATAGTCCTTGCTAGAGGAAATAATGTGGAAATTGTATAAATACCACCGCATACCACACACAAGCTCCAGTCTTTGGACAAAACTTTTATGGGACCGTTAAATGTCTTTTATAGTTGAGAAATACGAATCAGGATTAGAAATAATAACAGACCATTAAGTCCTTTTGGCATTGTAGAACTATTTAGCGATACTTATTTGAAAGTATAAACAAGCGCTACTGAAGTAAATTCGTTCCGGATTACAGGACTCCGGACAGTAAATCAAAACATATTCAGCGATGTTGACGTTATTGCTGAGCAACAAGATGTTGTAAAAGATGGTTGTAGAGTAAATATGACACCGACAAAATCAAACTCCTTGACTGAAGAAGGACCATTCGCTACCAATCCTAGTGAGGGTAATATTTCTATTTCAAATGATACTTCAGGCACTTAAATTTGAAATACATTATGAATCTGAACCGTTCACTTCCAGATTTGATCGTAACACTCTTGATGTCTTCTTATGACATAAGTTCAGTTTCAACAAAAAAGAGGAAGATTATCCAAGGAGGTATCTAACCGAAGAAGAAAAGCTGCTCTGGAAGTAGTGATCACTTTTTCACCATGTAAGAAATGATTTCATCGAGAAAAGTAAGAAAATAAATAGAAAAAGGAAAGAAATTTTCTAAGAAACAGAATAAGAAAAAACAGGAAACAAAAAGAAAGGGAAAACGAATACTAAGGCAGATTCTGTGAACTCTGAGGATGAAGAGTCCAGTTTAATACATGCAGTGAGCCTGATGTCACAATAGGAGAACAAGCTCATCACTCAGTGAACATGGAATGTACGTTCTGTCGGGGACTGTTTTCTGAAGGTACTCAAGGAGAAACGTTGATCAAATGTGTGGGCTTTGAGCACATAATGACTGCGCTGGTCCAGAGTTTCAGACTTGAGTTTGTGATTTCTGCAAATAGAATAAGTAAATTTTAACAGAATAGGATACTTTTCTTTTTTACCAAAGTCTCAAGATCTCTTATAAAAAAATTTGACTCTTTGTTATTTCTTTTAAGAAAATTTGTGTTTTATTTTTATATTCCATATTTGGGCGTGTATTCCAGAAATAACTCCTATTTTGTTTCTTAAATTACCGAATAAAAAAAGAATATGTTAATTAATATTAATAAAAAACAAGACTGTCACTAAGATAAGCCAAAATATGTGACTGACTATGATTATAATTAAAAGCCTCCAATCCATTCCCAATCCATATATATCCCTGTATAAAAAACTCTGAAACAAATTAGCAATTTTAAAATAAACGTCCAGACAATAAAATCACTTCAAATCCGAATCGATAAAGGAGCAGGGAAGAAAAAAAATGGAAAGCACTTTACTTATTTAAAAGAATCAATTTCGAATCTGCAAGAATGAAGCAATAAGATTAATACGACAGTTTATTTTTTTACTTTCTCTTTTTCTCTTTATTACGCCATCAGGATCGATCGCAACCAAATCGAAAAAGGATATTTTTCAAACGACAAACGTCGTTGCTACGCTAGGTAGCAACATTGAATTAACAGAGGAAAAGATTAATGGGCTTGGAACCTCAAAGAGCCTTTATCGAAGGATTTGCGACATATTTTCTTTTTTGGATTGATGTGTTGGAATTCTGGATCCGACAAGCATGTCGCTGGTAGAGAATAATAAATGTTGTTTAGTTAATTAAGCAGGATTTAATCTGGTAATTGATAAATAGTAAATAAAAAATGTGGATATATTTAATTTTATTACTAAGTTGTAATGGTTAAAGTGCAATTATTATTTGGAATATTTTTCAAATTTGTCTTTGATGTTGATGATAAGTTCGTCTTCTAGACGAAGGGAGGAGTATTGAAACTCGACATTGGACGAAGCATATATATATATATATATATATATATATATATATATATATATATATATATATATATATATATATATATATATATATATATATATATATATATATATATGATGATGATGATGATGATATATATATATATATATATATATATATATATATATATATATATATATATATATATATATATCATCATCATCATCAGCAGCAGCCAGTATCAATCCACTGCAAGATGAAGGCCTGCTGAAGGCTGCTTCCAACCTTCACGGTCCTGGGCTTTCCTCTGCCACTCGGGTCCAATATACTTGTCCAATATACTCGGGTAATATATACTAATGATGTCATCAATCCATCGTGCTTTCGGTCTTCTTCGCGGACGTTTGCGATTAAGCGGTATCCACTCCAGGATTGCCTTGGTCCATCTGTGGTCCCATCGCCTCGCTATATGGCCTGCCCACCTCCATTTCAATTGCTTTACTCTTCCAATGATGTCACAGACTATTGTTTGTTCCATGATCCATGCGTTGGACTTTCTGTCTCGTCTTGTAATGCCAATCATACATCTTTCCATTCCCCTCTGTGCCACCCGAAGTTTTTGAATTGACGATGGCGATGATGTGAGTGTCCAGGTTTCACTTCCGTATGTCATAAAGGGGAGAACGCACTGATCGAAGACTTTTCTTTTTAGGCAAAGTGGGAATCTGCTCTTAAACACTATGTTGAGCCTACCAAATGCCTGCCAGCCACATTTAACACGCCGTTCCACGTCCCGGGCAGTATTCCCCTCCATTGAAATCCTCTGCCCTAGATATATAAAGCTGTCCACAATCTCCAAATCCCTTCCTAAAACTGAAATTCTTCTGTCCTGAGCGAAGTTATTGAACATAACCTGACTCTTTTTCATTGCAACGCTAAATATGCGGACTATGAAAACAGAGGCCCGATTGCATGAACTGTTAATCGAACTTGACAACATACATTGGGATATTATTGGGCTCTGTGAAACACGAAGAAAGGGTGAAGAGTTAATCAAACTTGAACCAACTGGACATCATCCAACCGACTAGCCCAATGCGTCATTCAGCTGAATAAAAAGTTTAGGCTTCAAATCGTCGAAGCTTATGCATCAACTATAAGCCATAGGGATGAGGAAATTGAGGAATTTTATGATGATGTGGCCCACCTTTTATACAAGGAGAAATGTAGGTACAAAATCCTGATGGGTGATTTTATGATTTTAATGCCAGAATTGGAACAACAAGAACTGACGAAAATGCAACTGGCCCATATAGAACTGGTGAGCGAGACAATAGAGGTGACATATTGGTTGATTTTGCTGAAGGACAAGAACTATATATTATGAATTCGTTCTATAAGGAAAATATCAGCAGAAAATGGACATGGAAAAGTCCATCTGGGCTGATAAGTGAAATTAACTACATCATGACCAACGATAAAACAATATTTACCAATTGTACTGTCCTTAACAATTTTAATGTTGGAAGTGACCACCGAATGGTATGAGCAAGGGTTCGGATTGACTGTCGAAAAGAGCGCGAAAGAATGGTAAGATCAAAGAAGGGCAAGGTGGATTCTGGAAAACTGCTGGAGAGAGGAAGCGATTTTGAGATTGCTTTGTCAAACCGGTTTGCTGCGTTACAAGATCCAGAGGAGATGCAAATATCAGTTCAATATGAAGAAATCGCCAACAATGTACTTCAAATGGCTGCTTCAATAGTACCAGAAGAAAAATTGATTTAATGACGACCATTGATAATGACGATAATTGACAGACCATTGATTTAATGAAGAAACGGCGAGCAATGAGAAATACAGGTAGTCCTTTTGGCAGGGTCGAGTACACTGAGCTCTGCAAAACTGTAAGAAAACGTATCAGAGAGGACACGCGCCGGTTCAATATGCAGTTAGTGCAAAACACCCTGGAAGGAAACAAAGGGATTAACAAAGCTAAACAGAAGCTGAAAAACAAAAGAACGCAAATATATGCTTTAAAGCGTGAGGATGGCACAGTGTGCAGTGTGCGTACCCAAATGTTAGAGGTTGTCAGAAAATTTAAATATATATATATATATATATATATATATATATATATATATATATATATATATTTCTAAATTATTCCGGCAGTCGATCCGTTGATTCTGTGAAGAGTCACGACCTTTCGCGCTGTGTGTTATCCGCTTCGACTGAAGTCTGTTCGACTCTTCACTTCGTTCGACTTCTTCAAATGAGTTTTTGGCGAAACGTCGTGACTCTTCACAGAATCAACGGATCGACACCCGGAATGATTTAGAAACATTATCTGCCATCCGTGAAAATATTAGATGTAACATATATTGAACAACATCATAGTTTTGACATATAACAAGTTTACTAGAAGTTTATGTACGGCGTTTGTGTGGTGTTAATCTAAAATATTCAATAATAACAAAGCGTTGTGCTGTGTTTGTTGTGAGAGTTTGGATGTAACTCCGACAATCAGTCCAAAAAGAAACCTTGTGATGTGAAGTTTTTTCATTTTCCACATGCCACAAACAGACAGGATAAGTTTAATCTGAAAACGGCTTGTATTTGTTCGAAACACTTTTTAAATAGCGATTTCAAGGAAAATCTTCAACATTAATTGTTAACTTACACACCAAAAAGTTACCGAAGATTGAAGTATAATGTTGTACCGACTCAAAATCTGGCATTTAGTTCTAAAAAACCAGTATCGAATGAACAATCTGCAAGAATTGAAAAAAGGGAGAGAAAACAATTCGTCACCGAGTTGTTGACCAGCTAATTAATTATCGCAAGAGAAAAATAATTGAAATAGAAATTAAACCCAAAAACATCGAATCATGTTTATAAATTTGTTGCTTTAATAAGTATGGTGTTTTATTTATTTATGCTTGATTAGATGTTGGGATGGTGGTAGAAATAGTAATGATGGTGATGGTAGTAATGTTTCTAATATTCCATGTTTATACCGCAGATTTGCCAATAAGTGGTTTAATGATCAAGAAATTCGACTTCAAAAATCATCCACTTATGTTGAACAGTGCTCATGCAGGAGATATTGACGAAGATCTTCATGAACTTGAATATGATGGGCTCGAACATTTAGCTGGATATATATGTTTCAAGTTAAACGATTCCAGTTTCGAAAGACCCACAACGTCCAAATATGCCTGGACTGATCATTCAAGTGAAGGAGGTTTACACAAACCTTCTGAAGATTTTCTTTCACAAATGAAACAACTTCAACAATTTTTTAAGTCTGTTAATGGAGAATCCTTGACCAAAAATTATTTGAGTAATTTGATGCTTAGAACTAGCCACATTGAATGCCCAGAAAAAGCAAAAGCAAAAAGTGTAAAATTAAGTAAAAAAAAGATGACTAAAACTATTACATATTTACACTTATAGCTAATTCACAATGAACATAAGCTTAAGAAATATGAACTATTTTAAATTTAGGAAACAAAATGTTGTCATTTTTAATATCAATATAAAATATGGCTAGATGTGTTGAATAATTAATATTTTATTTGACAAAAAATATCGAATTTAGCTGGATTATTACATTGAAAAACCAATATTTAGAAAACTTTCAATTTGCATATTGCAATTTTCTATAACCAATGTATATTATTTTTTACATACATTTTAAACTGAGAAACAAAATGATTTGTTTATATACATTTCAAATAATCGTTATAAATAATATTAATCTATAAAACGAAATGTTTTTGTCGATAAATAAAAACTGTTCGAACTATCGAAGTTGTTTTGTTCTGTAAATAGTGTCTTAAATTAAAATAAAATTGTGTACGTGTCTGTTATATACAATTTTGTAGTGTGTTACCCATATTGATAAAGTATTTATCCTCAATATAAAGCCTTATTTCCAATTACAATGCATTTAAATTGTATTTCAAAGTCTAGCAACGAAGAGATTTGAATTTTGCTCAACGAGTGACGTCATGCGCAAACCGGACGGATTTTGGTATACGGGAATATCAGGCCCTTCCTCTAAATCATTTCTTTATAGCCTAAAAACAATTCTTCAATTGGAACCTTCGGTGTGAAACACTAAACTCGAAGAGATTTACCACTAGAGTAGAAAACACCTTTTGAGACTTCTCGACGCATCAGGAGATGATTTAATCTGATCTAGTACTTCGCCCAACCCAGCGAAGTATTCGCCGAATTATCGACAAATTGCGAATGCATGCACGATGCTTGATATTAAAACAAAAAGCAGTGCATTCCGAAGAAAATATCGTTTCTTTTGCAGGCAGTACGGTCTTGATTTCTCCTCTGTGGAAGTATGTATAGAGACGACAGAGATTTTGCCAATTTCATTCTTATTGTTATATAACATATTATTTCAATTATGGACTTCAATGATACTTCGCTATGTTTCATTTTTAACCTTATTATAAATGCTATACCAAACTTATGTCTGTTATTTACTGTCCCACTGTAGAATAAATCATTTCTAATAAGCATTTTCTTAAATACACCACTGCCCGGGCATTTAATTAGTTGAATTGCGTATATCTCGGTACGATATTTCTGAATTTGGTCCAATATACTATGGTGATTTCCTGTTCTGTCTAGCGTGCTGATATATTCATTGTTTACGTCATTGTCCAGCTGTATCATCCAAATTCCGAGGCCCAATTAAAGGTTCCATTAGTTAACAATTATAATATTTAGCTCTACAGGCCTAGTGGCTCTTGGTTTCGAGTTCTTTCACTCTTCTTTTCCATCTTTTTCGGTCCAAAGTATTAATCTTCCAATCCCTTACTCCTACTTTCTTCAAATCATTGATCACCTCATTCACCCATTTCTTTCTCAGTCGCCCTTTTCTTCTCTTTCCTCCTTCACCTCTCATCAGTATTCTTTTAACTCATCTCTAGACGGGCATCCTCGCTATGTGCCCCAGCCATCTGTCCCTCTGCACTTTTACCACCTGAACAATGTTTGATTTTTTGTTCCGTTCTTCTTCTAAATTCGTTCTGAAGTTTAATTCCTCCAAAAATCCTCCTTAATATTTTACGTTTCCAGACTTCCAGCTTACTTTCTTCCTTCTTCGTCATCTTCCATTCCATGTTCTCCCCAGTTTCTCTTATCCTCTGTCTCATTTAGCGTTTCTGAGAAATATTTGACAAATCTTGTCTTTTACCAGGGATCCTTTTTAAGTTTCCAAATAATAGGGTCTTCTGGCGCTACTGCGCCAAACTTTGTTGAACTCATATATAGAACATGGTAGATTGGGGGAAGCCCCAATTAGCTTTTTACGAGAATGAGTTGTTGGCCCATCTCCCAACCTCATTTTCGCAGGACTATTTCTTTTTCTGTCGTTAGCCCTGACCCTGACTTCCTACTGGGACTGGTTACCACAGTCTTCAGCAGTTGCTCAGGTTCCTGGGATCCCTAACGTGAAGGTGAGCGTCGGAATTAGGTAGGAGAGGTTATGTGACGCTTAGAGCAAAAACGTCATGTCATTGCATCACTATCCCATTAAAACCCCAAATCAGCATTTACACCAATACATTTAGTTGTGAACCAAACCAGCGTTTAGAGTAATGTAACTTCAATTTGATAGTTCAAGTAACTTTTCGTCCAAGTTTACCTATAGAATTTTATTACATTTGGACGTTGGTACATTTGCATGAAAATAAAAACAACAAAAACATTAATTTGAAAAAGTTGAATTGCAGCTAATTTTAATTCGGGATATCACGCTTTTGTAGTCACACCGAGCCGATGTAATTTCGAAACTTTTAAAAGTTTAAATCACGTAGCTGGGTAGTTTTGCGGTCTGTTTCGATCCCTCGAGGTGGTGAGACATATTAAACTTATTAAATCGAGACAGAAATGTATTACGCCAAGGTAATATTAAATACACTGCTGCACATATTTTATATCGTAAAAATCTTCTCGTTAAAAATTAAATTGCTCTTAATACACAGCTTTCTTTAACAATGAGCTTTTTAAAATTCTAAACTAAGCAGATTATTTATAAAAAAAAAGGTAATCAAGGATTGTTGAATTAGAGTGTCAGAACTTTAAAATCATGCATAATGATAACATGTGATAATTCTGAAATTTTTCTTTAAAAGGTTAATGGTGTTATGGTTCTTTAAAAATAAATAATGGGGTTATGTTCTGAAAATAATGTCGTTTATACGTCACTTCGGCTTCGTTTTACCCAATTTTGGACAGAAAATGTTTTTCAACGAAGCGCACTTCTGGTGGAATAGATTTGTTAACCAGTGGAGGCTCATTAGGGAGGGCGTTGGGGCGCCGCCCCTCCAGCATTTATTACAGTTAACAATTTTTCACAAAACACCATAATTTATTTCCGTTCAGTTTCTTTCCTTTAACTCATTTCCTGGTTGACCTCCTGTATAGGGTTTCAATAGCATGAAAAGTAAAAAGGAGGAAGGGGAAAGAAAAAAAATGCCCTCCCACTTTAAAAACCCACGAGCCGCCACTGCTGTTAACAAACTACTGCAGATTTTGGGCTAATGAAAATCGTCAATTGATTCAGAAGTTACCCTTGTATCATAAAGTCACTGTTTGGTACGGCTTTTAAGCTGACGCACAGTAAATTACCTAGTACAAGCTAGGTGGACAAAAGTCAATTCAAATAATCGATTAATTAATGATCTCACGACAATAACAACCACCCTAGATCATAATTGGAGGTAATAATTATGAGAAAACATTCGAGAGCGATGAGTCATAAGCGGTTGAAGTGAACTGATAAGGTAAATTCATTTATGTAAACAATTTTGTTACAATTTTGCAGTGTTTTCAATAATATATAACAATATTTGAAGTGAAGACTATTACAGTCGCTGTGATGGATTTTACTTTCAAGCGTATTTTTTTTTAATTTGATTTAATTGAGATATAATGTGTTATAATAGGTTTTGAAAAAACTAAGTAAAAATTGTAATATTTTTTTCGTTTTTAATTTTTAAACGTATATATTTTTTTTATCTCCATATATCTAGGTTAATGTTTTAATAATGTATAGTGACAATCTTAAGCTCTACAATGATATATAATTGAATACATTAATACCCGATATCTTTTTTGAATTTTTGTTTAGAGCATGTGTCCTTTCTTTCAAAGATGGATTTTATTATGCAAAAATGAAGTATTGCAGACTCCTGATTTACAGAGGTGTTTACAGTAAAAAATGTCAAGTTTTTCGTCAAAATTCTTTAAAAAGTGGGCAGCAGCCAATGTGATGATGGACCGTTTTGTAAGTAAAAGTTGGTTAGAGGGCGCAAATCTAGAATTTCACATAAATATGCATCAGCCCTGTGCTTCCTCATCGTCGGGAGAAGTCGGCCTCAAGGTCGGCCCAAAAAGAACTTCCATTCTTTACCACCAAGACTTTATCCATGTCTCGCACGCGTAGGTAACCGTTGATTGTTTGGTACACTCTTATTTTTGTTGCTCTTGTTATATTATTTGCCCTTAAAACCTTTGAAAACATTCCTGCGGCTTTGCTCCCTTTTGCTAGTCGTTTCTCTATTTCTTTCTTTTCATCTCCATAACAGATTCGTGTTACTCCTAGATATTCAGTTTGTTCAACTTTATGTATCGTATATTTCTTATTTTCTGTATAATCAATGACTTAATTAGGAGACAGTCCTCTGGTACTATTTTTCATTATCATATATTTGGTATTGTTCTTAATTATTAGGTCATATTCTCTTGCCTTGGTGCCTGGTATTGCATTTGCGCAGCATTGGCGTCTGGTACCATATATTAACCCTTGGCATTGATGCCACGCTTCCTCAGAATCACTTCCTGCACTAGATTGAACAGACAGTGAATTGCCTTGTCTGTCATTTTTTTTTCAATAAACTTCCCAGACATTGCTCCAACCAAGACCCCAACAGTCTCACTGGTCTGACGCATAAATATGCATCAAACTTGTGCTTCCTCATCATCTGGGGGAAGTCGGCCTCAAGGTCGGTCCAAAAAGAACACTCGTCTATCAGAACCAAAAAACTAGTTGAGTACATGTGATCAAGAGCAAATCACTTGTCGGATCATAGAAAGGTAGCTGTTTTGATTAGAAAAATTTAGGAATCTTCAAAAAAAAAAGGAAAATCTGATGATGGTATTTTTAGTTTGGTGGCAAGCAGTTGAACAGTGACCAGGCATTCGGTTATTACGTAGACTCTAAATATGCTAGTCACACTTATAAACATAAATGCATTTTTTAAAACATGCGACACCCTAGTATTCCATAGGCTATAGGTTTTTATAATTTTCATCTTTCTTGTTGCCCAGACACTACACCATTTTCACTACACTTACAAAACAATTCCAAGCTGCTAATTCCTTTTGGTTTAATTTTTCCTGAAAGTGGAAGTCACCTAGAACCTTCCTTATTTGGGCTCCAATAAATAGGCCTTTTTTTGTTTTGTATCACTTAATTGAGGAACTATTTCTTTTTAGTACTTGAATACATTACCTTTTTTGTCCATGGTTTTGACAAAGTTTTTTATTAGTTCAAGCTTAATATGGAGAGGCGGAAGAAGTACCCTTTTCGGGCTAACAAGGAGAGCATATTTTAAGGGACTAACAAGGGGAGCATACATAAGTACCAAATTCAAAAGAAGTTTTATGAGCATATTATTTCTTACTGTAATGTTATTTTGTTGCCCTACTGTTCCATAGACAAAAAACAGCAATAGTTTTTATAGTGTGTTTCAAGATTTTTCGTTGCCCTTTGGCAAAATGTTAATTGCCCCAATGAATCTCAATAAAAATATTCCTAGTTTCTTAAAAAGCGCCAGAGCCGGAAAGGTTTAACTTCTGAATAATTTTGGGAAAAATAAAATATTGTTAAATTATTAAATATTATTATGATTTTTATTATGCATGACTAAAACATTGTTTATTGGTTTGTGCATTTTGAATTTATTAGTATAATACAAATAAATAAATAAATAAATAAATGTATCTGTTAGTACCATAAAAATTATAATTTAAATTTAATTATACATTAAAGTCGGTTTCGCTCTCACTGTAACTTTGATCTACATTAATAATAAGTGGTTCGATATTAATTAGTAAAATGATACATAGGAATCTTCTATTTTAATAATATGGTTAATCGAATGTATCCAACTTTCTTTGGGAATACCATCTATGACCTTCCTAATTAATGTTGCAGCACTTGCACTTAGAGTCGGATAAATGTTTTCTGCTTTAACATTGGATTTTATCTGATGCCACGTATGCTTAATTGAATTAAAAATATAGTAATACGGGGGAAGGCGTAAAACCCGCCGTCCCGTATCGGCAGCAATGGTATCACGTACCTACATATTCCTTTTTAATATTAAATGTCTTTAATATTTCTAGAAGATCACATTTTTTATATGTATTTTCAAAGTACATATCGTTTTTTAATATATAGTTCTGAATTTCCAATTTAGTGTTATTTGCTTTAGGAACTTTATTACAATTACGCTTTCCTTAGGCACATTGGACAAGAGGCTATTTATAAATTAATCTTCTAAAAGTATAGGTGTGACGACACCATGGTAGTCCAAAGATGAATATTTAATATTTTTGGAGGACAACCGTAAACAATTTGGAACCCATCCATCCTCGGACCGGCATGTAAAATTTTTTGGCATTTTCTTAATGTATCTACCAATCCTTTTGGTAGATACAAAAGGTGTTTTAATAACTACCTAAATGAAATGCAAAAAGAACATACTCATCAATGTTGCATTCATGCAATGAGCATTCTCATCATATCGACCTGTGTAATACTTAAATAAATATTACTACTCCAACACATCTTTCTGTTTAAGCCCAACCACTAGTTTTAATCGCAACCACGAATACACAAAATTAACATTAATTAACAAAATAAACTAGAATAAATATGAACTTTTAAATTACTCTAATTATTATATAATATAATACCCAATCCAATCTTTATAATTGAACATGTAAATCCAATTTTATATTAATTTAATTTGGAGGAAGTCCAACATTTCACTTCATGTTCTGTCAGTTTTATGCGTTTTATGTACCGAAATGCTTACAAAAATTGATCGGAAAATATGAAAAATGTTAAAGCTAAATAGATATACGAAAACAAGAAAATCCACGATGGAAAATAGAGTCAAAGGTCCTTATTCGCGGTGGATACATTCCGTAAATATGCCGAGAATACAGAAACCGTGAATACGGAATGATAATTTGTTTCCATTACTACCAACGTTAATAATTTCGTAATTTTTTTGCTTTTTTTTCTGCTTTTAGGTCTTTCAATCCGGATTGATATTTGGCTATGGCATTAACAATTTGCCTTTTAACACAAAACTTATTTCCATAGACGGATCAATTTTTATGAAGAAATCACAAAGCTCATTTGCCATTCGTAAACCTTCACTCAGGATTTTTTCGTTTAATGTCACGTTTTCAGTGCTGCAAATTTTCATCTTGCGATTCAAGAATTTTTAAATGCCACTTGATTCGTCATTACAATTTGAGCATTTTTTTGAGAATTTTTTCCTGCATAATTTCAGTCTATACGGCTCCTGCTTTTATCTTAAAAATGCAAATCCAGTTCCATTCAAAATTCTTCCAGCTTGACATAACATTTATATCATGATCACATTCCATGGTGTCCAGTATGATTTTAAAGGTTTATCTAATGTAATAGAGCTTAACCCGTTGCGGTCACACGTCGAAATAATAACTTAACGGTTACACGGGATCCAGCGCACCCCACGCAGAAAAAACGGACTTATTTGTGCTCTATTTTATGTATTGACTTAAATCTTGCGCCAAACTTTAATTTAACATTCTTTCTAAATAATGCAGTAGTTGCTTTTTATGGTTTTAAAATAGTAAAAAATCGTTAAGGAAAAAAAAAACGAAATTTAACTTTTTTTACAAAAAAATTCGTAGAAATTTTAATTTTTGCAATATCGAAAAAAATCTGACGACGTTTTACTCGGGAAATAATATATTTTGAAGAAAAAAAAAGGATATTTAATGAACTCTGAAAAAAGTATATTTATTTTAAAGTCTGAATTTACGAACTTCGGTCAATCTCGTAAAATGATAATGGTACATTTATACATGCAAAATAATGTAAAAAAAGAGGTACTACTATTAGAAAAATTATATATTTTATTGATTACAATATAAAGATAGTAATATTTTTAGAAAACTTAAATTAATCTCGACCACCACAATCGACGCACAAAAACATACGGTGGTCGTCGCACATGAGCCGTTCGCAGGCAGGGCACTGTATTTTTGTTTTTCTATCGTTTGATCATTGGCAAAGTTCACACCTTTTTTGCTTGGCAACTCAACTCTTCCTTCGTTAGCTGTTTCTGTTTTACCTAGAATTGTAGCAATACCTACCCGTAAACTCTTGCGAACCGCTTCATCTTTCTTTTGTATTCTTTTGCTGTTAATTCTTTATCTATGCCTTCATTCGCGTATTTACACTTCAAAATACTTCGTAAAATACGTGAAGTTACTGCAGCCTGATCAAGCATTCCCTGGAAAACTCACATAGGCCAGCGATTAGTCTTTGAGTATGTATTAATGTATGAGAATGGCAAAGCCAAACAAAACAATCTGTGCCACTTTTAGTTGCGTTATAATGCAAAATGATTTCTGGCTTACTATCATTAGGTGATACTACTTTTATCGGACGTAATAACTAACACGATTTTATTTTTCTTTGGCGTTTATAATACCAACGTCATACTATCTGTGTGACAAAATGTTGCGTCCGGAGGATTTTTCGACGATACTTTCATCTCTGCAGGAATTTCTTGCTAATTTTTTCTGATGGTAACAGTAATTTTTAACTAATAAGCTTCTTCTTTCATACGTTCCAAAAGAGGCATAGATGTGAACCAGTCGTCTTCCGGAAATAATATTCTGATAGTTTTTCGCCTGGCAGCAACTGGGGCAATGGAATTTGCTTAAGTATAGAATAGCGAATATCAAATACGATGTTGAAGGATCATTCAAAGTATGTATGGTATGGTATGCTCAATGATAATTTTGATAATATTGGGAGAAATAAGCACCTTCCAAAATTATTCGATAGTTTGTAAATTGGTTGATGGGCCAGAAGGTTTTGGAATTAATACCGGACTTAAACAACGACAACGTCGCTTAATCGATCTGTAGAAAAAAAAATGTAGGCAAAAGTAAGATAACAAGTTGATTTACAACGAAAAATGTATATATGTATATATGAGTTCACTTATTACCTATAATATATACATTTATACTTGCGTGACGTACCTGACCGAAGGTTAGCGAGTTTTGTATCCCAAACAAAGCCGTTCTTTCCTCTCAGCTTAGTCTTGGGGAAACTTCGTGCTGGAGATTCCAATAAACGCTGATCTAACGACGCGTTTTCCCAATCGTTTTCCATTTTTTTTATCTATGTCTGTGTTATCTGATTCATTTTGTGTAGTAGAAAACTCGGATTGATCTGAGATATGGTCTTCTGTCTCTGAACCTTCGCTATCGATAGGCTCACTATTTTCTTCCTCTGCTACGAGACTGCTGGCGATGGATCGAGATCAAATATTGTAAGGCATCTGTATTATTATTATAAGCTAATACATATTATTATTATAAGCTAATACATATTATTATTATAAGCTAATACATATTATTATTATTATAAGCTAATACACTTCATATTTGAAATTGTAGCTGTTCCTTTCTAAGGAACTCTTCAAATCCTTTTAGTGTGGTGGATCAGTCCACATTTCTTCTTGTTGCCCTTCTCATAGTTGTTGGTGAGTTTTCGCCTCTTCGACTATTTTCCTCCATCCCCTCCTGTCTGCGATCTGTCCTCTCCATCCCTCTGCGTTTACTGTTTTTATATTTTCCTCCACCTGCTGTCTCCATCAGATCCTGGGTCTCCCTCTAGGTCTGCTCTGTGTTGGTTTCCATATTGTTATCTCTCTTATTGGCGTATCCCTGTCTCTTCTCATTACGTGTCCATACCATCTTATTCTTTGTGCTTTAATTGCTCTCACTATGTTTTCCCATCCCAACAAGTTGTCTGTACTCGTTGTTTCCCACTTTCTTTGCACCCATTATGGTTCTCATTATCTTACGTTCAAAAATATTTAGTTTATCTTCCTCTTTTGCTGTGAGTGTTACAGTTTCTGCGGCATACGTTACTATTGGTCTTATTATTGTTTTGTATATTCCTAATTTATTCCTTGTGCTCAATCTCCTGTCTTTCAGTAATTTCTTGTTGCTATGGAATGCTCTATATCCTTTATGTATCTTCTCTTCTATATCAAGTCCCTCATTCCTTCTATCTATTATGACCCCCAGATATCTAAATGTTTTTACTTCTTCAAATTTATAGTTTCCGCACTCCAAATTTCTCAGTATTCTTTCATTTCTGCTGCAGTACATATACTTTGTTTTTTGCTCACTTATTTCCAGCCCTTTTTTCTTAGACTCGCGGTCAAATATTTTTATTACGCGCTTTAGCTCTCTCTGCTCTCTAGCAATTATTGCAACATCATCCGCATATGCCACTATCTGTACAAGATGTTTATTTAATGTTCCTATATTTTCAATTCTCTGTATTATGCTATCCAATGATATGAATAATAGTGACGATAACGCATCTCCCTGTCTAACCCCTTTTTTGATTTTTATGTTATTTGTCATTCCTTGTTCTGTATATATTCTTGCTTCAGACTCATTCATTGTCATACCTATCAATCTTCTAATCTTTCTTGGAACTTCGATTCTTTTTAAGTCTTCCATGAGTTGTTCTCTGTTGATTTTATCGAACGCTTGCTTAAAATCCACAAAAACTATATGTGCTACCACATTATGTTCATATATCTTCTCCGTGATTTGTTTTAGTATATGCATAGCATCTACTGTCGATCTTCCTTTTCTGAAGCCGCATTGATAATTTCCTATACGTTTTTCTGTGTATATCTCCAGTCGTTCTTTTAATATGTTTGTAAGTACCTTGTATGCCGCATTTAGCAATGTAATTCCTCTATAGTTTTTGCATTGTGTCAAGTCACCATTTTTTGGTATCGGTATTATAATGCCTGTTTTCCATTCATCAGGTATGTGTTCTTCGCGCCATATCCGTAAAATAAGTTGGTAGATTCTTTGATGTAGTTCTTCCCCTCCATGTTTATTTAGTTCTGCGCACATTTCATCACATCCCGCAGCTCTTTTATTTTTGAGTTTTTTAATCGCTTGAGCAACTTCCACGTACTCGGGTTCTCTTACCGTCTCATTTTCTGTCTGATCCTTCTCCAGTTCTGTTCCTCCCGTCACCTCTTCATGGTTTTTTTCATCGTACATTTCTTTGAAATGTTTTTCCCATATCTCATTTTTAATTACTACTGTTGCTTTCTTTATTTTTCACTTATTTACATGTTTGAAAATAGCACTCATATTTCGTTTCTTGTTTTCTTCTTCAATTTCTTTTATTATTTCTCCCATCCAATTATTCTTTTTTATTGTACATAGCTTTGTGTTCACTTTTCTAATTTCTTTATATATCTTATAATCTTCCGGTTTTCTGGTTTTAAGCCACGTGTTCCTTGCTTTGTTTTTGTTTTCAATCATATTTTCACATTCTTCATCGAACCATTGCTTCTTTCTGTTGTTTTTCCTATATGATGTGGTGTCTTCTGCTGCCTGTGTTATACATCCTTTTATCGCTATCCAGTCTTCTTCTATGCTGTTGCTTTCATTTATTTGATTTATTTTTTGCTTGATCGTATTTCTGTACTTCTCCCTCCATTCTTTCTGTTCAAACTTTTCTCTATTCCATCTCTTTTTTATATTTGCAGTTTTTCCGTACTTGTATATCTTGATTTTACATTTTGCCATAACCATAAAGTGATCTGAATCGATATTAGCCCCCTCGGTATGATCTTGTATCGTAGATTACATTCATGTCTTTCGTTGCAACCAGTATGTGGTCGATCTGGTTTCCGTTGTCAATTCCAGGTATGTTCCATGTTACTTTATGTATCTTTTTGTGCTTAAATCTTGTACTAACCAGAAACATATCACTAGCCGCCGCGATATTGCATAACCTTTTGCCATTGTTGTTCGTTTCATTATGAATTGTTTGTTCACCCGCTACTTCCTTGTAACATTGTTCCTTTCCAATTTTAGCGTTGAAGTCCCCTAGTACTATCCTTATGTCATTAGTTGGTGTTTTCTAGTATTAGTAGTATTTCTTCTAGTTTCTCGTAAAACTTTTGCTTCTCTTCGTCATTGTCATTTTCTGCGGGGGCGCATGCGTTAACTATCGATAAGCCTCTTGGTTTCGTTTCTATTCTTATATAAGATATTCTTCCCCCATCTGCGTCAAACTGCACGACCCTATCCTTTAAGTTATTAAAGGATAGGGTCCTTCTCCTGCATACCATATTGCATATTTTTCCTTATCAATATTTCCCTTCCCACACCATCTAACCTCTTGCAGGCCCGCTATACTAATTTTGTATCTCTGGAGCTCTTTTATTATCTCTTCCGTTTTTCCAGGTGCTAGCAGTGTCACTACGTTCCAGGATGTAATTCTTATTATATCTCTTTTGATTTGTTTTCTTTTATTATTTTTCTTTTGTTCTTCATTTTCTTTATCCCTTTGCTCTATTATATTATCATTAATACAATATTTGTTCATGTCCCTTTCCCTTGTCGTGTCATCGTCCTTTAGTGTGCCGTTGTGTTCCGTAGCTAGTTTTTTGTTGGTGACGTTACGATGTTGTTTTTTGACTCTGTCAGTTCTTCCTTGTCCCTATTCCATACATACAATCTCCCATTCACTGTTACTTTCTTGTATCCAATTCATACCGCTTTACCCCTACTCCTTTCATCCTGAGCTACCCTTCTTATAAGTGTGCCTATCTTTCTCTCTTCCTTAGTCATGTCGTTATTTATAAAAATTCTCCCATCTCCATTGACTTTCAGTTTTTTCTTGTTTTGCATTACTTTAATCTTATCTTCTTTGCATTTCATTTCTACCAGGCATGTTTGCGGTCCTAGTTTTCTAGCTGTTTTGATGCTTATTTTGATCTTTAGGGCTTCATTTAAAAATCTTTGGGTTTCTTCTCTTAGCGCCTCTGTTTCATTCGAGTCCGCCTTAAATCCTGTTATGACTATATTGTCCTCTCTCCCTTCTCTGTCCAGTTTTTCCATTTTTTTACAAAGTTCATTAATTTTGTCATGCATTCTGCAGTTTTCCTTCATAATTTTTCCATTCTCAGCCTTCAGTGTGTTATTTTCCTGTTTAATTGCTTTAATTTCTTCTGCTAAACTTCTTTGTTCATGCATTATTTGTTTTATTTGTTGGGTCATTCCCTCCATCTGCGATGTCATGTTTGTCATCATCATCAGCATTTTATCCAGTTTATCTTCTTGCTTTTGTTCAGTTTTTGTTGGCGTTCTTACAATCCTTTTACTCTTCTTAAATACTGCTTCCAAGTCGTCTTCATTACGCTTCTTACTCCCCTCATCCGTGGTACAATCTTAGGAATCCATGTTCTTATATTTTACGCACTCCCCTGGTATCAATTTATTCGACAAGACGCTCCAGCCGCGTAAGGAGCTACGGAAGTGTTTCTTATAATATAAGTGTATATATATATATATATATATATATATATATATATATATATATATATATATATATATATATATATATATATATATATATATTATTTCGGGTGTCGATCCGTCCATTCTGTGAAAAGTCAGCACGTTTCGCCTAAATCTCGTGTGACATTTTCAAGTGTTGTCCGCTTCGCTTAAAAAAATGCTTAAATAAATTATATATATATATATATATATATATATATATATATATATATATATATATATATATATATATATATATATATATATATATATATATAATAATAATAATAAGCGTTATTTAAGGCCGGAAAAAAATATTTTAGTTCGTGCATTAATACTTACTTTAATAAACGCAGTTTAACACCATTAAACGATTAATTAATTTTTTTTTATTATTTTGCCACACTAAGTTCACGCGGGGTCTACTGGACCCCACGAAAATACACGTGCGCACTAATCCGACTCTGCAGGTCAACTGGCGCTTTGGAGACTTTGGGACGTGTCGAAACTTGTATGGAGTTCAAACAACAACAAATGGCGCAATAAATCTAATTCCGAAAAGTCCTTCTGAATTTAAAACAGTCACAAAATTTGTCTGGGTTCCCCTGGACTCCGTCTGATCGCAACGGCATAAAGGCCTGGATTATTCCTTGGTTGATAGGTTGAAGTAAGGCCGTCGTGTTAGGGAGCAAAAATATCACCTTCATATTTAGATGTATAGTTTCAAGCTCACGAGGATGACCTGGAGCGTTGTCCAAAACTAAAACGGGCTTGAAATCATGTTTTTTTATGTTTTTAATGATTTTTTAAATAAGTTTTAACTTCAGGAACAAAATAATCCCGGAACCAGTCACAGAAAATGACATTTGCAAAGCCAAAACACTTGTAGGTTGTCCTTGTTTTGATTTTTCAAAGCACGAGACTCCTGTTGCATTAAAACAGAGCAGCAGTGTTTGTATTCTTTTCCAAAACATGATAGTTTCGTCTGCATTAAACACTTCTTCAGGTTTATATTCACCATCAGTAATTAACTTTGAGAATTATTCTGGATATGTTGCTACTGTTGAAGTGCCTGCAGATTCAGCTTCTCCAAAAATAATTTTCATATCATGCAGTGATTGTCGCACATTGAACCAGATTTCCGATGCTTGAAATTTTCCATCCGAATATTCATCGCCAGGTTCTTTAAAATGTGCGTAAATAAGCTTACGTATCTCACGGATTATAACACCACTTAGAGGCACTGTCTTCTGGCTACAGTCTTCAATCCATAACGTTAGTACAGCTTCCATTTTTTTCAATTGCTGTATCACGAGAATTTTTCGTGATAGGGAGGTTGAAGCTGTAGATTTCCTTATTTTGTTTTCTGGTTTCTTGATGGATCGTACAGTTGTTTCAGTGACATTAAAAAAAAAGTGATATGGATGCAAACGACTCGCCATGGCGTAAACGGTCAAGCATTTCTATTTTTACCTTAAGCTGCAACACGACTTTTTTCCGTGTGGGAAATAATTTTCCTTTGCTTTTACTCGACATTATAAATCGCGAACAAAGTAGAGGAGACACGTGCTATTCAGTCGAAATTATTGAGACAAATGACAAGTTGAAGCAATAAAACAAAAGATTCGAGACCGATCGTGAGAAGGCGGATTTTATCGAAAGCCATAACGTCAACCGTAACCCGGTGGCCCGTACGACAGTGGCAACTTATTTGTCCAAGAACTTTCGGCCAAACAGCAATAAGACTTTTTTTTCTGTACTTACTTTGATACTTATTTGTTTTGAAACGTAACTCGCAAATAAATACATATTATCTTATTAGTTTTGGATCCGTGAATAACGATATTTTTAGCTGCGAATACAAGAAGTGATCATAATTTTTTTATCCGGGAGTTCTGACACCGTGAATAAGGAGCTTTGACTGTACACCATAATTTCTTCCATTTTAAAAGCCATTGCCAATTTTATGCACTTTAAAAGCTTTCTAATGTATTTATAAAATACGATTTCGGAAATAAAGAAAAAAGTTGGAAACTCAATCGAAACACTTCTTGAAAATACGCGAAATTTATGTAAATCTGCGGAAAAGCCGGACCGAAAAAGGATTTAAAATTACCGAGTGTATATAAAATTTTTAGGCTTTTTCCAGGGGTTAGTACCACGTAATGATTCTCGTTTCCTTTTCGATTGTTGCATGATATTTAAGTTTATTCGTGTATGTATATTGTCTTTTTTTGTTTCAGGTACACAAAAGTTTGAAACTTTTCTTTTGAGAGATGTTGAGTAAGTGCTAATTTAATAACTACTAACATATTATTAGTATTTTTTAAGAAGTTGTTTAGTGACCATTCAATATTTTCACATTTCTGTTACGTACAACGAAAAAAAGTGAGGTTTTGAAATTTGCTAGGGGATATAAACGTGTACACATAATATTTTTTTTTGTTTGAAGTTTAGTTGTTAAGTTATGGGATTCAATAGAATTCGCCTGATTGACGGAAGGGTTTCTTTGGAATTTTATTTTCGTATTGAAGTAAGTTATAATAAAATAATAAATGTAGTATTTTGTATAGAAAATTTACTGTTCTTTTTGATTTTCAAATCAGATTCCAAATTTGATTTTTTTTCTAGTGTTAAATCGGAACTAAATATTTCAGATATTTTTTTAAATAACTTCGACCATTTTAATTTTAATTTTCTTTTACTGCAAAATATAGCTCAACGTTTATAAATTTTACCATAAAAATTGCAAAATAGGATCTAAATTAGTTTAGGAGATAAATTAATTAGAGTACGTACATGTCGCTCTGAGCGTGATATCTGTCGCTTGTTAATGCCAGTTGGTGATGTAAAAGCACATTAAAACATTAATTTAAAACGTTGGTTATATTTCGATAATATTGATTATGTGTTATTGTCTTACCTATTTGTGTCATTATAAGATTTAGTTTAGTTTAGTTGTTTATTACTTGTTGTTCTAACCTCTTAGTGAGTTACGTTCGTTAATAAGTTTTGTCATTTTTATTGATTTATTATGGCTCCCTACGGTGATCGGGCTCACCGAAAGTTTGAAGATATAAGAAAAAATCCTAAAAGTTTAGCTGAAAAATTAAATTATTCCTTAAATATGTATGTGTATACATTCTGCAGGAAACCAATGTCAGTTGAAACAACTCCTATAGTTGAAACAACTCCGATGGTGGTAGGAAATCTCGTGCAGAGTTAGCAAGCATCAGTTGAAACTCCACAAAAGTCCCAAGATGTACCGTACGTCTTTGAAGATAAGTATAAACATAGTTCGACCCAAACTGACCAAGACCAAGAAATTTTGAAGCAGTTGAAGGAGAAATTTAATGATCCGTCTACATCTACTTCTATGAAGTCAATAATACTAACTGTGGCACCTAAATCTTGGAGTGAAAATAAACTTGCTGGATAATTTAAAACTTCCAGATGACAAGCGAGAAAAGCAAAGCAATTAGTAGATCATTTCGGTATTTTATCATTTTCCAATCTAGGAGATGGGCGTAAATTATCCGTCGATACAGCGAACTTGATGAAATCCTTTTATCTCCAAGAAGACATTAACTAATAATAACAAAACAATAACACATAATCAATATGTTAATTATTTAAGTTTTAATGTGTTTTTACATCACCAACCGGCTTTAACAAGTGACAGGTATCCACACAATTATCTACAACAATGGGGACTCTAATTAATGTATCTCCTAAACTAATTTAGATCCCATTTTGCAATTTATATGGCAAAATTTATAAATATTAAGCTTTATTTTGCAGCAAAAAAATTAAAATTAAAATGGTGGAAATTATTTAAAAATATTTGAAATATTTACTTCCGGTTTAACGCTAGAAAAAAAAATCAAATTTGGAATCTGATTTGAAATTCAAAAAGAACAGTAAATTTTCTATACAAAGTACTACATTTAATATTTTATTATAAGGTGCTTTAATATGAAAATAAGATTCCAAAAAAACTCCTCCGTCAATAAGGTGAATTTTATAGAATCCCATATCTTAACAACTAAACCTCAAATAAAAAAAAATATTATGTGTACATGTTCATATCCCCTAGAAGTACAAATATTCCCAATATGAACATATTTCAAAACCTCCCTTTTTTTTCGTTATCCGTTTCACGTGAAATTCCCCTTATATGAAACACATATACAGAATATATATACAGCTCATTCAGGGAAATCTTGGTTGCACGTCATCACAATCTATGACGCACTCACGTTACAATGTTGCCACATCAACACCAAAATACCCAGACTTTGGCATTTGTATGATCGATAAAACTGTAAATGAAAAAGTAACACGAAAAGTTTTATCTTTAAAAGTTTTAATCAAAATCTGTTTAGAAACCTCTGGTTGTCAACATAGGGACTTTTCATTTAGTTCACACAAAGTTTAATTATTCAGTGTCACTAAAACAACTTTCGATATCTGAATCGCCGTTCAAGTACATTATTAAAGGATTAACTTCTAGTCTGTCAAATGCTCTTTTGCGATTCGAACATATTTTAATCTCTTCTTCTGTATGTCTGATGTTGTTCATCCAGATCTGTGATGTAACTGTTAACAAAGCTTCTTTCCACATCTCCAAACAGTTATCAATCGTTCTTCTATCTCGATCTATATGACGATTGTAATAATTTTTGGACATCTCCCATATCAATTCTATTGGATTGAATATGTAATGATAAAAGGGAAGGCGTAATATTTTGTGGCCATACTTTTCTGCCATATGATCTGCCACATATTCTTTTTTAGGCTTGTTCCTAAAAAGAACATTGTGAAACACAAACCTGTCCCTTTAATTACTGCTTATCGAATAACGATTTGCAGCAGTTCACTTTTCAGCATAGTATTTTCAAAAGTAATATTAAGTTCCGACAGCCATTCTGCAATTTTTGGTTTTGTCCATGCACTACAATACTGTCCATGCACTACAATAATAGATGGCTGCTCCAAGATTTTCCACAGCTGGTTTTCAAACTAAAACAGAAGAGAAGATTCGGCCTCTCGAATAAAGTCTTTCTTGTTCCCAGCATGAAGAACAATATAATCTGCAATAACATGTTATTATGGACACGCCTTAAAAAGACTATTTATGACAACATGACTTTAATGGCTCCTAAGTATTACGTGTAGCAGTCACCCTTTTCCATCAACTTTTGTAGTCTTTACACTCCTCTTGTTATAATCTTGCCATGAGTGACTCAAGGTACCATTTTGAAATATCCATGTTTCATCCAAATAAACAAAATCCAACAGAGATTCGTCTTTGATATTTTGATACATCTTCAAAAATTGGATTCGTTTAAATGCAATATCTGGAATATCCATCAGGCCCCTACGTGAATTATTTTTCCTCCATTTGAAACCAATTTCTTTTAGAAGTGTATGAAGCAAAGTTTTACATCCATCAAAGAGCTGCATGTTCTTTAGTTTTTCATGAATACTTTCAAGATTAACCGTTTGTTCTGAAATAATTCAACAAAATTTGATAAAAATACAATATTACCATGTAAATCTACTCACTTTTTTTTATACATTTCATAGATTTGATTGCGAATTGAACCCACATCAAGATGATCTAGATTAGTTAGTCGTTTTGGATATTGACGCTTTTTCTTCGGTTATTTTAACATTTCGTTATTCTTTAACTTTTTCGAAATTGCACTAACCGTACCAATATTAATATTTAGTGGAGCTGCAACTCTCTAAAAAAACTCCATTTAATCATGATTCCTACTAAATTATTAATACATACCTCTCTCACAGCGTTTAATGGCAAAAGGGGAGCCCCATTATCTCGTTCCTGTTCAAAATAACTGATAAGTGACGAGACAAGCTGCTTACACTGATCGCTGAACGGTTTTGCCATTTTTTGCAATTATAATCGAGATTTTATACTATAGAACTCACAAAAACAGAAACAAAAGCAGAAAATAACTAAAACAGCAAAGAATACTGTAAAAATAATTCAGAAACCTTTGAAGGCACAACTCAAAACAATCAGTATATGAAAATGACAGTAATTGTTGAAGTATTTCATCGAAAGTGCGCGAGACATCAGTGAATATAAGAGTTGTCTTGACAGCGAATTCAGAACAGAATGTAATCCGCCAGCTCACCGTATTTTTATCGTATTCTAATAGGATTAGAGGAAAATGAAAAGAGAATGCTTTGAACTTTAAATGATTTTTTCTTTCTTATTGATTTAAATTGGCAATAGATTTCTCGAGATTGATGACGTGCAACCATTGTTTCTCTGAATGAGCTATATTTACACGGGTCTTACTTATTCGTTGGACGAGTTGTCGAAATTTCCAAAGTTTGTCTGTCAATGCACACACAATTATATATTTTTGACAAGTCTTTATGTTGAGGCTGAAAACTTTCGTATATGATTGTTCGTACCCTCGTATATGATTGTTTTCTGTTTATAAAAGCTGTTCTTGTATTTACCTAGGGTATTATAGTTAAATATCGAATGCAGTAAATATTAAATATCATTTGTAGTATTTCAGCTTTTTTTACACTTGTAAAAAACAAAGTTCTAATGTTTTAATCCATTGAAAGTCGAGGTACTTTTTAATATTTTTCGTTAACGATTCCAGAACAGTGCAGAATTATTTTCGCAGAAACGAACGGTTCTTGTTTTAATTGTAAGTAAGTTCGGTTATATGGTAGCAACTCCTCGGTCGGTGCATTTGGAATGAATATTAAAATTTATTATGGTAATGACTATTGAAATTGCATTGTTTGAATTCTTTTTCTCATTCATTCGACCGCATCGGTTGGTTTTCAGCCACGTCATTCATTTCGCAATTGACGATCGCTGCCAAATCAATTTGCGATACGTCGTCAGACGGAAAAACGCCATCTGAAAATTGCTATTTCCTTTTGGTTTCTTTTCGGTTTCGATATAAAAAAAAATTATCTCGCCTCGTTCATGAATCGAAGTTAATGAAATTTGTATTGAATTGGTAATTTTCATATTAATTCGCCATTCTTAATTAATTAATAATATTAGCTAAACTCAAAGAGAATTACCACTAAACACGAAATCACTTTTTGTAGACGCGAGAGAAATGAAAAATCTTGTATTACCCAACATGAGTATGACCATGACCAACTCTAATATGACCATAATACAAGGTGTGGCGGTTAATAATTTTTAATTTTTTTAATAGATGACACTAGAAATATGGGTCGATTCACAGTCTCTTATGCCATAATTTCTATGTCATTTTGATGCTGCGATAGTACCTTTCAAAACGTCATTGATGTATAAACGATTTCGGGTTAACGTCATAAGTTTTTCGGGTGGTAAACATGTCGAGCTTCGAACCAAATAAAGAGCATTTGTGGAACGTACTGCTTTTCTTATTTAATTAGAAGAAAAACGCTAGTAAAAGTCATCGTATACTTGTGGAAACTTGTGATAACAATGTTTCAACCGAGACGTTTGTGGGTAAGATGCCGAATAGCAAGCATTTAAATGGCAGAGAGGTTGAGTGCTAGTCACCGAACTATTTGTGATCATCTGGGTGTCATGGGAAAGATCCAGAAGGCGGGAAAATGGGCACTACATCAAATGAACGACAGACAGATGGAAAAGCGAAAAACGTTTGGCGAAGGTTTGTGTTCTCGACATGAAAGAAATACTTTTTTGTATTGCACCGTGGCTGGAGACGAAAAATTGATATATTTTGAGAACCCAAAACTCAGAAAATCGTGTGTTGACCCAGAAGAGTCATCAACATCGACCACAACACCGAATCGCTTTGGAAGAAGACAATGCTGTGCATTTGATAGGATTAGAAGAGTGTCGTGTACCATTAGCTTCTAAAACCAGGTGAAACAGTTAATAATATTTGCTATCGTTAACAAATGATGAATTTGAACTGAAATGTATCGATCGGAAAGCGACCAGAATTGGTTACAAGACACGGAAAAGTGAGTTTTCAACGCGATATCGCTCCATCACACACAGCAAAAGCGGTCAGAGACACCATTTCTGTAATTGGCTGGGAACTCTTGCCTCACCCGTCGTACTTACCATACTTGACCCTTTCTGACTACCTCTTATATTCACTGATGTCTCGCGCACTTTCGATGAAATACTTCAACAATTACTGGAATGGACTACTTTAAAAGTACGGTTTTTCTGGGAGGACATGTATAAATGCCAAATAGATAAGAAAAATGTGCAGCTACCGATGGCGCATACTTTAAATCAACCATTATTTACTTTTCTCCCAAATTAAACGTGTTTTTTTAAGAAAAAATTAAGTAAGTTAAGTTATAATTAATTAATTAATTAAAAATTCATTATTAATTTAAAAATAATTAATTAAAAATTATTAACCGCCACACTTGGAATTGATATTAATAACTGAAGACCTGTTAAAAGTATGAATAATAATGATTAACATTCCTATAGCAAAGTGTACGAAATATATGGACCGAGATAAAGAATCTATTATATTGTCATTTTTTTTTATTATTACTGTAACTCTTGGTTAACTTCACGGTTCATGATTTTAACACGCTACATTATGTACATTACAACATAGTTAAGTTTTAAGAGAATTTCCTGATGATGCTAACATTGTTAGGGAAATGCGCGACGAGAAATTAAAAACGAATAATTTAGTGATATTCAAAGATTTCAATAGAACAAATGAATATAAGCTCTTAAACTTAGTACCCGCCGTGCATTTATACTGTGCTTCACCAAATTCGAACAAAAAGAAAAATTCATTTAAACAAAAATTTTATTGGTCGAAATTTAAAAACCTTCTCCTTAAAAATGTGCTTAGGGGGAACCCTCTATATCAATTAGTTAACTTTAAATCTTAGAAATGTAGTCGGAATTTAAAATACGTCAATTTAAATTTTAATATGATGGTCTGCTATGGTATACTAATACGGCACACTTCAATGGCGATATTCAACGCTTTGAATTGAAAACTATCATCTCTTTGACGACTTCGAGTCTAACAATCGATTTTCAAATGCTATAACAATTACTCAACTTTGGAAACTCAAAAATGTGTTCAGAATCAAAAATATTGTTTCGTGTAATAATATATTACCCTAAATTCACTTAGATGGCACTGGAGTCGCTGCAAATTGGGAGCCATTAATACCACAATGCCACGTAGCCAAGTTTGAAACCAAGTAATACATTTAGAACTTAAAATAGAGAAACCTGTTTTGTCCTTACTTGCAAACTGCTACAAATTACAATCATTTAAACTACAACACTACGCATCATGGTAGAAATACCCGACCACACGATTGAAAACAATATGAATGAAGGCTTGGTGAAGTTTCAAGTTCTTCAATAATAATACATCGAATATTTTCACCTGTTGTCGATAATGTTTATAAATCATTTCAGTTATCATTCTATTTATTCTGTGAAAGGTCACGATGTTTCGTCAAAATGACATTTGATATTCTCAAGTGAAGTTGGATCCTTCACTTAAAGCGAACAACACTTGAGAATACCAAAAACAGTGTTTCGCATTTAAGACATCCCCATATTTTCGCTATTTGATGAAATACAGTTTTGAATATTTGCAGTCATACAGGTTGATGGGTCACATTTTTTAAGACACTCAACTAAAATCCGAACTTTAAACTCAGCCTGCTATGAGTTCACAAACAAGGTCAATCCTGAATATTTTGCTTCGCGTTAGAGATATCGAAAATGTTATTAGAAAAAGTTGTTCAGAATATTATTTTAACTGCACCTACCGAGTTTCATGACAATATTAATATTTTTATTTTTTTCATTATTTTGGTTTATACATAAAATTATTTCAAGTTTGTTTTTTAAGTTGATAATTAGTTTGCCATGGAAAGTAAAAAGTTGACACATTGTGAATTTAATAGTGTCATGTATTCAAATATTTCAGTAAAATAAATAGCCTTACAAAGGAATAATTATTTTATTATTACGGGAAAAAACATTTTAGTAATTGATGAAATTTAAGAAAAAGTATACAATAATAATTTTCATAATACAAATAATTAAGTATCAAATGTGATCTCTCTCAACTAGTCCGTCTATTCAAATACAATTTTAGATTCTTTTACGATTCTGTTGTAATAATGTTGTGTATATGTTACCGGCAAAGTTCGTTGTGCCGTCAAACCCAAGTTTGCCTAGATAAACCGCGCATTGCGGGAACGATTTAGTCAAAGCCCGAAATTATTTTATATATCGAAGTTTGCCTGGAGTATAATGCGGCAATCTTAGGTTTGTCGAATGTGTGTTAGGCAAAGTTCAAAATATTCTTGTAGTGAAATATGTATTTATTAGAACACGAAACAAAAAACATTCGAATATTGAAGAAAAAGTACATAATATTAATAATAATACAAAATATACCATAATATATGCGTAGTCTAGATTCTATTTATAGTCTTCTATTTATTAGCGCATGGTGTAGAATGGTGGCATTTTGAATTGCTAAGTAAGTTTCCTCTCTTACATCTACATGAGTTAGTTGTACACTTTTTAGTACAATTGAATTTTAAAAACCCCTGACCTCCAAACACAGAGTTCCGACTGCTAACCTCTCGAAGCGATAATTCCTTGTTTGGAACATCATTAATTTTTATAAAGCTTTCTTTACAGCTTTGAATCTGATTTCTTGAATAGAGAGAACTGATCGTCCCTTGTCTAGTGCCTATTTGATAAAAACCGACGTCTGTCTTTTTCATTTTACGAGCATCTGCTTTGCTTTTGTCTAAATTTGGAACTGGCGCTGTAACTGATTCTCTGACTTGGATTTCCGGAAATTTTGTTTCTGATAATTGTTTCATTTTGTCTGCTAGTAATATCCCTATTCGCTTTTATAGATACCTTTTGCGCATAACGCAGACACAAAACTCTTGATCCATAACCTTCTTCCACATTGCTAGTGCTTTGAGCACAAGTGACGTGAACGCTCTCGTCACAGTTTCTGTACCTTATGTGCACCTGATGTTTCCATTTCGCAAATAATGCATATTGACAGAATCAGAACAATGACTTGTTTCGGACTTTGGACATGGAATTGTTTCGGACTTTGCCTGCTACACATTTGACAAACCTAAGATTGCTGTACTGCAGTACTGCAGTACTGTACTGCAGTACAGCAGGCAAACTCCGATATATAAAATTATTTCGGGTTTTTCCTAAATCGTTCTCGCAATGCGCGGTTTAGCTAGGTCTAACTTAAGTTAGACGGCACAACGAACTTTGCCGGTAACATATAGATCAAACTAATGACAAAATTGAAAATGTGAATTTTGTCATGAAACTCGTTAGAATAATATTCTGGACCAATCTTTCTCATAACTCTTTTCGATATCTCTAACGCGACGCAAAATATAGAGAATTGACATTGTTTGTGGATTCGTAGTAGGCTGACTTTAAAGTTCAGATTTCAGTTGAGTATCTTAAAAAACGTTATCCATCAATCTGTATGACTGTGCAAAAATTCAAATCTGTATTCCTTCAAAAAGCGAAAATATGGGGGTGTCTTCATCTTAAGTGCGACGTACTATATATATATATATATATATATATATATATATATATATATATATATATATATATATATATATATATATTTACAAGAAACTAGATTGACAGATGATAACAACTTGGAATTCGGCAACTGCAGACTTTTTAAAAGTAAAACGGACAAAATTATACTCAAAAATACACCACATCTCGGTGTTACTTTCGCTATTTCAAGAACTATTCTTGGATCTAAAACTAATGTCCAGCCAGTAAATAATCGACTTATGACACTATCCCTCAAGTATGCTAAGAAAAACTATGCATTAATCAATGCACACACTCCCAGTTAACGAAGAAAATAAATCTAATCCTGAAAAAGTACATAAGTCCTCGGAAATTCTGGAAAAGCCTATCTCTAAAATTCCCGCTAACCATGTAAAAATCCTATTGGGTGATTTCAACACCCAACTAGGGAAAGAAAGAAGTACAGGAAAACAGTTGGCAGTTTTCCCACTCATAAATTGACTAACCATAATGGTAGAAGATTGCCTGAACTATATCCGCAGTTTAATCTAAAAATAATGTCAACCGATTTTAAAAAGAAAATAACAAAGCAAAAGACCTGGAGATGCCCAAACATGTACATGGGTGAATTTCAAATTGACCATGTTGCGATTTCGTACCCCAATAATAAAGAGATTTTGAATCTTCAAGTCAGGAAAAGAGCTAACATAGACACGGAGCACTACTTGACTAGAATTAAACTTAGCTTAAAACCTCGAAAACTTATTCAAAAAAGACTGCTAATACCAAAGTTCGACCCAACGAAAATAAAACCAGCCCTAAAAGAAGAGCTTGATAAACAACCAGCACAGAACTGGCAAAAATTGAAACAAAAAATTATTAAAACAGCCTTAAAGTTAGTCCTTTACAAAAACGTACAAAACATCCGTGGTGGGATGAAGTTTGCGAGCAAGCAGTATTAAACCGAAGAAAAGCATTAAAAGATTGGAACAGTTAAAAAGCAGCAATAAACTATAACATCTTTTTGGAAGTAAGAAAAGAAACATCGAAGCTAATTAGACAAACTAAAACAAAATATGAAAACAATCAACATAATGAAATAGAAAAAGATTTCCAAAAAAATTACACCCGAAACTTTTACAAAACATTTAAAATTAAATTAACAGGCTATCAACCGCAAAGTCTTTGCTTCCAAAAGGAAAACGGACTATTAGCTCTAAATAACCAAGACAATTGCAAAGAACTTGTGAAATATTTTGAACAAATACAAAATTGTCCTGAGCCCTTATACAAATTACCAACACTAAACCCTATACAAACAAAACCAGATTTATTACCACCGAATGAAGATGAAATAATTAGGCAAATCAAGCGGCTCAAAAATAACAAAGCTACTGGTAAAGATGGAATCACTGCTGAACTTTTGAAATCCACTGGTCTAGGTACAATCAAGGAAATAACCAAAATTCTACAAGAAGTTTGACGAACCGAACGGATTACGGAAGATTGGAAAGATGCTCTAATCCATCCACTACATAAGAAAGGAGATAGAACGGATGTAAACAACTATAGAGGGATATATCTTCTCCCAGTTTGTTACACGATTCTATCTCAATGTCTACTAGACAGAGCACTGAGACAGTTAGAACCTAAAAGTGATGAATATCAAGCAGGTTTTTGACCGGGCAGATCCTGCCCTGAGCAGACCCTAAATCTAAAGTTGATCCTAAGATATCAAAAACTGTACAATAAAAATCTCGTCTGTACATTTGTGGATTTCAAAAAAGCATATAATTCTATTGACCACGAATCTTTATTCCGAATCTTGAAAGAACAAGAACTAGATCTGAAAACGCTGGCAATTATTAAAGCAACATTAACTAAACAAGGTCAAAAGTTAAATTCATGGGTGACCTCTCAGAGCCCTTCGAAATTAAAACTGGAGTGAGACAAGGGGATGGACTCTCGCCTGAAAAAAGTCGGCCCTGAATATTGACCAGCCCATTCAACTGGGGAGAACCAACATGAAAATTGATTGTCTGGCGTTTGCTTTTGACACAAGGTTGACGTTTGGAAGGTTGGCCAGACAGAAAAATGTAGGAAGACTGGAACAACTTGGTCTGACGAAAGGAAAAAAGCTCATAGCGAAAGAATGAAATTAGTATGGGCGCAAACGAAGGCTAACAACAACAAACGCTAAAAATTATACTTCGCGTGGTCCACCAAAGCCCATACGTGAATAATAATAATAATATATATATATATATATATATATATATATATATATATATATATATATATATATATATATTTGAAGAAAAACTGGGTATCCAATATGGCTGGCAGGCTCAACATACTGTTTAAGAGCAAACTCCCACTTTACCTGAAAAGGAAAGTCTTTGATCAGTGCGCCCTGCTCGTTATGACATACGAAAGTAAGAACTGGACAGTCACATCGTCCTCAATTCATGTATGCTTGGCATGACAGTGGGGACAGAAAACCCTGCAAATGGATCAGGGTAAAAAAGAAAGTATGTGACATCATTGGAAGAGTAAAGCAATTGAAATGGAGATGAGCATTGGACCCGAAGGACCGTGAGAGTTGGAAGCATGCAGAAGAAGCCTTCATTCCGCTATTAATAGAAACGGGATTTGACTGACGGTCAGTAAGACTCTTCACTTGAAGTGTACAACACTCACTAGAAAATGCCAAATGATATTTTGTCGAAACGTCGTGACTCTTCCCAGAACGAACCGATTGACACCCGGAATGGTAGTTAGAGATAGGCTATATGGCAAGGTAATGTGATATCATGTTCAGTAGAAGTTAAAATGAAATAGTATAATATTAATAGAGGTTGATTCACATTAATCAGTTTTGCTGCATAAAATCATTGCAAAAGTTTCGGTAAATCATCAGAAGAAATATAAATGAGGTTTTAGTATTCTAGAAATCTTCTCTTTTATAAAATTCCTCTTTTTATATCAACACACAAACTTCTGCAAAATGTTGAGGATCTCAAAAAATTCATTTCCTTAAGTTTGAGCCGTTTGATCGCGCCTTAGTTTTAGGAGATTTCGACAGGAATGACATTAGTTTTTTTATTATATATGTTTTTGTTCCGGCGAAAAATATATTCTAGAAACTAAACGAATGAAAATATCGATTAACATTATCAAGTGATAATCAAATATGTCAATTAAAACAAAAAATTGACAAAAAACTTACATACTTTAAAATTTGTAATGAATGAAATTCATTCTCGGTGTCACAGTGTATATGTTAATATTTGGTTTTAATTTATGAATATAAATTTGCAATAACTAAATTAGCCGTGTATGTAATGTTTTAATTAAATGTTTTTTTGGAAATAAACTAATTTTATTCATGAATTTTGTATGGTTTTGATGAATATATTCATATTGATTTGGATGAAATTCAATTAGTCATTAGGAAAAAATATTGTCATTATAATAATCGCTATGAGAGCCTTTCTACATATATTTTATATTTTACTGAATAATTATACTAACTAGCAATGATAAATATTGATTTTTACAGCATATTATCGTTCATTAACATACGGTAGGTAAGAAAAGTATTTGCATACCCTGACTTTAGGGATTTATTAGGATTACCATTTTTTTTTTTTTTGTAAAGGGTATTGCAAATTGAGCGGTTTTTTTAATTCTTGAATAAAACATAGAATTTGAGTTAATCTCAAAATTTTTTTTATTGATAACACTGGGGAACAATTTGAAAAATAATCTCTGTTGAGTTCGATATTTAAGCTGTTTTATACGTAAATTGACATGCTAATTCCAAAACTTTATTTAGTTTTTTTCTATCAGGTCAAGTTTTTTTTCTACAGTTGTTGCGTATCCGACTAAGCTTGGCGAATCACAGAAGTCAAAACTGCTCTGTCTGCCTCTGGTAGTTCTCGTCGTAAGTGCTTAAACAGCCCAGTTTTACCATCTAATATAGACTACTGATATTAGTACATTTGTCAGGCAAACCTATTTTGCTTATTTTAAAGTGAAAATAGGTGACCAAGATAAATCATGGGCGAATCGAATGTGGACGAAGAGAACACGTAATATACTTTCCTTTGGTATACCAATGGTTTAGCGAGAGCCCAAAGATCACTTAAGTGATTGCTACTTTTGCATAGTGAAAACATCAGGATTTAACAAGAAAAACAAACATAAAATTGAGTACCCTAATTTACCGTCAGCTATATGCCCTGTGCCTCATTCAGCTGAAATTCCAGTGCCAGTTTTTCAAAAATTACCTTCTTTAGAAATAGAAGATTGTGACTCAAGTGAAGATCGAAGTGATTCCACCGACGAAGAATTCAAAGTTTCCAATGATTCTGTTCGTAAAGGATTCAATCAACATAAATTAAACGATTTAGCACGAGATTTGGGACTATTGACAAAGGAGCTAAAGTCACTTACTATCGATCCACAGAAAGTGAATTTAGGCGGTACTTCAGAAATAATGACCGATTTGTATACTGCCAGAACGAAGAAGGTTTAATAAAATAATTGGCCATTTCTAACTTTAACGCAACTGAATGACGATTGTTTGTAGATAGCTCAAAGTGTAGCTTGAAGTGTGTTCTCCTACATAATGGAAATTTATACGGTTCCGTCCCAATAGGTCATTCAGTTTCTTTGCGTGAAGAAACTTGTTGCAATATAACATGCACCAATGGACCATCTGTGTTGACCTTAAAATGGTCTGTTTCCTTCTTGGCCAGCAACGCGGGTATACCAAGTATCCCTGTATTTTGTGTATGTGGGGCAGCAGAGCTCGTGAGAAGCATTGGGTGCAATCGAACTGGCCGCCAAGATCTGACCTAAGACCTGGTGAACCAAACATTTTAAATCAGCCACTTGTCGACAGAAAAAACTTTGTATTTCCGCCTTTGCATATAAAACTAGGTGTCATCAAGCAATTTGTTAAGGCTTTGTCAATTGAAGGGGACTGCCTTAAGTATATCATTTCGGCATTCCCTAGCCTGTCATATGAAAAGATAAAGTCTGGTGTGTTTGATGGTCCACAGATTCGGCAACTCGTTAAAGATGAAAATGTCACTGAAACTATGACTGAACTTGAAAGGAATGCTTGGTTGGCTATATTGTTAAAGACTTTCTTGGAAATACATGCGCACCGAATTACATCGAAATTGTTCAACACCTCTTGGAGAGCTTTAAAAAGCTTGGTTGCAACATGAGCATCAAACTGCATTTCTTACATAGTCAACTTGCTAACTTCCTAGAAAATCTTGGTGCTGTTAGTGATGAACAGGGCGAGCGCTTCCACCAAGATCTAAAGCTTATGGAAGCGCGGTATCAAGGTAGATGGGATGTCAGTATGATGGCTGACTACTGTTGGAGCATCAAGCGAGAATGTCCACAAACTGAACACGCCAGGAAAAGCTATAAGAAGACATTTTTACCATAATATCTTTTATTTATTTTTTGTATAAATACAATATAACTTTTAATAATATGTTAACCTCTGTATGAATAAAATATTCTAATCTATTTGGTCAGATCTCACCTTATTTCCTTTGGTATGTACACTTTTAAGATAAACTGAGGGGTACGCTGTAGCTTAAGAACTTGACGTGATAGAGAAAAACTGTGAATATTTTTGAATTCAGAGATGAAAAATTAGTCAAAAACAAGTCACAGATCCAAGTGAACAAAATTGGTGTTCCCCATTGTAATTGAAGCATAGTGTATGACATTTAAACACGAAATATAATATCTATTAAATAACATCTCGTGCAACTTGACAGACGTCCAATGTTGGATGACATTTTGGCATAACCGTGGTTCTATTTCACCAATAATTTCTTCCTTTAGTTCAAGAATCAATTGTGTATTGTTTTTATTGGCCTGGTTTTTCACGTAACCCCAGAGCTGGGATTATGACGCTGTCCAATTACATGATCTTGGTAGTCAATTAACCTCGCCATCCAATATTTTTGCCCACCGACAAAAAATTTTAACAATTAAAATTAACTCCAAAATTTCAAATTTAACAAAAAGTAAACAGTCAATACGTAAAGCTCGCGATTTTTTAAAACAAAATTATACTTGTTTCTTGATGAAAGTAGTTTCCATTATCACGGAATTTCAAGGCTGTTAGAAATATTGCAAAAGAAACTGAAAAATATTTATGCGTGTTTTCTAAATAAACATTAAATTTTGCAGACAATTTTTTTGCTCACCTATCATATAATAAACGCAAAGCGTCTAAGAACAAGTTATTACTACATGTTTTTGTGAAATATTATTTTCTCAAGCGTGTCTTCCACGTTTCCCACATCAAAGTTAAGGGGGAGAAGTAGAGTAATTTGGAGGTAAATTTCATTTCACTCACCCCACAATCCACGTCACATTCAATTATACTTTGCCGAACGAAAATTATATTTATTCTGACTAGCGAATCTCGTCATTACGATTCCGAAGGAAACAAAGAGAAACTTTGTAAAAAAATATATGTGTGTTGAGGAAAATTTTCGTTCATCGCAGTGTTAGAAAGAATATATTATAATTAACTGTGGTTGTGGGATTGGTGAAATACCGGGTTATTAGGAAAGTTCGTAGGGATTTTCAATTGGTTGCCCTTTTAACGATTGGAAACAAAAATCTGTTTATTACTAATGTTTATTTACATATTATTAATTCCTGTGATATTTACAATATATTTATATGTATATATATACTTACATTCAGATTTGTTCCAATTTGTTTTCAGTTAAAGAAGCTAATTCAAATTGAAAATGTCGGGTGATTACTTACCTTGTGTGTTTTTATTTCAAATAAAGCAAAGACCACATTGCAAAGGTGATTTGGTCGGTTCAAGGGCGGACATTTTGACCTGGAACATCGGCATCACTCTGGCCGCCCTTCAGGCACTATTGTTGTTGAACCTATTTGTTACGGAAGCTTTAATTGGTCCTCGGAATTGGGATAGTATGACTGGTCAACGACGTAGGCAAAGAAATAACAATACGATCTTCGCAACAAGGAATATCAGAACGATATACAAAACAGGAAATCTTCACAGTCTATTTTACCAAATACTGAAATATCGTGTTGACATTTGTGCAATTCATGACATTAGATGATCAGGTTATCATTAGATCATTTATACTAGAAGGACAGGACAGGATGACATTGATAGGACCCTGAGGACAGGATGAAATGAGAACATTTGGTACAGGATTCGGAACAGGGCCCAGAATGAAACATAGCTCATAAATGAAAGAATCTAAATAAAAAAAAATCAATTGCTACATGTATGACGGAGCATCACTTGAGAACGGCTTGACCGATTTGGCTGATATGTTTTTTGTTGTGTTCGTATGAAAGAAAATGTTTGGAAAATCCCCGGGAAAAGTAGGAAATTTTTATATGAAAAAAATCTTTTATGTTAAATTTTGACGTTTTGACGTTTTATGTGAAATGAGGCATATTTTCAGATTTTTGCTGTCACATGTTTTCATAACAAAAAAAAAGTGCATGGCTTAAAGGTCTTGCAACCAAGCCATTAAAAAAAGAAATGTGACATTTTGCGAAGGGATGTCATTATATTTTCTTGGTTTAACGAAAATACTGTGGTCTGTTGAAAAGATTATTTTGATGTCTTTGCAAAAATGCCACCTATAAGGCGCAGTGGCGGCTCGTGAGGGAGCGCATTGGGGCGCCGCCTCTCCAGCATTTATCACAGTAAACAATTTTTCAGAGCAAATCACCATATTTTATTTCCGTTCATTTTCTTTCCTTTAACTCATTTTCCTGGTTCACCTCTTGTATAGGGTTTCAATAGCACGAAAAGTAAAAAGGAGGAAGAGGAAAGCAAAAATATTTTTAGCAGCACTATTTTCTTCTACTCCCTCCCACTTTAAAACTCCTCGAACCGCCACTGATGAGGCGTCTAAATACACGAATGATCACAACATAGTGATCTAAGAAGACAAAAGATATATATATATATATATATATATATATATATATATATATATATATATATATATATATATATATATATATTAGTTCGTAGTGTTTCGCGGATGGAAGAATACGCTAGACTATTAGTCCGGGAGTACATCCGATCGTTTGTGTCCCGGATGTACTCCCGGACTAATAGTCTAGCATATAAAGGATAAGGCATAATAAGGAAATCTAACACTGTATATATGTATGTATATATATATATATATATATATATATATATATATATATATATATATATATATATATATATATATATTTGTTTTATGACATTTTGTCGTAATTTCACGAATAGTGGGAAGGGGGGAGTTTTACCTATTGAGATAAAAAGTCGTCTAATGTCCGTTTGCCTTAACCGATTTCCCTCAATTTGGTTTCATTTGAAAGGCAATTGCTGAGACAATCAGATAATCTGAGAGATAAATTATTTAGTTTATAAATGAAACCGCGAGGTGGCGTTACATTCAACAATAATTTTTTTGAAGTTTTGCTCAGTTTTCTCAAATGGAATGGTACAGCTTTTATTACAAGGCTAGAAAGGTAATTTAAAGAGAAATCATCCAGTGAAAACCCGAAATCGATATCTCTGACATGTCAAGAGATATTTCGATTTTTCTGAAAAAATCAGTTATTATTTCACTACTACCTGCATTAAGTTAAAAAAATATTAACCTAATGTTTGCCTTCCTTCACACTTTACCCAGGCTTAGAACTGGTCCAAGTTCTTCGTGCCATATTAATTTGAAGCGTGTTTAAAGGCCAACGGGCCAACGGGCCAACGGGCCAACGGGCCAACGGGCCAACGGGCCAACAACGAAGATAATAATAATAACAACAGTCAAATAAAATTAACAGCACAACAGTCTAATAATTAACATAATCTGAACTTTAACGCCTTTCTAAATGTTCAAAATGCCTTCACCACAGAAATCAACCACCAAAATAGGTGGAGTGTGAGCGTATGGTGTGGTGTTTTGGGAGACAAAATTATTGGTCCCTTTATTTTTAATGAACATTTGAATAGTGAAACATATTTAATTTTTTTACAAAATGGACTGCCAGAACTAATAGAAGATGTTTCGTTGGAAACAAGAAGACAAATGTGGTACCAGCATGATGGATGCCCTGCCCACTTCTCGCAGGTGGTTCGAAACTTCTTGGATGTTTCGTTTCCAAATCGTTGGATAGGACGGGGTAGTTTATTTTCGTGGCCGGTGCGCTCACCGGATTTGACAGTCCCCGATTTTTACTTGTGGGGAAGACTAAAGGCCTTGTTTTTTAAACTCGTCCTACCACACGAGAAAACATGATTGAAAGAATTTAAAATTCAACAACCCGCATTTCAAGAGCGGAAATTGAAGCTGCTGTTTTTAGTACTCGTCGAAAAATAAATCTTTGCATTTCTAAGGATGGAAGGCATTTTGAACATTTAGAAAGGCATTAAAGTTCAGATTCTGTTAATTATTAGACTGTTGTGCTGTTAATTTTATTTGACTGTTATTATTATTATCTTCGTTGTTGGCCCGTTTCCTTACAAATTTGAATTTTTACACAGCCATACAGATTGATTGGTGACGTTTTTTAGGATACTCAACTGAAATCTGAACGCTTTTAAACTCAGCCCACTACGAATCCACAAACAGGGTCAATTCTCGATATTTTACTTCGCGTTAAAGATATCGAAAAAAGCTATTAGAAAAAGTGGTTCAGAATATTAATTTAACTCTACATACCGAGTTTTATGACAATTATGACATTTTATGACGTGGCCACTACACCTTACCCTACATCTTTCCCTGTTTACGGTATTTAAATTTAAAAATGCCACCATACGATATACAATGTGGCTCAATGGATATAGAAAAAACTGAAAGGAAATTTGTATAGGGCGGGTAGCTTAACTGGACAGAGCTCTCGACATGTAATCGAACGATCTGGATTCGTTGGCCATCAAAAAGTCAACTATATGTTGCTTGGTGCAGAGGAGGAATTAGAAAACTAAAAATATTGTTTGTTTACTTGCGTTACGCTAGATGTCAGTATTAGTTTGAATTATTTTAATTTGGTTTGATTATATAGCGAATGAAACAGTAAAAATATTGATAGTTCACGTAAATTATTAATAAAAAAAATGTATATGATTTATCATCAATTTATACTAATAAAAATAATCAAAACTTATCAGTACGAGCAATCTTTCGTTTTTCCACAATTTTTGACAACGCTTTATAGATTCTACATTACATACGGGCCATTTTAGATATAAAGACGTAAATACATATACACTGGCAGGACAACCTCTGTCGGGTTCCGCTAGTATATTATAAAAAACAAAAATGAGCTTTTAAAACATCTCGAATTTCTTAATAAATGCCTCCACAGAGGAACATACAGAACAAGAAAAATAGGAATTTTACTCCAACATGGCCATGGATTTTGTGCCCAGATACGACATCAGAACTGGCATTGAGGAGATCTCCCAACCCATAATAGGAAGATATAATATTTATGCAGCCTCCAATAGTTTTCAACAACTAAAACTTCCAGGGTATGCAACATTTAGGAATTTCGTGCAGAGGCCACCTTTTGGAAGGTGGCCTCTGAACGAAATTTCTATAGAAGCGATGAAGAATGGAAATGCTCCAGGACAAATGTGACAGTTCAGATGTTGAAAGTTGGCGGTCGAACTTTACATAAAATACTGGCAAAATGGTACTCAAAATGTTTCAGGGAACAAAAAATACCAAACCTATGGAAAAGTGCTGAAGTGATTCTTCGTCATAAAAAAAGAAACACAGGAGGATTTGAAAAACTAAAGCCCAATAAACCTTATGTCAATATTGTACAAAGTTTTCACCAAGATCTTATCTAATAGAATATTGTGAACACTGAATGACGCACAACTAAGAGAGCAGGCAGAATTCAGAAATGGATTCAGTATAATGAATCATATCCAGCTTGTCCAACAGGCCATATATAGGCACAACGAATACACCATGCCACTGTGCTTGGCTTTTATTGACTATTACTAACTTTTATTGACTAAGGGATAGACAGAGTCTATGTAAACCTGCTGAGATCCATTTATGAAGAAGCTACAGCGACAGTTCACATGGATGATCTTAAAGTTAAAATCAATATAGAACGGGGTCTACGGCAGGGTGACTCAATATACCCTGTTCTTTTCTCAGCTTACCTTGAAGAGGTATTCCGTAATCTGGATTGGGAGCAGGATAGAATAAAAATGAATGGTGCATACTTAAGCCACCTTAGATTTGCAGATGATATCGTTCTCCTGTCACAAGACCCAGATGACGTACAAAAACACATACATAATTTCAAGTACTGATACATAAAGAACTGCAAAGAACAGGAGAACCATTTGGCTTGAAAATAAACCTGAAAAAGAGTCTGAGTGCTGAAAACAGAAGAATATCTATTTTAGTAAGCGATTTAGAGGTGGTGCACCACTACATATACCTTGGGCAAACGATTTCAATGGAGGGTGATACCGCTCGATAAGTTGAACAGCGTGTTAATAATGGCTGGCAGGCATTTGGCAGGGTGAACATAATGTTTAAGAACAAACTTCCATTTTGTCTGAAGTGAAAAGTTTTTGATCGGTGCGTGCAGCCTCTTCTGACATACGGAAGTGAAACATGGACACTCACATCACGATCAGTTTAAAGACTTCGGGTAGCGCGGTGGAAAATGGAAAGGTGTATGCTTGGCATTACAATGCGGGACAAAAAGACCTGCACATAGATCAGAGAACAGACGAAAGTATGTGACATCATTGCAAAGGTGAAGGAATAGAAATTGAGTTGGCAGGCCATATAGCAAGGCGATGTGACGACAAATGGACCAAAGCAATCCTGGTATGGATACCGCTTGATCATAAGCGTCCACGAGGAAGACCTAAAACACGATGGATTGATGACATAATCATGTATATTGGACCCGCATGGCAGAGGAAAGCTCGCGACCGCGCGAATTGGAAGCTGGATGCTGGGGAGGCCTTTATCTTGCAGAGGATCGACAATGGCCCAATATATATATACATATATATATATATATATATATATATATATATATATATATATATATATATATATATATATATATATATATATATACATAAAATAATCATTTAATCATTCTAAGAACTGAAGCCATACACATTGAAATAATACTGAAAAAACTGAGGAACTAAAAAGTAAAGAATAATTTTTAGTATAAGAATAAAGTGAGGAACGAGAAAATGAATGTGTCATTGTGAACAAAGCGTGGGGTGCTCGATGTTAGTTTTAAATATTCCATCAGTACAGTTTCTATAAGTAGAGTTAGTATGAAAATATGGTACAAAGCACCACACGCTTTTTTACACCGACACATTTATTTTCTCGTTTATCACTTTATTCTTATACTAAAAATTATTTTTTACTTTTTAGTTTTAGTTAAAGCGTGTTTTTTACTTTTTTAAAACTATAATTTTTTTTTTTAGTTCGTGTAAAGCATGTTTTTTTAGTTTTTTAAACTATTATTTATTTTTCCTCACTATCTATCTACCCGTGGTGGAAGTGGGTAATTTGCGCGCCTACCGCCTTTCTTGAGCGTTGTAACCCTGTCTCAGGCTCCTTCTCTGAAAGTAAATCCTTGATCCTGACGGTCCTGTTCAGGATAATGGGGCCGACTTATTAAATTATTGTATTGTCATCGGTCCTTAATAAGTGTGCAAAGTTTCAATTTAATGGGTGGAGTGTCACTACTGGCAACATATCGACCAATTTTTAAACAATGCAGAATTTTGACTCTACCATCACTATATATTTTGGAGATTATCATCTTTGTTAGGCGAAATTTTGCAGCATTCGTAAAAAATAGTGATTTTCATCACTATGACACACGAGGCTCTGATGAACTTATTTTACCAATATATTCATGTAAGATAGTTGAACATAATGTTTACTATAGGGGTGTGAAGATGTATAATAAGTTGCCACAACGATTTAAGCATATTCAGAATCAATTCTTCTATTAGAACCTTTGGTGTGATGCACTAAACTTGAAGAGATTTACCACTAAACACCAAAACACTTTTTTGAACTGCTCGACGCACGTTTCGCTAACCATGTTAGCATCATCAGGAGATAATTTAATCTTCTCCTAATTAATCCTGAGATTAAATCATCTCCTGATGATACTATGTTAGCATCATCAGGAGATGATTTAATGTTCTCCTAATTAATCCTTAGATTAAATCACCTCCTGATGATACTAACATGGTTAGCGAAACGTGCGTCGAGCAGTTCAAAAAAGTGTTTTGGTGTTTAGTGGTAAATCTCTTCAAGTTCATGTTCAGAATAACAACGAATTTAAAAAATTAGTTCGCGAATTTCTTATAAGGCAAAATTTTTATAGTTTAGAAGAATATATGTCGTATCAATAATTAGATTCAATGCTTAGTTATGTATACAATGTTTATATGTGCAAGATTATTTTATGTATTATTTCTGAGATCATGTCACTGAACATTCTGTCAATTCTGTCAATCCGACTTAATCATGGATATTTTTATTGTTGTGGGGATTGAATAAATACTTTATTAAATTATTAAATTATATACCTTATCAAGAATAAAATATTTATATGTAGGTTTAAATGTTATATATTCTTTGTATGCACAGAACTGTGGCAATGTGCATGCTCTTGTTTTGACGTGATCCATGCATATTTGTATTGTCTTGAGGATTCAATAAATTATTATTATTATTATTATTATTTACGAAACGTATTATCCGCGAATAAGGAGCTCTGATTGAATATGTTAAAAACGGACACAATGTTGCATTACAATATTACAATAAAAGAAAATAAACATTTTTTTTCAAAAATGTAAATTTTATCTTGTTTCTTAACACTTGTTATAATTAATCAATTAAATTGAGACTCTAAAACCTACAAATCCATAAATTTTCTGTAGTTATTAATAAAAGTGTATGAAAAGGTGCAAAACATTTAATTATAGAAAAATAAATGAAATTGCGGTATATTTATACATAGGTAACAATCAAAAAATCATTTACCTAGAAGCACAACATTACCTGTAGTTAATAATACCGGAACATATTCTCTTTCCAATTCAATGGGAAAGTCATTAGGAAGACCAATAGTATCGCAGCCTCAAAGCCAGATGGGATAAAGCCTATCAATTTAGAGATATTAATATGTATCGTGTGGGTATTGTCGAAACATGGTGTACATAATAGAACTGAATGTAGATTCATGATAATTCAGTTTAACATGTTTCTGTTATGTCCGATAGGCGTGGAAATGGATCAGAATAATATCGATATCGAAAAACGCGTGCTGAACACAGCATTGATATATGGAATAATAAACTATTCTCTATTTACATTTTGCCTTTAAGAACTCGCATTAATATATTACGACTATTTGAATCAAACTGACAATTCAAGGGTATTTAAAAAGTTTTCGGTCTGGCAAGGAAAACACTGAATATAGAGATTTTTTTTAGTTTTCATCATAGTCACCTGTCAATTTATTTAATTAATTTATTTCCAAATTCTAAATAACATCAGTGTCCAACTCTGCAAAATAAGAAGTTGTCCTAGATCTGATCAGAGTATTTGGAATTAATCTCCGTCCTGCAAGCCTGTTCTTCAAGTTTGACAACACAAAGTAATCGCTGGCATTTACATCCGATGAATACGGTGTATGTGAAAGTACTTCATTCGTAGATAAAAGAGTTTCTAATGGATCTCTTTTTATTCGCTTCTTCTTTACATAAGAATCGTGACCTATGGAAACCCATTTCGTTTGCGTGCCTTTCGGAATACTTCTCACTAGCGTTCTCTAATTTTAGCCTCCTTGGTTGAATGTTGGAGAGATATATCATTCTTCTGTGTGTCCTGTTGGGCTTTTCTCTCTTGCCACTCTTCGAATCTCGTTTGTTGCGTTGTGTTGATAAGGTTATTCGTTTTGTACAGGAAAGTCTTTCTCGGTTTGAATCGGCGACGAGCAGATTGATGTCAGGATAGGAGATTGATTGTAAACGTGCACTGATTGAGGGGGGCGGGGCAATATCGGCAATGTTGTAACGTTTTGTTACATCTTAATAACTGCTCGTTCGTACCGGTCGCGTTGGCGCGGACAGTAGAGCGGCGGTCTGCCGCTGCAGTGCTGAAACTGCATTGGCGCGGTAGTTGGTTCAATTCCAGCACTTAGATGGATATTTATCTTTAATTATTCTGTTCGTCTTACTTCTTACCCTAAACACACACACACACCCAATATATATATATATATATATATATATATATATATATATATATATATATATATATATATATATATATATATATATATATATATATATATATATATATATATATATATATATATATATATATTTAGTTTTAGATTTAGATAAAAATTGGAAACGAAGCATCCATGAAGTTTCGAACCACCTGCGAGAAGTGGGCAGGGCATCCATCATGCTGGTACCACATTTGTCTTCTTGTTTCCAACGAAACATCTTCCATTAGTTCTGGCAGTCCATTTTGTAAAAAATTTAAATATGTTTCACTATTCAAATGTCCATTAAAAATAAAGGGACCAATAATTTTGTCTCCCAAAACACCACACCATACGTTCACACTCTATCTATTTTGGTGGTTGATTTCTAATATCCAGTGTGGATTAGCAACTGCCCAGTGGTGCATATTATATAAATTAACGCCTCCATCACTGCTAAAAGTAGTTTCATCAGTCCACAGTATGCGTTTTAAGAATTATTTATTTCCACTACACATATTTTTTAACCAGTGACAATAGTCTAACCGTCTGTCGAAATCGTTATCCAAAAGGGCTCACCGGATTTGACAGTCCTCGATTTTTACTTGTGGGAAGACTAAAAGACCTTGTTTTTTAAACTCGTCCTACCACATGAGAAAACATGATTGAAAGAATTCAAAATTCAATAACCAGCATTTCAAGAGCGGAAATTGAAGCTGCCGTTTTTAGTACTCGTCGAAAAATAAATTTTTGCATTTGATGGAAGCCATTTGATGGAAGGCATTTTAAACATTTAGAAAGGCGTTAAAGTTCAGATTCTGTTAATTATTAGACTGTTGTGCTGTTAATTTTATGGGTAAAGTGTGAAGGAAGGCAAACATTAGGTTAATATTTGTTCAATAACTTAATGGAGGTAGTAATGAAATAATAACTGATTTTTTCAGAAAAATCGAAATATCTCTTGACATGTCACAGATGTCGATTTCGGGTTTTCACTGGATGATTAATCTTTAAATTACCTTTCTAGCCATGTAATAGAAGCTGTACCATTCCATTTGAAAGAACTGAACAAAACTTCAAAAAAACTATTGTTGAATGTAACGCCACATCGCGGTTTCATTTATAAACTAAAGAATTTATCTCCCAGATTATCTGATTGTCCCAGCAATTGCCTTTTAAATGAATCCAAATTGAGGAAAATCGGGTTAGGCAAACGGACATTAGACGACTTTTTATCTAAATAGGTAAAACTCCCCCCTTCCCCTCTATTCGTGAAATTACGACAAAATGTCATAAAACAAAGTTGTAGGAGACAGTTTGCTAATTATAACTGAGAATTTTTCTTACTCGGTTAACACTTGAAAATACACACAAAAAATGAATTTTAAAAATGTTTAGCTCGTCACGCCCTCTTGCGGTGGTTTTAGAAGCTTAAAGACATTTTTGGTGAATTTCTCATGATCATTTTTAGTACATTTTTTTCCCCCAAAGCTGTGGGATAAATAGTTTTCAAGATACGGTCGCGATCCATCCTTAATGGGACACCTGATATATATATATATATATATATATATATATATATATATATATATATATATATATATATATATATATATACACACGCATACACATATCTACATCTAAATATCTATGATTGTTTCTAGGCAAGAGTGTAAAATCCGACTACGAATGACCCCTCAGTCACGCCAGTTAAAGGCTGGGTAAGGCCGGATGCCTTCTGAGAAGTGTTGGTCACTCGCCAGTCGGTAGGCTTCCTGATAGACTTATGTGTAAGCATATAACCAAAGGTTGATAGCCTGAGGGGCGTGCTGGCGTGGATTTGTCGGTAGCTGATGACCGTGGTTTGGAACAAACGTTAAGCTGTAGGTTCCAGTTGCTAAATAGCCTTATAGTTATTGATGCATCTCTAACCTCAATTCTTAATTCAATCTTCGTTCGTAAGCGTTATTTGGTCGTGGTTACGGGTTCAGGAAAAATTAAACAAACGATAAGGGCGCCAGTCAATTTAATAACCCAGACTGGCAAATGGTTTATCAAAAAAAAATATACATATATGTAAACCTTTAATTTAATAATGACTTAAAACTAGAAACAACTCGGCTAGAAATGCAGTGCAGGGCCAAATGTCATTAATATAATTAAGACAAATAATATACTAATATAGTTAATATAGATAAGACGAATTAAAAAAGACAAAACAATATATATATATATATATATATATATATATATATATATATATATATATATATATATATATATATATATATATATATAGTGCGATAAATAAAAGACAGAAAAGAGATTCGGTATTAACGACTTATATCTGTAATTATATAATTTTAGGCGTCAGTCATTCCCTAATAGAAGTTCTATAAACAACGACTAAAGTAGTCATCCGCTAAAGAAAATCTGAATTTTACTTGGCCAAAATTACCACTCTTACTGCTGCGGAAGTGTTAGCTATTAGGTAGCGGGGGTTCCAACGGAGCACGACTAGTTTACGATAGTGTGGGACGTTGAAACCATGTGGCCTCTTACAAAAATCGGCTAACAGTTATAACACGAAACTGGTGGGATTTTTTTTGTCCTACTGGGATGTTAAAAAGACACGGGATTAACGAGATGATTACGGTAATGTCGGTAGACACTGAAAAATAACCTGTTATGTCAAGCTCCACGGTCACCGACTCTCTTATTCATAGCGCCTGTTTTAACTAACGCGAAATGAAAAGCCACGCTTACCCTATACACTGTCCTTTATGGACGAGAATGAAAAATAGTGAAAATACTGAAAAGAATCTGCGCATGGTGTCGTACCTCGACTCGATACCAGGTGTCAGTAGTTAAAGTGGATAACGAAAATAAAATAGAAATGAGACTAAGATAAGCAAAAACAAAGAGGAGATTCCGGCCTGTTTGTTAGGTGGAAGGTACAGGTTTGGGTCTTTGAGTGGTTAGGTTTGAGTTGATTCTTCTCATAGTCAGTAACAAGCAAGTTGGTCAAGGACTTCTGATAATTATGTTCGATATTCTCAAAATTATCTGCTTGGGCAATGATGGCACCATCATCTGCGTATATGAAATTTTGTCATTAGTGTAAATTTTTATAAGCAGTGAGGCTAGCACATTACTCTGCGGTAAGCCATTTCTTTCTGTTCGCTACCCGCTTCTCTGCCCTTCAACCAAGAAAAAGTCTACAAAAAAAGAATTATTGAAAAAACGAAAAATATTATAATTATTTTATTAAAAAAGGGAGGACGTTAAGTTTTATCGGAAATCAACATTTATCACAAATCAATTTAAAGCAATATAAAAGTTTACTCGTGTACCTGGAATTTTCAAAACGAGAATATCTCACTTGCTAAACGATTTTTCCTTCTCACTCCCGCGCGTTGCTATAGCATTTTACCGATTTTTAATAGTTCGAAAAAAAAAACGATAAGGAACCTCCAATAGTTCATCAACGCCGCGATAAAAATGCACTCAGACATTTGAGCGTTCCAGCGTTTTTAAGGCTTTTAAAAAATTCGCATATTTTTATTTTCGTTCCTGGCTGGCAAATTGATTTTTTAATCATTTGAGAGAAGGATATTTATTCCAATGAATATATACAACTATATTTTATCTCATTGTGGATTTTCTGGAAATATTCTTAAAGAGTTAAATGTGAAAGAATTTAAACTATTTGCAAATTAAGGCCCGTTTCGGTAACATTAACATCAAAACGGGATTTTTTTTAAGTTATGCTACGATATAGTCTCATAAGTAACTTCAATTTATTACTAAGATACTAAAGAACTTAAAATTTAAGTCACCCATTGGCGCCCCCTAGGCGCCAACAATATGAGGCTCACTTTTGTTATACACTAATACAAACTCTTAAGTCTTAGTCCATTAGGTTCACATTGTCAAGGAGATGGATAGCCTCCACATTGATGTACTGCCGAAATGTTTCTAGCAGATTTCTGGATTTCACTGCCCATAAAGTTTCAGCACTTTATTGAGTTCGTTATTTTTAGTATCTGATACATTTGAAAAATCCGAAATAGTCCGTATGTATACGTCCTAGGGTGTTTTGATAAATAGCTGGCCTAGCCAGAAAATAAATTATATGTTATCATTCTGCTATTGTTTTATTCAATATGTCACGTTCCCACTTTAGGATGAATGCGTCGACTAGTAATTATAATCCTTTAAAGACGATAATATCCTGTTTTGCAAACTATGCCATACCTTCCCTGCCTTCATAACCTCATTAACCATCTTATTTACAGTAAATTGTTGGCATTCCAATGATTCTTTACTTTTCGAAAGAAATAATTATTAGATGGTGCTAAATCAGGACCTTGAAGCTCAAAACTAGAGTAATGATCGACAACTAGGCCTCTGAGGAAAGTTCAGTAAAGACGCACCAACAAATTCTACATCCATGTTCTCGTCAGGTGCCTTGAATTAGTCCATTGTACTGAATCCACTTCTGACTCCTGCCTAGTTTCTTGGTTGTGCATCATTCAGTGTATCAACGATGTTTTTTAATAGTTTGTTTTGAAAGGTATATGATTATTAATTTTATGTTACTCTTTTTGGTATATTTGCTTTTATAGAAATAGCTTGTTATATACTTATACATCAGTATTACGTGGTAAGAGCCACAACGCTTATATATATTATTAAGAGATGCTGATGCAAAAAATAATAGTAATTGCTTTACTTGAGAGAAGTTGCAAAGCTACCAATCTAAAATTGAGCTTCTAATATTGTTAACTTGACTGGCAATACAATGTTGAATAAGAGTAATGGAGTATATTATTTTCTTTATTCATTATCTTTGTTTTCAGTTCTTTGGTAAATGTAAAATATGTATCGAGGAAGACAAACGTGAGAATTTATAAAATGGTGATTAGATCGACATCGATTTTTGATCTCTCCGACAACACCAATCGAGCAAAAGAGCTTAAAACAATCCCGATGCTCTAAAGCAAAACATATATTTAGCCTATAACGTAAACAAGGCCATCAACACCACTAACAGCAAAAGCCAAATGAACACGAAAATAGGACCATAACAGTTCTGCCAAAGTCAAAGGTGTCATAAAGCGCCTCGGACGACTACTTCGAAGACATAATCTATCAACCAAAACTATAAAGTCAGCCATCAAACCAACAAAAAAACATGAGAACAAAAATTAGTGGTTAGAAATCAACAAATCATATCGGCCCTATTTAAACATCATCTACAAACTGGCCACAAAATCGATTTTGACAGTTGCCGACAAATGCCAAATATCCCGAATTACAAGACCAAGGCTATTCGAGAAACGATAGAAATAGAAAAAATCGGACGCCTAAACAGAAGAAGCAACACCGACACTCTGCCAGATACGTGAAAACCAGTGATCAACGGACAGATCGAAGCTCACCGGTCGTAATCGCAAGAGCAACTGACTACCCCTGAGACACCCAAAATAGCAACCGACTGGATGGGCCCAAAACCAGAACCAATACGAAGCATGCACCAGTACAACCTCCGGCGTAGAAGGATATAAATATTACAGAACGGTTTCTTAGCTTTCAATCGTCAGTAATGCAAGAGAATGGCAATTCAGAATGGCAAGTGTGACCTTGAGGAAACATCTGGACGTTTCCAACGTACGGAACACAAACGATCGAATATATTCCCGGACTAATAATCCTAATTTATTCTAATGATATATATATATATATATATATATATATATATATATATATATATATATATATATATATATATATATATATATACACATATATATACGTCACTCGGGCCCAATTCGTTAGTTCCCTGATAGATGTGCAGGGTTTTCTATGTCGTCTTCTAATATCAAAACTACATCTTTCCATTCCTCTCTGCCCTATCCGAAGTTTTTGAATTGATTGCGATGTGAGTGTCCAGGTTTCACTTCCTTATGTTATAACGGGCAGGACGCACTGATCGAAGATTTTTCAGGCAAAGTAAGAGTTTCCTCTTAAACCCCAAGATATATAAAGTGGTAGTGGTGGTTTCTGTCCTCCGTAAATTTATTTAATATATTCTGACTCTGTCAAGTTTTTTTTTAAGCAAAATGGTTCGCCAGCCCTCTACAACTCTTGTGTGCGTCTTTGCAGATCCTCTGAACCGTCTGAACAGAGGACGATATCATCTGCCAATCTAAGATGGTTTAGTTTACGCCATTGATCTTTACATCATCCTCTTTCCAATCCAGATTACGAAATACTTCTTCAAGGCAGGCAGATAAAAGAATAGGCGATATTGTGTCACCCTGCCATACACCTCGCTCTACATTAATTCCAACTTTAAAATCATCAAGGTGAATTGTCGCTGTAGCTCTATCATATGTCGATCATAATACGGTTACATATGCTTTGTCTATCCGTTGGCTAAGCAATACCTCCATTATAACCTGCTTTAAGATTGAATCAAATGCTTTTTCGTAGTCGATAAACGCGAAGCACAGTGGCATGCTGTATTCGTTGTGCCTCTCTGTGGCCAGGTGTACAATTTAGATCTGATCCATTGTACTGAATCCACTTCTCAATCCTGCTTGTTCTCTTGGTTGTAGGTCATTGAGTTTTCTTAATACTGTTTTAGATATTATCTTGGTGAAAATATTGTACATCACTGATAGAAGACTTATTGGACGGTAGTTTCTTAAATTTTCCTGTGCTCCTTTTTTATTTAAAAGGACCACTTTTGCATTTTTCCATAAGTCAGGTACTTTTTGAGGCATTTTCAGTATTTGAGAGTTTGCCAATGTTTTATGTAAAGTCCGACCATCAGCTTTTAGCATTTCGACAGGCCCCTTTCCTGGAACCTTGCCGTTCTCTATCGATTCTATAGCATTTGTCACTTCTTCCAGTAGGATATCTGGCATTGGTTCTTCGGTAGATATTATTGTCTTTGATTGGTTTTGAACTTCATATAACTGTGAATAAAATTTTCTGACCATTTCTAACATTTCCGTATGCGCCCTACATACTGTGCCATCCTCACTCTTTAAGGCATAAATTTGCGTTCTATTGTTTCTCAACTTCTCTTTAGCCTTATTAATTCCCCTGTTTTCTTTTAAAGTTTTTTACACTAGCTGCATGTTGAACCGGCACATCGCCTCTCTGATATGTTTCAAAAAGTTCCAAAAAGACACCATGCATTTCACATTGTCCGTCGTCTTTTTTCAGACATCTTTTTTCTGGTGCTATTGAAGCAGCCATTTCAAGCACATTGTTGATGATTTCTTCATATAGGACTGATATTTCCATCTCCTCCGGATCCTGCAACCCACCAAAGCGATTCGAAAAAGAAATTTCAAAATCGCTGCCCCTTTCCAGCAATTTCCCAGAATCCACTTTGCCCCTCTTTAATCTTACGATTCTTTCGCGTTCTCTTCGACAGTTAATCGTAACTTTTGCTCGTTAATCCAACATTAAAATTGTTAAGGACAGTACAATTGCAAGATATTGTTTTATCGTTGGTCATGATGTAATCAATTTCACTTGTGAGTGGACTTTTCCATGTCCATTTTCTGCTGGTATTTTTCTTATAGAACAAATTCATAATATAAAATTATTGTCCTTCAGCAAAATCAACCAATCTGTCACCTCTATTATCTCGCTAACCAGTTCCTTATGGGCCAGTTGCATATGGGCCAGTTACATATGGGCCGGTTTACCTACAGTCACCAGTACCTACATTTCTCTTTCTCCGTACTCCGTACTCCGTACTTCGTACTCCGAGTGTAGAGTACGTGACCCATTGATCCTGCTGGATTAGCCTTCCGCCTTTCTTTCATGTCTCACAGATAGCCCAATAATATCCCAATGCATGTTAACAAGTTTGATGAACAGTTTTTGCTTGTCTATATATTAAGAGTAGCAATGTCAAAAGTCCAATGGTAGCCTGATCTAACCCGGTGATTTTTAACGCCTTTGGGCAGGTCTTCCTGCTGCTGTAGGTAGTTTCCTTGGCCTCTAGGGAATGAAGGCCGTGTTTGAGGTTGTACTGTCATATTTAAATACCAGGTCGAAGGCATTGACCCTAATCTGCCATGCTGGTCCAATGCGGGTTGACTGATTTTGAATCATGTTATTCTGAGGTGTCTGCCTGGAACTCTCCGCCAGGGGTGACCGTCCGAGGACACAGGCTCCAGACGTTCAAAGTTTCATTGCCCTACTCAAACCTCTTTACCACATCAAGGTCTATCCATATATATATATATATATATATATATATATATATATATATATATATATATATATATATATATATATATATACAAATACAAATATAGATTTTTATTTACATGCATTAAAAGAGTTATGCTCTACAAATTTTCGGGGTTGTCCGGAAAGTTACTGGCAGATACTAAAATTATTGGTCCACCCTGTACTACCAGAAAATTTTTATGTTAAAATTACACGAACAATATGTTTATTAAGATGACAAGGTTTTATTAGTGTACAGAAATATTTTAGAGGTGAACTGCATCGAAGCAGAGTCTGAAAAAATTTAATTTTCCCGTGGTTGAAAAGCATACCACTACAACTATTTGCCTGTTATTACATTACAGTTCAAAACGATATATAAACAAGCATTCCCAATTAAATCTCATGGGAAACGGTGCCCGAGAGAACCAAGAAAATCCCATCAAGATTCAGGTTTACTTTCAATTTCCAAAGCGTTTTCAAAATAAAGTACTTTGGCTCATTCACTCGCCCCACATAAACGCATAAAAAGTATTCGGGACAATGTTAGTTTTTCTCCACTTGTTTATCGAAGCGATACCATCCCCCATTTAAACCGCAAAACTACCCTTAAAGCTCCTTAGGGTAAAAAGCTCGTTCAAGCCTACACAGGGGGTGACTAATTTTCTGGGAGTAGATCATTTTTTTTGTAGGTCATTGAGTTTGGAGGTGTAGAGTGAGTTTTCTTGAAAAAAAAAATGTTTTTTATAGAAAACTCCTTAGGTCAGGCGCGGTGTGCTTAGGAGGCTCCTTTCCGAAAATCGTCTATAAAATTTATAAACTCGAACAAATTTACCACTAAACACCAACTCACTTTTTGAAACTTCTCGAGGCACGTTTTGCTAACTATGTTAGCATCATCAGGAGCTGATTTAAAAGATTAAATCAGTGGATTTAACATATTAAGTTTTAAAAAAGTGATTTGGTGTTTAGTGGTAAATCTCTTCGGGTTTAGTATTTCACACTGAAGGTTCCAATCGAAGAATTGATGTAAAATATATATTAAACTATTTTATGCTAAAAATCAAAACTACTTCGCAGGGATGTATAAAGGAAATATGTAAAGAAATACTAAAAAAAACAGTTACTATTCATTACAAAGCCAAAACCAAAAGAACACATTTTTAAAGTTATCGCAAATGTAATGTCTTTTTACTCGTATAATTATTATAAACAAAAATAAAATCAGATAAAAAACTTGCATATTAAGGCACTTAGATTATATTAGAAGCAAATTCAATCCGAATCATTGGTCTCAGGTTGATTTGGCGGTATGAGTTGGTACCCTGAAATGCAGACTTCCCAGATCATGTTGGCGTGGGATAGACAGTTACAGTATTTACATGCATGGTTGGACAACTTTTTTTTTCCCGTTTCCAGACTGCAGCTCGTTTTTGGAGCATCTTCTTCTTTTTTGGGGGGTGGGGGTGATTTTTTTCGATCATCCACAGGAAGAAATGTTGTCAAACGGATTTGTATGCTCTTGTGGAGGCCGGACGTCACCTTACTTCCTCGCTGCATCTCTTCATGAGTTAAACTCTTCAAGATCATTCTCCAGTTATCGGTTCCAGTTGATTACAAAGGTAAATAACTTGAAAATTAATAACTCCACTTATAGCATTGCCAAGAAGATTACTATTGGCTAGCGTTTTACGTTACGGTTTACATATTTGATCTGCTGTGTCTACACTACTTTTAGTGGAATTGTAGAAAGTCTTCGGGTTTCGGGTAGTTTTGTCATCAAAATGTAGCCAACGAAGAAATACCTTCAAACGTTTAGTACTCATAACGAGGCCGCTTTTTTTTTAATGCCATCACCTTTCTGACCTCAAATTTCCTCCAAGTATTGACAATTTGATTTATAAGCACCTGCTAAAAACATCAAACCAATAAAAGCCTTCAGTTCGATTACATCAGTGTGTCCCTTTCTCTGGAAAAATTGTCCTTAATTGTGCCCATATATTGGTTTGTGCATGTGACAATCATTTCAACGATTTCATGCGTCAAGAAAGTTTTCCAACATTCTAGAACAGTTCCCTTGACTCCAGGAAGATTATGCTCCACCATTGTGCAATGAAATGGTCTACGATGTTTTTTCGATTGTGGCGTTTTATTCCAATTTTTTTTTTATTTTCTGTGACCTCTTCATCTCGCCATGTGTGTATCCTCTTCATCTCGCCATCAGTTGATGAATTATTCTCAGCTTGCTCCACTTTATTGCTATCACTCTCTTCCTCAAAATTCTCAGTCTATGCAGTGTTTTCTAATTCACTATTCTGCACTAAGCCCCTAATTTCGTTAATCTAGTTCGGATTATTTAGATTAAAGGTCCCACGCGCTATTTTGGCTAAGATCTCCAACAGATGAGAAGAAACGGCTTCTTGAGAAGCTTGAAAGTAATGTTTACAAATACGTAGGTCTCTTTTTTTTTTGGTAATTTGATTACTCAGGCCAACGATGAAGAATTTTTTTTTTAATTTTACCTAATTTCTATGTTTTTTGGTGTGCTGAGTCCGAATATAATTCTAACCACACTCCCAGGACAACTCAGTAGATGGAAGGAGCAATTTCAATAGAAGCTGAGTGTGTCACCACAAATCGAACAAGATGAAGGATAATGGGGGTGTGGGGGTGGTTGTAGAACAACCAAAACAAGAACAAGAAAATACAACTAGGCAACTTCAAATTCATTGGGATACACCTTCGAAAACCATTATTCAGCAAGCTATAAGATCATTAAAAAACAACAAAATCCCAAGACTGAATAATATATCAGCAGAATTGTTAAGTCATACCCTATGTTATATTCCGAATTACGACGACTCTTAATGAAGCAGATGTGGGAGTTAAACCATATTTCCAATATTTGGAAAAAAAAAGACTAATATCAAAGGAACACAGGTCAACAAAATAATATTTGTAAACATTTTTTAAACCAATACACCTAAATGTCATGTATTTTGGACTGCTGTAACCGAATCTGGTATCAGTTTTTTTTGTATCTTATTTTGTATATATTCTCTCACAATATGACATCGATTATATTTCAAAATAAGGAAAATTTGATTGACATAAAAAATTAAAACTTAAACCGCACTTTTATTTGATTAGGCTACAATTTTTATTTACGATAGTATATCTTACTTCAATGTAAATATTTTAGGTTCTTATTTTTTGTATTTCGTTTTACTTTTCTTTGTAAAGTTTCTTGTATAGCTTTTTCTTCGATATGATTCATTTTGTTTTTCTCTATGAATTGACCAACAGTAATCACCCAACATGTTGATATTCCACCGTCTTCATCCTATTTCTTCATCTCTGTTATGTCCTGAGGGAACCTCGCCCACTGCTGTTCACTCATATCGCCCAAGTTTTTAGGAAAAAAGTCAAGTTAGTTGTGCAAGACATGAACTTTAAGGTTGATCAGACAACCCAGAGTTTTCAAATTGTCTATCATATTAGCTTCGATAAATTTATAGTTAGGGTTTTTCACATTGTCCAAAAACTCAGTCACAACTTCTTTAAATGATATCCAGGGCTCCTTTTCCTTTGTAATCATCCTTGCTTCAAAGTTGGAATCGAACATCATTTTATGTATATCAGGCCCAACGAAACCCCCTTCGTTCAGTATGGCTTCTGATAAATGAGGAAATCTTTTACGCAAATATTTAAAACATTCACCATCTTTAGGTAAGGTTGTTACAAATTGTTTGATTAAGCCTAACTTGATATGTAGTGGTGGTAGAAGAATCTTTTTTGGGTCTATTAAAGTTTTAACCAAAATGTTCTTTTCACCAGGTGTTAAAGTTTTTCTTACCGATCATTGTGTTTTGGACCAATGTTGATCCCTTGCTCTGATGTCCCATTCACATATAAAACATAAAAACTTTGTAAATCGCTTTTGTTGACCAAGTATTATGGAGACAACTTTTAAATCTCCACATAGCATCCAATCGTAAACTGGATAGTTAATTTTCTGTAAAATCATATTGAAATTTTCGTAAGTTTCCTTCTTACGGACTGAATCAGCAACAGGCAGTGAAGCATAAGTATTTCCGTTGTGTTACAGAACAGCTTTTACTAGTTTTTGATCAGCCTATAACAAAGCCTCCAATTTTCCTTTTTGTACTCAATGCGAAATTCGTTCATTAGACTACCAATATCATGGAAGTAAACTAAATCCTGCTTGAAAAACTGAGCCACTGATCTCCTGTTCTATAATGGTAAATAGATGTTCCAGAATAAATGCTTTTGTTTCAGCCTAGAACCAAGTAATTCTGCTTTTTCTTTAGTCAAACCCAAAACTCTCACTAAATCATTTAACTCAGCTTGTGTAAACAACTGTGGTTTTAAATTTTCTGGAGAACCTCGAAACTCACCATCATCCGGTCCACTTTCATTAAATTCGGGACTGGACTGTAAAACGTCATCACTAGATTGATGTGGCTCAGGGACATAAAGTTCCTGTCCATGTCCTACTGGCCGATTAGCTTAAGTATGATTAGGATAGACAATTAGTTTCTTATTTTTTGAGTCATACACAGAAACATCAACGCTGCAAAAATAACAACCATTTGAATGATTTTTTTTGCGCTCTCCTACTTCTTTCTTTTACTAAGCCAGTAATGTTTCTTTGATGTTTTTTAACTACAAACTCACTACATATAACAAAAAGTGTGAGGAGTGTTTTTATAACCATGATTAGTTATACTTCTAGGTATTAAAGCACATGGGTTAAACACTGCTATGCGAGGTTACTAGAAGAAAACAAACAGCTGTGTCATTTATCAGAACTGCCAACCTAATAACATTTGATTTTACTCCCAACCTTATAACATTCTGATTTTATTGACAATCTAATAACATTTGAATAGTAAAAAATAAACTCTTCACATTTTGAATATTAAAATGTGAAAAATTGGTGGGTGATACGACGTTTTTATTCCTGCTACGAGATTGCTTTGATGAGTCGAGCACCGCTACTCCTTTTTCCTGATAGTATCATAGTGATTTGATAAAACTGTCTGGTGTTGCAGCAGTTTGTGCTTCTTGAGCCATTTGTTCAGCCCTTGCTCTTTTACCATGCCGTTATCATCTTTTTACTGCCTTTTTTCATTCACTATATGAATGAAATTAATTTATATAAACGAAATGGATCTACTGAGCATCATTTTAATCTGTCTGTAAAAAATATCCGTTTTTTATTCACAGTGGCATGACAGACACATTTATTATGATTCAGGAATCTTTTGCAGTTGCGCTTACGCAAAAAGTTGAACGCATTTCGCTCATACCTTTTTGTAATTTCAGCTTAAAAATTTGGTTTGAGCAGTGCACAAAAGAGAAATAATGCTGAACAAAATATTTTCATTCCACAACTACCAGTTGATTTTGTACATTTTATGTTCTTTTGACTTTTATTAAACAAACTATGTTCGATATTTACCGAAAAAATGAGGGAAAACAGGCGGCAAATATTTTTGAATTATGTCTGTGCCAACAGTTTTATGAAATCTTCCTGGTTATACCAAGCTAAACCGAAATTAATTTCACGTTTTCACATCTGGCTGCAAACGGAAAATATTTACCGGGCTTTTTTTCATTCTGTTTGTTTATTCGGAACGTAATAACTACATCATTTGTTGTTTTTGAAAAACATTAAATAAACAGAAAGAGAAAAATATTAAATATGTGATAAAAAAAACAAAATATAAACAAAACAAAAAAGTATATATATATATATATATATATATATATATATATATATATATATATATATATATATATATATATATATATATATAGATGTATGTATATGTATTTAGAAAGAACGATATACAAATTATAAAATAATTAGACTCCGATGACAACAAAAATCAATAAAGAAAATTCTCTCAAAAAAAGACAAATTAACATGGGTTATTCTAAAACATTTGGTGTCTTGATAATAGATTTCTAATATACATATAAGGAAAATTGTAATGAATGCCGAGCTCATCGAAGATATTTGGAAACGTATCCACGATGAAGACATTTCCATCTGAAACGAGATTCCGCAAGTTGGTCGAAGACTAGACCGCAGCATAGACGCTGAATCCACTGGAAGCTGATTTGCCAGCCAGAATGGAATTTGCCCGTTTCTGTCGTTCCCAGCAAAATGCGGACACCATGTTTTAAAAAATATATTGTTTGCAGACGAAACAACATTTACACGTAGCGGTTTATTCAATTTTAGAATTGAACATGCGTGGGATTTAGAAAATACATACTTAGTATACGAACGTCATTTCCAACATTTCCAAATTTACGTTTGGTGTGATCTTATAGGTATATAAGATATGTATAAGTATGTAATGTTTTCTAATGAAGGGATGCGAGATATGATGGCATATACACGCAGGAAAATTATAATGGATGCCGGGCTCATCGAAGATATTTGGAAACGTACTCACGGTGAAGACATTTCCATCTGAAACGAGATTTCGCAGGTCGCTCGAAGACTAACCACCGACCAGTAAGAAGAAATTGTGGTTCGCGTAACCGAAAACCCTACGTAAGCACAAGACGCATTGCTCTGGCAGTTGGGATAGGCGCGTCTACGTTTGCAAAATTTTTCACGAGCAAGGACCGTATCCATTTCACTTCACGTCTATTACTGAATCCACTGGAAGCTGATTTGCCAGCCAGACTGGAATTTGCCCGTTTCTGTCGTTCCCAGCAAAATGCGGACACCATGTTTTAAAAAATATATTGTTTGCAGACGAAACAACATTTACACGTAGAGGTTTATTCAATTATAGAAATGAACATGCGTGGGATTTAGAAAATACATACTTAGTATACGAACGTCATTTCCAACAAGAATTTAAAATTTACATTTGGTGTGATCTTATAGGTGAATATGTATTGTTTTCTAATGAAGGGATGCGAGATATGATGGCATATACGCGCAGGAAAATTATAATGGATGCCGGGCTCATCGAAGATATTTGGAAACGTATCCAGGATGAAGACATTTCCATCTAAAACGAGATTCCGCAAGTCGGTCGAAGACTAACCACCGACCAGGAAGAAGAAATTATGGTTCGCGTAACCGAAAACCTTACGTAAGCACAAGACGCATTGCTCTAGCAGTTGGGGTAGGCGCGACCACGTTTGCAAAATTTTTCACGAGCAAGGACTGAATCTTCTGGAAGTTGATTTGCCAGCCAGACTGGAATTTGCCCGTCTCTATCGTACCCAGCAAAATGCCGACCCCATTTTCTAAAAAATATATTGTTTACAGATGAAGCAACGTTTACAAGTAGAGGTTTATTCAATTTTAGAAATGAACATGCGTGGGATTTAGAAAATACACACTTAGTATACGAACGTCATTTCCAACAATAATTTAAAATTAACGTTTGGTGTGATCTTATAGGTGAATATGTATTGTTTTCTAATGAAGAGATGCGAGATATATATCCCAATTTTGTTCAAACTCATTTACCCGAATATTTAGATAACATTCCTTTAGGTAATGTCTGAATGATTGTGGCGTGTTCATATATTTTATTTTTTTCCTTTATTTGGTTTTTTTCGCCACTATCTAAAACTCAAAAAATATCAAAAATACCTGTTCTTATGTAAAGAAAGAATCACTGGGTAAAAGCAAAAAACCAAAAATAAATTCCATTATTTTCTAACACTTTTTGCCAGCGTAAAGGCAGTTGTTCGATTCCCTTTTTGAAAAAGCTCTAACAATCTGAAAATGTGGTAATCCGATGGCGCGAGATCTGGTGAACAGGGTGGATGAAGTACAAGTTCCAATATAAGCTCCTTTATTTTTTCCTGTGTTATTTTTGCAGCGTGAGGCCTTGCATTATCGTACTGAAGGATCCTTTTTTTGTTAATGACCAAAACAGATGAGCTCTTGCTTCATGCGCTCGAGTTGTTCACAATACACTGTCGCTGTAACGGCCTGACCAGGTTCAAGCAATTCGTAATATATGATTCTAGAAAAATCCCACCACACACAAACAAGGACCTTCTTTATTGTTAGTGATGGTCGAGGTGTCGGAACAGGTGATTCATCGGAAGAAAGCCATTGTTTTTTTCGTACAAGATTATTGTATAGGACCCACTTCTCATCTCCAGTTACAATTCGTCGCAAAAACGGATCGGCTTCATACCGAGAAAAAAGACACGCGCAGATGGTCCACCGTTGATCGAGCGCCGTCTCCGTCAATTTATGAGAGACCCAAATTCCTTGTGGAAACCTCCCACTCTCAAGTTTAGACCAAATGGGAACATCATTCAAGTATATTTCAAAAGCTCCTGATTGCATTAGTTGCCCTTCCAACAGATTACATAAGAAGATACACCATTACATAAGAAGATACACCACTGCCACCATGATGGTTGTGGTATCTTGAAATAATCAAAAATATTTACTCCACCAAGTATACAAACTATTGCCAGCATTTTTATAGTTCCAATGATTCTAACTATCCGCATGTAGATTCCAGGGGGCTCAAAATTAGTACCATCCACAGGAATATAACGGTATTTTTCGTTTATTATGTGTGTATACTGATCAAACATTTTTTATAGCCACAGGAATAACAATATAAAAATTTCAAAGTAGGAGCCCCAACATTTTGACTTAATTTTGATAAAAGTAAATCCTTTTCTTCAGCATTTACAATATTTCCATAACAGACTAGGCAGATTATTAAGAAACTCCAGGCGCATGGTAATTTCATTCTTGATAGCATTTTTATTCAAATAAAATATTAAATAACATAACATAATAATTAATAAAATAACAAAAATAACATGCTGATAGTTAGAATCATTGTTAGAATCAATCTTCATTGATAATTCCTTAATTGTTTGACGAGAATCTGAACCAACCATCGCCTTCAGGATATCGTCATATAATTTTTGGGGTCGTCCTTTTCGTGGGGCATCTTCTGGATCGAACAAAAATAGCATACAATGATGTAAGTGTGTTTCTCCTATTGTTGGCCTTGACATCTTTCCTCCTTGGTAGAACAAAAACTTTTTAACCGAAAAATAAAATTTACAACCAAGCTTGAACGTAACAACAAAACTTCCGGGTTTGCGGAGCCGTGTCTCGACACAAACTGACTGTGAATGAGCTCAGCGAAGAAATTTTGATTACCTTTCAGCCCCCCTTATACTTCTCTCTCTTATAACATCTCGCTATAAGTTCAATTGTATCGAATGAATGAATTGAATGTGGATTTTTTGAGATTTTACAAGAGAGATAAACAATGTGTTTATTTATTCATAATTTATTTTGTTTCCTTTAAAGAAATCCCCTCTCACTGCGATACAGTTCTCTTCTTCTTCCTCCTCTGGTGCTACAGCCTGTTAGTGAACCTTGACCCCCATCAAACTTCGCCTATAACCCGATCGATATATTCCAATCTGAAAGCACAGATGCAACGACTTCAAAGCCTCTACTCTTACACCAGGTGTGGCTGTTAATAATTTTTATTTAAACAAATAACCCATTTAATTTAGGAGAATGGTAAGAAATGGTTAACTCAAAGTGTACGCCATCGCTAGCTGCACATTTTTTCCATCTCTCCAGCAATTTGTGGATGCCCTTCCAGAAAAACCGCACCTCTTTTGAGGTGGTCCAGTCGTTAAGCCATTTTTCGTTTTCTATTTCTCCATAATTGTTAAAATGGTTTGTGGAAAGTACGTAAGACATCGATGAAAACAACTGATAGTCGGAAGGGGCCAAGTCTGGTGAGTACGACTGGTGGGGCAAGAGTTCCCAGCCCCAGTGATAACAAATCACTAATAGCCTATTCTGATTGCTTTTTGATCAATGCATGGTTCAATTTCTTTATTTGTCGACTATAGTCGTACAGTATTAACTGTTTCACTTGGTTTCAGAAGCTCATGATATACGACACCCTCCTGATTCCACCAAATGCGCAGTATTGCTTTATTTTCAAATCTATTTGGTCTTGCAGTCGATGTTGATGGTTGTCCTACGTCAACCTATGATTTTTTACGTTTTGGATTCTCGTAATATTTCTATTTTTCGTCCCCAGTCGCGATCCGATGCAAAAAAAGTATTTTTATGTCGAAAAAGCATAATTTCTTACACCCTTTTAGTTTTGCCTGTCTGTCGTTCAGCTGATGTGGTGTCAATTTTTCTGCCTTCTGGATCTTTTCCATGCATGCAGATTATCACAAATTGTTCCGTGACCTATATTTAACCACTCTGACATTTGTTGTTGAGTTTACATATCGTCTTCTTCCAACAATGCTTGCAATTCGGCATCTTAAATTTTATTCGGTTGACTAGGGCGTTATTTCTCTTTCAAGCAGAAATCACCACTTCCGAATCTAAACCAACGTCTAGAAGCGCCTTGGTTAGAACATTGTCACTGTAAGTTTCCACAGGCATACGATGGCTCTCACTCGCGTTTTTCTTTTGATGGAATAAGAAAAGTAGTGCCGCAAATGCTCGTAATTTGGGTCGGCACTTGACATATTTACTACATGAATAAAATATGACGCTAACTCTACTGTCGTTGTCTACTACATGTTTACTGTTGCTACTATCGTAGCAACAAAATAACATAAGAGATTAGACTGTGAACCGATTTATATTTACAGAACCATATCATAAAAAAATAAGAATTATTAACCGCCATATCTGATACTCAGCTGTCAGTTCCTAGGAGATCCAATGACTCTCCATTTTAATTTTTTCTGGTTTATGTAGATATTTCGAAATTATTTGCAATTTTACGTCTGGCATTTTAAGTCCCTGTCGAGCTCTATTAGTGTACAACCAGGATTTTGTTCCAGCAGTATTGGCGGTCCTTCATCCTCCACTTTTTTGACTCCCCTAGACATTCTACATCATTTAATTCAAACCTGCCAGCTCGGAAAGCAGAAGCCAATTCCAAGTATTGTACAAAACAACATTATCTCCCAAAGTTGCACAAAATCATGTAGCGTCTGCAGCATTTTTTTTCAGTTAAAAATTTTGTCGAAATGAAATTTTCTAACAACGAAATCATTATTTCTAAAAAAACTGCTTGAGAGCAAAAATACGATAGCAAAAATGCAATATTCCCCTGTACCATGGCTTCTAAAATCGAAACCTTTAGATTACTACAAGCGGTGTAGAGTAGTCACTGCACTTCTCCCTTCCTACTACTAACTACTAACCCATTCGAAAAACATACACTACTGTAAAAAATGTTATTAAATATTGTTCTGAAGTGATCGATTCTAATCTTATGACGGTTACAGGATTAGATATTCAAAAAAATCTCATTCTTTTTAAAATGATGATTTTGTTGCGCCGACACTGGCCAGACTAAGAGAACTTAGAGTCCCGACAAAGGAAATTGAGCTCAGATACGTATAACAATTTTAGTAAATATGCTTTTTAGCGAGACCAGCGTGAAATTAATTCTAAAAGCGTTTCACGCCTGGATGGGTCTCGCATTAACTTGTCCCACTGCACCCCACTCCCTTCCCATCGGAAAAATCTCCTTCAAAGGTCATGATTAGTTTAAGGCACCAAGGCAATTCTGTTATGCTCTTTTAATGAAGTTCGTATTAATCTTTTTGATTTTGAATAAGTATAAATATACTATACAAGCTTTAACTATATTGCACAAATCACAGGCAGCATTGTTGTTATAATTAAAACAACCTTGGAAATATTTTTGGAAAGATTTCTGATAATTAATGAAACTTGTGTCCTTCAATTTGATCCAGGGTTAAAAGCTTCTGCATGCAATGGCAGCATAAGGTCATTTGGTCTACAGATGAAACCAAGTTTTATCTCATTTCTGTCTCTATCTTATTTTGATCTGTAATCGGATCAATCTCCAATATTACTCAGTAAAGAGTTTGCGTTTTTGAGGGTACAATTCATATGCCTAGCAAATTCCGGGTAACGGTAGGGTGGGTACTCCTATCTCCCTAGAAAGTTTTGTAGTACTTGTTCTAGGATCTGCAGCCACAGTTGCTATTGGTTCATCGGCATTTTTGGTCCCGGGCATTTTTGAACGAAAGTTGAGTAGTATGAATTGATACGGCACCTTACTTCTCTAGTTCGCTAATTTCATGGATAGGGTCAGTCGCTTTGAAATCTTTTTTTGAATAATATCTTAAAATTGTCATAATTTTCTGAATTATTTCACTCATTCTAACGAATTCACTTTAAGTAGAAGAAATATTTATTTCACCCAGAAAAATTCTTTAATTTTAATATTTTGTGTATATATTTACTACGGCAAAAACAAAATAAAGTTAAATTCGCAAGCTTATCAATTTGGAATTTCTTTTTTACGAAGGTTTTTGTGATTCGCGCTGCATGGGCAGTAGGTTTAATTTATAGTTGCAGTAAATATGCAATTTTTTACAGAGTGTGTTCCTAAAGGTTGTTTTCAATTGTTTACCATGCCTCGTTTGCGAAGAAATGTAAACTTTCGCCAAGTTATCGAGTTTGACAGGATACGGATGTTTGGACTACGAGTGGCTAGTCTGTTTTTTTCGGAAATTACTCACAGAGTGAATAAAAGTTCACGATTCAGTTGACATATAATATATAGTGTTAGTGTTATACAGTGTTAGTGTTATACAGTGTTAGTGTTATACAGTGTTAGAATATGCAGTGTTAGAATTATTTGGACTGCGTCCAATAAAACAACAGTGCTGAGTGTCATCAGACACTCAACTGCTGGGTTCCACAATCTCATGTGAAACACACAACAACCTGCGTTTCCGCCTAAATGAACATTTTGTTGATTACTTGACTGGGGACGGGCCCCATCCCTTCCATTGGAGGGGACATGTTTCGTCTCTTGATGTTTAGACTCTTCAGGGCACCGACATGTGCTCTCTCGTCAAGAATGGGAAGATCCCATCCACAGTCAACCACCCATACTCTTCGACGACTTCCCGTCGGATGGCGTATATATATATAGTGTTAGAATTTTTTGGACTGCATCCAATGAGTTTAACAGTGCTGAATGTCATCAGACACCCAACTGCTGGGTTCCACAATCTCATGTGAAACACACAACAACCTGCGTTTCCGCCTAAATGAACATTTTGTTGATTACTTGACTGGGGACGGGCCCCATCCCTTCCATTGGAGGGGACATGTTTCGTCTCTTGATGTTTAGACTCTTCAGGGCACCGACATGTGCTCTCTCGTCAAGAATGGGAAGATCCCATCCACAGTCAATCACCCATACTCTTCGACGACTTCCCGTCGGATGGCGTATATATATATAGTGTTAGAATTTTTTGGACTGCATCCAATGAGTTTAACAGTGCTGAATGTCATCAGACACCCAACTGCTGGGTTCCACAATCTCATATGGAACACACAACAACCTGCGCATCCGCCTAAATTAACATTTTGCTGGTTACTTGACTGGGGACGTGCCCCACCCATCGCTTACATTGTAGGGCACATGTTTTGTCTCTTGATATTCAGACTCTTCAGGGCACCCAATGCGTCTAGTCGCTAAATAGCCTTAGATGCTGATGCGCCTCTAACCGGAAATCCTTTCCTTTACTTTTCATTTAAATAAATAACAAAAAATTAAAAAAATATCTAATATGCCACAACGGTTATTCACCATACATATATGGATTACCAAAACTACACAAAGAAAATGTTCCATTACGATCTATTGTAAGTAGAATTAAATCGTAAGAAATATCAAAATATTTATCAAATATTCTATTAAACACAGTAGGCAAAACAGAATATCATATTAAAAATTCATGGGAATTACCCTCGATTTTAAGTCTTATTTTTATAAATGATTTGTACATAATTGTATACTATGCATGCCTAAAGATAAAATATAATATACTTTAAACAAATTGAATACATTCCACAAAAAATTAAAATTTACTCATGAAGAAAAATATATAAAACAATCATTTCTTTGGATATTAATATTACATAATATTAATATTATTATAACGACGGCAACAACAAAACAAATCGGTATACACAACCTATATGGTCTGGAAGATATCTCAATTTTATCTCTTATACCCCAAATAAATATAAAAAAAGTCTTATTAATTATTTAACTGATAGAGCAGTTATTTTAACTGATTCAAAAAATAGACCACAATATATAAATAAAATCAAAAAAACACTAGAAGATATTAAATATCCAAACAAAATACGAAAAACTTATTGAAAACAGAATACATAACCATAATAGCATAACAAATAAACCAAAAATTCAAACCAGTTAATTTCAGAAATGATGCTGATAATTTAAGATGTGTATATATTAACATCATTAATTATATATATATATATATATATATATATATATATATATATATATATATATATATATATATATATATATATAGCCTTTTAACGAGACTAGAAAACAGACCGAAAAAGTTATTAGAGGAAGTACGGAGTACTTCTAATAACTTTCACTTTATAAGAGGGAGTACACGAAGGAACAACTAGACTCTATAGAGGAGAATTTGCGCAATTATAACATGAGAGACTCTTATAGGACTTTCGCAAGAGAAATCCGTGGGTACACACCATAAAATCTTTGCTTTAGAAAGCGGAATGGGAGATTAGCGCTAAGCAATCAGGAGAATTGTCAGGAGCTGGCACACTATTTCTCTGATCTCCTCAATTGCCCCGAACGCGACCCAAGATTCCCCAAGGAAAATTGTATCTATACCCACTCAGAATCACCACCACCAATACAGGAAGAGATTCACAGGCACATACAAAAACTGATGAATAACAGGACATCTGGTGAAGATGGTATCACCGCGGAACTATTGAAAAACTTCGGACCAAACTCACTGCGGGAACTCAGGCAAATTATCACGAATATCTGGCAAACAGAAAAATTACCAGATGAATGGAAATGTGCTCTTATACACCCGCTACACAGGAAAGGAGACAGAACAAATGTAAAAAACTACAGAGGAATCTCCTTACTACTAGTCACTTACAAAATCTTCTCAGCATGCCTTCTCCAGAGAACACAGGAACAACTAGAACACAACATTGGTGAGTACCAGGCAGGCTTTTGCCCTGATCGCTCATGCACTGAACAAATATTTAACTTAAAAACAATACTGAAATACAAAGCTATTTGTATTTTGCTATATGTATTGACCGAAAATCTCTGTTCAACATCCTAGAAGAACAAGGACTCGACCCCAAAACACTACGATTGATCAAGCAGACACTGACCGACACAATCTCTAAAGTGAAATTTATGGGAGACATTTCCTAACCCTTTCTGATTAAAACCGGAGTACGCCAAGGAGATGGGTTATCCCCACTCCTATTCAACCTGGTCCTTGACAAAGTCATAAGGGAATGGGAAAAGGAACTCAAAAATCAAGGACACTGGAAACCAATACGACTCGGGCGAACTAAAAACAACATAGAACTATCATGCCTAGCCTTCGCAGACGACCTGGCTATACTCGCAGACAATGAAAAAAGGGCAACCAAACAGATCGAAGTCCTCAAGGAATGTCCAGAGAAAGTCGGCCTACAAATATCCTTTCAAAAAACCGAATTCTTCTGCTCAAAATTAAATGTCCAAAATTTGAACACCAAATACGGCAAAATAAATAGGGTCACTCACTTCAAATACCTGGGCGAGATCCTCGAACCCAAAGGAAGAGAGAAGATAGCACAGAAGACTCGATTACAGAAGATGAAGAGGGCATACGGCAAGACACACAATATCTACAATAAGAAATGCCTATCTACACAATCAAAAATATGACACTGCAATACAGTAATCAAACCAGAGGTCCTATACGCAAGCGAGACACTTACACTCCATACAAAAAGCGGCATAGAAAATATACCAAAAGAAGAACGCAAAATTATGAGAAAAATTCTCGACCCAAAACTGACAGAGGAAGGTTACATACTACATTCTAGAAAGACCACAGAGAGTATGTCCAACGTAGCGGCGGACATAAGAAAAAGAAGGTTGAAATTCTATGGACATATCAGTAGACTCCCATCGCCAAGACTCACCAACAGAATTCTTACATACATACAATGAGTCAAGTCAACAGTACCATGGATCGCACAAGTCAGAGCTGATCTGGGAAAGGCACAAATGGGTCCGACAGAGATTGAGGATAGAAGAAAGTACAGACACAAAATACATATATAGAACGTTGCATCAGAGAGCGAAGTTTCGAGGAGGTCAGGAACAAAGTGGACGTAGGAGAGAAAGAGAATCCACGGAGAAAGAATGAGAGAGGTGTGGAGGATCAGAAAGAACACTCGAAAATGAGTCAGGATGCTTTGCGTGACCCAACGGGGATTACAGAAATCTGTCACCCTTTCTCCACGTGGTGGAGAAGGAAAGGAAAGGATTTAACGTTAGAGGCGCATCAGCATCTAAGGCTATTTAGCGACTGAACCTACAGCTTAACGTGGGTTCCGGACCACGATCGACAAACTCAGGCAAGCAGCCCCCATAGGCTATCAATCCTTGGTTATGTTCCTACCCATAAGTCTACCCAATAAGCCTACCGACTGCCGAGTGACCAACGTAGAACACTTCACAGAAGGCATCTGGTCTTACCCAGCCTTTAACTGGAGTGACTGAGTATATATATAGTCTGGACCCTTTGCCAATCCTAAAGTTTGTTTTTGAACCATTAACTTCTTCTGATGACGATTAACTCACTATGAAATGTATCTTGTATTTTTATAACTGAAAAGGGCACTATGTGCCGAGACAATTGTCATACTATTTTCGAATATAGTAAAAATGTTGATTTACATTTTTCTTTTTTCATTTAAAATCAATTTCCAACTAGTATGGGCTACATAAGTTAAATATTACGGATTTTTTTTTGCTGAAGAACGAGTCAAATTCAACTAACCCGCCTATGCTTTTAGACTTTTATCGTTCTAAAATTTCAGTGAGGCGATATTAAAGACAGGCCAATAATCAAATTATAAATGGTAGATCGAAACATTTAGTGAATGTTATAATTTGAATTTAAAGAGGTCCCCCTTTCCTTATTAATTTTTTTTGGCTTGTTACTGGTTATCTTTAACATCTGGATGTTTTACCCTAATAAAGAATATCCACCGTAAGTATTTCACAATATTATATTTATTTTTAGTTATATTTTATTTACGAAAGCGCATCAAATTGATATAACAATGTTGTTAAGTATAAAGCAAGATTCCGTGATAACATGGAGAGCATTGAAAAGTATTCATTCGTCAGGTCCAACTAGGGGTTGAGATTATTTGAAAGTGTTTGCCATGTTTATGGGGATTTTTATGAGTATTTCAAAATCTGCCAAATACATTTTGGCTTAATAACAGGTTTTTTGAACAACACGAAGGAACGGCAATGGGCAATTCTCTGTCACCGTTCTTAGCCAACTTATTTATGAGTAAATTTGAAACCGAGGAAAAAGATGAATTCAGTTACGTTCCGAAGGTATGGTTAAGATATGTACATGACATTTTTGCCATTTTCGATTCGAAAAATGAAAATGTAGATGCTTTTATTAAAAACCTAAATAGTAAATCCCAAAATATTATATTCACGGTTGAACTCGAAAACAACGATAGTTTACCATTTCTAGATGTGTTAGTCAGTAGAAATAATAAAAATAGGTTAGATTTTGATATTTTTAGAAAAAAAACACCACCACTTCGAGGTACATTCCTAACGATTCAAATCATAGCTTCCAAAATATGATGACTAGTTTAAATTTTATGGTAAATAGATTGATTAATTTTCCTTTAAATAAAGATAATTATAACAAAGAATTAAAATTAATTAGGGAGGTATCTGAAGTGAATGGTTATAATTAGAACATTGTAGATAAATTACTTAGAAAACATAGTTTCAAAAGGATCAGAACACAAAGAAATTCATGGTGATACCATTTAATGCCCAATTAACAAGAGGGCTAGACAAAATTTTGAAAAAAGTGGACATTAAGGTTGTGTACAAACCATATAATAAATTAAGAGTTCTGGGTAATCCAAAGGATAAAGTAGAGCAACATAAAAAGTTGGGAATTTACGAACTCGAATCTACGAACTACGAAATTTAGTTCTCAAGACTGTGATCGAAGGTATATTGGGCAAACAAAAAGATCCATATTGACAAGATATAAAGAACATATTGCCCACATTAGATATTGGAGAAATGAAAAATCTTGTGTTGCCCACCATGCAATCGAACACGACCACAGTATAGATATTAGTAATTTAAGACTAATTAAAAGTGTTAATACTAATAGGGCTTTGGATGCATATGAAAGCATTCAAATAGAAAAATGTAAGAAAATCATGAACCGAGATAAATGACCTATCCCGTCCAGTCAACTTTTTCAATTATTACTGTAAGGCTTAGTAAACTTCACAGTTCATGATTTTTACACGCTTCGTTAGGTAGGGTTTTTCATATAAATAGAACATAGTTTAGTTTTAGAATTAGATTAAATCATCTCCTGATGATGCCAACATGGTTAGCGAAACGTGCGTCGAGCAGTTCAAAAAAAGTGATTTGTTGTTTAGCGGTAAATCTTTTCAAGTTTAGTGTTTCACACCAAAGGTTCCAATAGAAGAATTGATTTTTGGTGTAGTTTCTGGGGCTTTCAAAATATCTCGATTATAAGTCTTTAGTGTCTTATTTAAATTTGGAATTTGTAATCTGATGCGTACTAAAAGCTCAATTAGTTTGAATGCCAGTTTAATAAGGAATGTTCTTCTGTTCATTTTAATATCACTATGCGCTAAATTGAATAGGATTCCAGCATATATAGCACTATGATCTAACATGCTAGGTGGTATAGATGTGACAAAGTTTATCGAATGTACTAATACCGCCTTTGGTACAGTTAATCAGTTATAATGTGTGGTTTTCTAGTCTCACTACATATTTCTAGTGAGTAATGCAAGTGGATAATGAGTGAATAGATGTAATCTGTGTGTAAATGTATCACCCTGCCGTACACCTCGTTCTACATTAATTCCCACTTCAAGATCATCAAGGTGAATTGTGGCTGTAGTTCCATCATACATCGCTCTTAATAGGTTAGCATATGCTTTATCAACCCTTTGGCTAAGCAGTACATCCATTATTGCATGCTTTGAGATGGAGTCAAATGCTTTTTCATAGTCGATAACAAGCACAGTGGCATCGTGTATTCCTTGTGCCTTTCTATGGTCTGCTGTACTACCTGGATGTGATCCATTGTACTGAATCCACTTCTGACCTGCTCTTGGTTGTACGTTATTCTGTTTTTTTATTATTTCTTTAGAAATTATCTTGAAAACTTTGTACATTACTGATAGGAGGCTTATTGGATGGTAGTTCTTTAAATCTTCCGGTGCTCCCTTTTTATAAGAAAGGATCACTTCTGCATTTTTCCATAAGTCAGGTATTTTTTGACTTTGAGGCATTTTGAGTATAATTTTCTCAGTGTTTCAGGTAACGTCCGACCACCAGCTTTTAGCATTTCGACAGTTACACTGTCCTTTCCTGGAGTTTTGCCGTTTTTCTTCGATTCTATAGCATTTGTTACTTCCTGTACTAGGATATCTGGCATTTGTTCTTTCATGGGTATTGTTGTCTTTGATTGGTTCTGATCTTCATATAACTGGGAATAACATTTTCGGACAACCTCTCAACCAACCACCCAACCAACATATACACACACATACGCAGACTCTACAGTCAAAAATTATGGACATACTTCAATGTGCAAACCATATTAAAAGTATCATATATATTATGAAAAAACAACGTGGACATACCGATGTTGAAAGTTAGTGTTGCGGCAGAAGCTGAAACACTCGCCGAGGATCTCAGGACAGATTTCAATATGCCACGAATTACGAGTCGGCAAAAACATCGTGCAAATCCACCAGCATTGATTTATTAATAATATTTTTGGAACAACGGTTGTCTGAGGAGAACTTGCCCGCATTCTCATTGCTTACGTTGAACCCTCATATACTGATTGATATGATATATGAAGATAAAAAAAAATTAAATTTTTGTAGCTACCACAATTTAAAGGGTTTCTCTGGTAAAGCAGAACTTTGATAGAACTTATGGAAAGGAAAAAAATAAGTCAAATGCTGAAATGAAAGAAATGGAACTAACTGTACTAGTTGAAGAAACGCAATTATTTTACCCAACCCCAAGTATAAAACAGACTCCAGTCATGTCACTTACTCAGCCCTGCATAACATGTACTATCGAAAGGTCCTTCAGCATCTTACACAGAGTAAAAACTTGGTTACGGTCGACAATGATAGAAAATCGGCTTGTCCGTCTTTGCATGATAAGTGTGCATACAAAAAGCGTTTTCGAAGCCAAAAATTAATTTCAAAAAGCAATGCTGTCAGGGTTTAGACAGAACCTCCAAAGACTAGTGCTGAAATAAGATTTTGATTGATTCGAATAATATTGCAAGTAATTAGTTTTAAACTGAGGGTGGATACGGCATTTTCTTGATGGAAATTTATACTAAATTGTATAAATAAAACAAAGTTGTCTAATTTCCACTTTCCGCTTAATTTCCACATGTAAAGGATTTTTCTGGTAAAGCAGAACTTTGGTATAACTTATGTAAAGTAAAAAATAAGTCAAAAACTGAACTGAAAGAAATGGAACTAGCAGTACTAGTTGAAGAAACGCGATTATTTTACCCAACCCCAAGTATAAAACAGGCTGTAGTCATCTCACTTGCTCAGCCCTGCATACCATGTACTATCGAAAAGTCCTTCAGCATCTTACACAGAGTAAAAACTTGGTTACGGTCGACAATGATAGAAAATCGGCTTGTCGGTCTTTGCATGATGAGTGTGCATACAAAAAGCGTTTTGGAAGCAAAAAATTAATTTCAAAAAGCAATGCTGTCAGGGTTTAGCCAGAACCTCCGAAGACTAGTGCTGAAATAAGATTTTGATTGATTCGAATAATATTGCAAGTAATTAGTTTTAAACTGAGGATGGATGCGACATTTTCTTGATGGAAATTTAAACTAAATTGTATAAATAAAACAAAGTTGTCTAATTTCCACTTTCCACTTAATTTCCACATGTAAAGGGTTTCTCTGGTAAAACAGAACTTTGGTACAACTTATGTAAAGGAAAAAATAAGTCAAAGGCTGAACTGAAAGAAATGGAACTAGCAGTACTAGTTGAAGAAATGCGATTATTTTACCCAACCCCCAAGTATAAAACAGGCTCTAGTCATCTCACTTGCTCAGCCCTGCATACCATGTACTATCAAAATGTCCTTCAGCATCTTACATAAGTAAAAACTTGGTTACGGTCGACAATGATAGAAAATCGGCTTGTCGGTCTTTGCATGATGAGTGTGCATAGAAAGAGCGTTTTGGAAGCAAAAAATTAATTTGAAAAGGCAATGTTGTCACGGCTAGACTAGTGCTGAAATAAGATTTTGATTGATTTGAATAATATTGCAAATAATTAGTTATAAACTGAGGATGGATGCGACATTTTCGTAATGGAAATTTATACTAAATTGTATAAATAAAACAAAGTTGTCCAATTTCCACTTATATTTATCTCTAAAATATAACACGTTTCGCTACACTGTAGCGAAATGGAAAAATATAAGTGGAAATTAGACAACTTTGTTTTATTTATTTATTTATTTAGCTGGTCGCGTTGGTGCGGACGGTAAGAGCAATGGCCTGCCGCTGCTGTGCCGAAACCGCACTGAAGCGGTAGTTGGTTCGATTCCAGCGCTCGGACGGTTGTTTTTCGTTCTATCTTCTGTCTGTTTACTTTCTAAATGTTTATGATTGTTTCTAGGTAAAAGTGTGAAATCCGACTACAAATTACCCTTCAGTCACGCCAGTTAAAGATTGGGTATCCACTACAGGATTGCCTGGTTTTGCAACGGTTTGCAACGTGCCCAGGCCAGCACCCCCCTCGGGTTTGTCGGAAGCTGATGACCGTGGTTCGGAACCCACGTTAAGCTGTAGGTCCAGTCGCTAAATAGCCTAGTTGCTGATGCATCTCTAACCCTAACACTTTACCTTTTTGTTTTATTTATACATATTAATTTTAACGTTTATATATTGTCAATTAATTTTTTAATTAGTATTTTATATTAGATATTTTTTTTGCTCTCCCCGGGGATAATACGTGGGGCCTATATGATTCCACGGTCTCTCCGAAGGTTAAACAGAATGATGTTACATGATTTGTCACACACGAAATTTTCTGAACGTGCTCTTTTCTTAAATGACGATAGAGATTAGTCGCCGATATTTCATGCAATTTTTAGATGCAATTTTTTAAATTTAATTAAAATAAAGTATAATCTTATTTCTTATACCATCGTCCCATATTTTAAGCACTGATAAAAATAAATGTATAAGATAATTAACTCTCATTCTGGTGAGATTCAAGCTCCCCTTACTTTGTTGGGTTGTCAACCCGGGGACATGGGGCGGCTATTATAACGTCGTTTTCTTGCAGATCACGTGTGTTACGTGAGAAATAAACTTGACGTGGACAATGAAGTATAATTTTTTCGACAGAAATAAGTTGGCGTGTATGACATATAGATCAGAGTGACTGCAAACATTCGTAGATATATGTGGTGTAGTGAAATATAATATATTTAGTTTTTAAAATATTAAAATAACATTAAAGTGTTATGTTATATTATAGTGTCCTAAAAGGTAGTTCGGGATTTAAATTTAGCGCCATCTTTCAACGACTTAACGTAAATATTTTATATCTCACACCTGTCTTCTAGAGACCCGACAATTTAACCCTCAAATGAGCGCAACTGATACATTTTCGGTCATAAAATCTTACATGTACTTCACAAGTATTGCCCATCTTTAGTAACCTCTTAAGCTGGGTCCACATCAATACAAATTTGCGTTGTGCTGGCTGAATGTGTTGTATATGGTGTGCCTGCACGGCAATGTAGACGCTCTGACACACAAAATCACATATACGTATTGTCGCTACACAGCAAGCACACGAACCATATGTTGTCTACCAGTTAATTGAAACAAATTGTTCCAGTAAATTCACCATACACGCAAGATTTTATTGGTGTGGGCCCAGCTTAATGGGGTCACCACGAAGACACAAGACTATATCGCCCCTTCCAGAGCACGGTCTATAACGTATAGATAGCATTTATTTTAAGCTGGGTTCACACCAATAAAATTTTGTGTATCTTATTTTTATGGAAACTGCACAATATAATGTGGATCTCTTACTATGGAAAGTCCTTCCATGAATTAATTGATCATTTTCTGTGTCGTAGTAAAGTGAATGTTTGTTTATTAACAAATCTATTTAGATGAAAAGGAGCCTTATCGGATATCCACAATTTCTTGACAAAATGTTCATATTTATCTGCAAGATTTCGAGTGTACGACAAAATTCTAATCGCAGCTGGAAATGTATTAGCTCGAGATATTATGGATGCATATGTAAATCCTATTTAAAATAGGCTGTAAGGACTGGAGTTTTGTTTCTATTCGATCTGGCCTCACGGAGTTGATATTCCTAGAGCTTTCCTTTCAGCCGCTTTTCTTAACCCTTTTCAACGTCGGACCCTTGAGAGAGCCTACTATGATAACACTGGGAAACAATAATAATAATAATAACACTGGGAAACAGCAATTTTGTTGACTTGGATCTGTGACTTGTTTTTGACTAATTTTTCATCTCTGAATTCAAAAACATTCACAGTTTTTTTCTATCACGTCAAGTTCTTAAGCTACAGCATACCCCTCATTTTACCTTTAAAGTGTACATACGAAAGGAAATAAGGTGAGATCTGACCAAATAGATTAGAATATTTTATTCATACAGAGGTTAACATATTATTAAAAGTTAAATTGTGTTTATACAAAAAATAAAACAAAAAATAAAAGATATTATGGTAAAAATTTCTTCTTATATTTTCCTGGAGTGTTCAGTTTGTGGACATTCTCGCTTGATGCTCCCACAGTAGTCAGCCATCATACTGACATCCCATCTACCTTGATACCGTGCTTCCATAACCTTTAGATCTTGGTGGAATCGCTGGCCATGTTCATCGCTATCAGCACCAAGATTTTCTGGGAAGTTAGCAAAATGACTATGTAAGAAATGCAGTTTGATGATCATGTTGCAACCAAACTTGTTAAAGCTCTCCAAGAGTTGTTGAACAATTTCGATGTAATTCGGGGCTCGTGTATTTCCAAGAAAGTCCTTTCAAGTTCGGTCATTGTTTCAGTGAAATTTTCATCTTTAACGAGTTGCCGGATCTGTGGACCATCAAACACACCAGCCTTTATCTTTTCATATGACAGGCTAGGGAATGCCGAAATGATATACTTAAAGCAGTCTCCTTCAATTGATAAAGCCTTAACAAATTGCTTCATGAGACCTAGTTTTATATGCAAAGGCGGAAATACAATATTTTTTCTGTCGACAAGTGGCTGATTTAAAATGTATGGATCACCAGGTCTTAGGTCAGACCCAATGCTTCTCACGAGCTCTGCTGTCCCACATGCACAAAAAACAAGGATACTTGGTATACCCGCGTTGCTGGCCAAGAAGAAAACAGACAATTTTAAGGTCAACACAAATGATCCATTGGTGCATGTTATATTACAACAAGTCAATAACTTTCCTTATGTCGCCATATTTTTCACGCAAAGAAACTAAATGACCTAACCGTATAAATTTCCATTATGTAGGAGAACACACTTCAAGCTACGCTTTGAGCTATTTATAAACAATCGCCATTCAGTTGCGTTACGATACGTTACGTGATGACGCAACGTCACTCACGCCCCCACTCCTAGGTCGAAGAAGGTTCGCCGGTAGGAGAGCAATAGTGACTTCTGTGATTCGCCAAGCTTAGTCGGATGCGCAACAACTGTAGAGAAAAAACTGGACGTGATAGAAAAACAACTAAATAAAGTTTTGGAATTAGCATGTCAATTTACGTAATTAAATATCGAACTCAACAGAAATTATTTTTCAAATTGTTCCCCAGTGTAATCATAAAAAATACAATAACTCTACTACGCCTCTATTTATGCTTTCGTAATTTTTACTTTTATTGTTATTTTGTTTGCGGACACTAAATTAGGAAACCGGAACCCGTTTTTGCCTGTCGTACAAGTTGGATGTTTTTAACTGATCTTGCTGTTCATGTCCTCTGTTTTGTCTTCTAGCTTTATCCACTGACTAAATGTCCAAATATTTAGCTACAAATTAGTCGGAATTGACGTTGAGTTGAAACAAAGCTTTCAAATTTGCGTTAATTCCAAGTAAAAACCGAAAATGATTTAAAAAATGTTAAAAGAAAATATAACAAAAATAAGTAAATGGTCTTCTAATAGGTGCTTTCGGGGTACATCTTTCTTTAGTCTTTCCTATGTTGGATAATCGCTGTGTCCGTGTAATTCTAGGTATGCACATTTTTCTTCTGCCCACTCTTCTTACTTTCTCATATTCACATTCTGCATAAAATCGAACCAAATCAGCTGTTTCATCACCATATGCATTTATCTAAAGAATTTTATTTCCATCGCGGTTATTTTTCTATCATGATTTGGTAGTAATATAATTGATTACATTAATCAACAAAGTTTTTGACTAACGATTATGAGTTGTATTATCAAGAAATACGCGGTAACTTACTCATCAACAACATAAGTTTTACAGATAGTTTAGCTAGATTTTATCCAGCGATGCAAGTTGAAATATGTATCGAGTATACTCTTGAACGTTACGTGTCATTGCTATTTTTGCCGATTGTGATATATAAGAACAAATTAATAGAACACTCTTGAACCCGTAGATTGTTATATATTTTACCAACAAATAGTTTAAATAGGATATTAAGTATATTTTTAACCGATTTATCGGTTTACATTTTCTTCTTACATTTGTATTAATCAATTATTTCCAAGCATTTCCGTATTTAAGTCATAATATTGTCACCATAATAATTCCTCGTATTTGCAAAAATAATCCAACATATTTTTGTTATATGTGAGGAGAATTTTACTACGGAATAAAGGGTGAAAAATTAACTCGAATTTCCATTTTACGAATTTATCGAGCATATGAAATTTACTTTGGTGTCGCATTTACAAAATCAAGATAAACCGTGGATTCCGCACGTGATATTCTTCACTTATGCAAAGAATTTGCTGAATTGGCTGTTCGGTCGTCGATCAAGTTTATCTTTCGTAGCGCCAGTGTTCTGAAAAGAACAGAGTGACCATGTTGAAGACTGTTATTTAGCATGAATGCAACTATAGGGCTCAATATCCGTAAAAAAGACAATATTATTATATTGGTATAATATCAGCTCAAAGACTTCAAAAACACGATGAACATGAACGATTCTGACAATGATACTGTAAACGATTACCCCACAGATCACGACTTCGTTATTCCTTACTCATCTGAACCTCATTTAGTCCATTCAACCTGAATTAATTTGGTAAGAGACCTGGCTCTATCAAAAGCACCAGCAGAACTTCGCGTTTGAAACAATGGAATCTTTTAGCAACAATCACAAATGTTACTGTTTATTAAAATCGTCACAGTGATTTTGTACGGTTTTTTAGTGGTGATAGCGATCTCCTTTATTGTAACAACATCGATGCACTATTTGAGGTTTTTGATAATTATTACGACCCACACACTTGGAGATTATTTATAGATTGGTTTAATATTAGTCTTAAAGCAGTATTGTTACACAACGGTTATAAATATCGTTCCATTCCTGTAGGTCATGCCGTTTCCATGAACGAAACCTATGACAATCAGAAGCTTTTATTTAAAAAAATTAAATATAAAAAATATTTTTGGAACATCGCAGATTTTAAAGTCATTGCTGTAATTTTGGGTATGCAACAAGAGGTCACACTAATTATTATTGTTTTTTATACCTTTGGAATAGTCGCGATAGAGGAAATCATTAAATCAAAAAAGTCTAGCCACTTAGGAAAAGTTTCAGAAAAGGATGGACTTCATCCATCGTTAGTGCAATAACAAAACATTATTGTGTCGCCTTTGTATCAAAAATTAGGAATGATGAAATATTTTACAAAATTTCTTAACCGTGAAAGTGAAACTTTTCAATATCTTAAGGAAAAATTCCCAAAAATTACAGATACAAAGTTAAAAGAAGGGATTTTTATAGGGCTTCAAATACGAAGGTTGATTAAGGGTAATACTTTTAATACTAAATTAAATAAAATAGAGAATAACGCTTGGAAATCCATGGTGCAAATTTTTTACCAATTTTCTAGGAAATGTGAGAGCTGAAAACTATAAAACACTATTAAAATATATGGTTTAAGCCTTGCACGCTATTGGCTGCAAAATGTTTCTAAAAATGTACATTTTGGACTTTAATTTAAAAATTTTTACTCAAAATATGGGAGGCGTTAAAAGGAGTGGGTATGGAATGACGCTATCAAGGGAGGATGAGCCCTGCTATGCTGGCAGATTATTGGATTATTGGATATTATGGGGACACTGTAGATATTAACTATAAAAGAAGAATCACTCCAACTGTACATTTTAAAAATTATTACAATTTATTAAATTAAATAACAATTTATTAAGCTAACTGTGAATATTTTTTAATGCTTTCTCAAAATTTGTTTATTTATTGTTAAGTTATTTGTTGGGCTTACAAAAGTTGTTAATTTGTTGGCCAGTGTTATTAGTTCAACGATTCAGTGATATATTTGTAGTTTTGTTTTATCGTCTATTTTCCGTTTACCTAAAATTGTTTGGTTTGCCTTTTTCGATCAGTTTACAATTTCATTTCCATGTTTCGATCATCTGATATTATTACCCCCAGATATTCGTAGGTTGTTGCTGTTTCTATTGATATTCCTTTAAGTGATGTTTCCTTATTTGAATTTCCATTACTATTTTTTATGATTAATAGTCATGTACTTTGTTTTATTATTATTGATAATCACTTTCATCTTCTGTATCTCGTTAATCTTTAATATTTTCATCTCTTTGTTTGAGTTAATTATTACTATGTCATACGCGAGCTAAAAATCTAAAAAATCTTGTTATTTATTTCTCAGGGTGTGAGCTTTTCAAGCAACTGTCATATATAACGCTTCGTACAGCAGAAATTGACGAACTGAAGAAAATAAATTATCTTATTTAGGTTGTTGTATGAATAATTTTATATGATTTCCTTAATCACATTATTTTACAAGTTTTCCAAGTATTACAGACCACAAAAATATAATTTCAAAAGAGTCTTTCAAAGAAGTAGAAGAGTTTGAACGAAAATTTTACTAAGACAATATAGCTGTGGAATACGCCGTAGAAAGTTTCGATAGTATTGAAATCATTTATAGTGAATGACTACAACGGAAACACTGACGGAAATAAAATAGGCTATAACGGTGACACTTGACGGAAATAAAATAGGCTTAAAATATTGATTGCCACAGGATAATAGATGCAGTATTGTCGATTGTACGAGGTCCCCACGACCTTTGCCTCTTCAGAACTGGGAGGGTATTTCGGGCTTGACCCCTGCGTACCTTCATTAAAAGGGGCGAAACTTAATCGTGTCTGTGTTTCAATGGGGGCTTGTTTATATTTGGTGTTAAATTAGTTGGGGCACGGTTTAAATTAGCGGAACGCGATATTAGGGGGTTTGGAAGATGTTTTGTTTGTGCTGTGGGTGAAAATAATAAAAGAATTTGAAAATGATTAAAATACAGGGTGTATACTAAGCTAGAGGGGTATTCTTGTGCCATTTTACACTACTTGACTATCTTACTGCAGGGCGTCCACTAAACCCAAGGAGATTTGCCACATATATATTCATATATATATATATATATATATATATATATATATATATATATATATATATATATATATATATATATATATATATTTTGATTGTTTGACTGGGGACGAGCTCCACCCATCCCCTCAACTGGAGGGCATATGTTTCATCTCCTGATATTCAGAGTACCGATATATGCTCTCTCATTAAGAATAGAGAGACCCTATCCACAGTCAACAAAATATGTTTTCGCCGACTTTCCGTCGAATGGTGTATGTATGCAGTGCTAGATGCAGTGCTGGACTGCCTCCAATGGGATAACAGTAGCTGAGTGTCATCATACACCCAACTGTTGTCACAACTGAGTATCATCATATACCCAACTACATAGGGCCTCTCTATTCTTGATGAGAGAGCATATGTCGGTATCTCGAAGAGTTTGAACATCAAGAGACGAGACATATGCCCTTCAGTTGAGGGGATGGGTGGGGCTCGTCCTCAGTCAAGCAATTAACAAAAATGCTCATTTAGGCGGGAGAAGCAGGTTGTTGTGTGTTCCACATGAGATTGTGGAACCCAACAGTTGGGTATATGATGACACGCAGCTACCGTTGTCTCATTGGACACAGTCAAAGGAAATCTAACACTGCATATAGATATATATATATATATATATATATATATATATATATATATATATAGATATATATATATATATATATATATATATATATATATATATATATATATATATATATATATATCTTTCATCCATTCAAACATTTCAAGCATTCATCCATTCATCCGTTCGTGAAGGATGAAAGCATCTTCAGTATGCTTCCAACTCTCGGGGTCCTGAACTTTCCTCTGCCATTCGGGTCTGATTATCCAGCTCTTTGAAAATCTTGTATGTGTCTTTGCAGCTCCTCTTCTGAAAAAAGAACGATATTATCTGCAAGTATTAGATGGTTTAAGTATGCACCATTGCTCTTTATTCCATCCTGCTCCCTATCCAGATTACGGAACACCTCCTCAAGGCAAGCTGGGAAAAGAAGAAGCGAAATTGCGTTATCTTACCGTACACCTCGCTCTACATTATTTCCAACCTCAAGATTATCAAGATGGACTGTAGCTGCAGCTTATATATATATATATATATATATATATATATATATATATATATATATATATATATATATATATATATATATATATATATATATAAATGTGGATGCATATGCTCGTTTTAGTTTCAGTTTAGGCCAGATTGCATCTATCTAAAATTCTGCTGTATAATGTTTATTGTAGTTATGGTATAGCTTTTAATTACTTTTCTTAAAAGTGTGTCTGGAACTAGTTCAAAGTATATTGTACTCTGGAAATTCTATCAAATATACAGCAACGACTTCCTAGAGATTTTTTCTGATTTTACCATTATTGCGACAACTTGTTTGAGGTACAACTAAACCGATCTTTCGCATAACAACCTGACGGAAAGACTTCTCCTTTCGCTTCGTATATTTTGTGATTACTAATAAACCTCCCCTCTCAACCATACAAAATATTCTTACTAAAGTGTAATTTTACAGATGTTACATCTCATTACATCACTAATATACGATTTCAAAAAACAATTCAGAAACGAGGAAATGGTGAAACAGGATCATCCTAATATCATTAGGTGATAATTGTGTATTGTTATTTTCCGGGATACTTCCACAGTGTTTATGTACGTTAGTTTCTGTTTTGAAAATGATTTGAGTGAAATATCTACTTCGGCTAGAGCAATTAACATCGTTTCTCATTCAAGAGCGTAAAAAATATTCAAAATAATGGCAAAAAGCAGCGTTAAAATGTAAAAAAAAAATTGCGAGATGAGGTATTTTCGATGAGAACTACGCCTATTTTGGGGAATATTGATTTTTTAATCGGGTAAAGAGAAAATCTCTATTATTACTTTAACTCTGTCATTGAACTCAACTTCGCTATTCCCTAAACTCGACAAGTTAGAAATCTGCAATGAATTTGGATACAATATTCAGAAATAAGTTTACCTGAGGTAGCCGATACTTGATGCAAATTCATTTTAAATAAACAAGCAGACTAATATCTCAAAATTTTCCGCTATATTTAAAATTGTATTTATAATAATTGTTTCGACACACAGTGCCTCTTTCAAATACAAACGATGCTATCACTTTTCTCACTGTTAGATTAGTATAGATTGTATTTGAAAAGGGCACTGTGTCGAAACAATTATCATACATACAATTTTTAAATATAGTGGAAATTTTTAGATTTAATAGTTGCTTATTTATTTACAGTTTTCAGATTTGCGAGTAGGTAAACCATATAGAAAACTTTTTTACATACACACAATTCACAATTCGATATAAAAACAACATTGAAAGTTAATTTTGCTATGAATTGTATATATAACTTTTACATTAATTTGCAGAAAATATATTAGTATTCTCCGTTTATTGTAGTTTCTCTGCCAAATATCAAAAATGCTGCATATTTCTTAAGAAATATATTTTTTTCATACACTTACAAAAGTTCCTTTTCATTTTAAGTGAATCCTGTATATTGAAGAAGCAGTCTAGTCTCTTACGTCATTTCGTTGCTACGACAGTACCTTTTAAAACTATTTGGCATCATCTGAATGCCATGGGAAAGATCCAGAAGACAGAAAAATTAGTATCACATCAGTTGATTGACGAAAAAAAAACAACTGGCGAAGTTTTCCTTTCTCGCCACGAAAGAATTACTTTTTTGCATCGGATCGTGACTGGAGATAAGAAATAGATATATTTCGACGCAGAAAATCATGGGTTGGCCCAGTACAACCATCAATGTCGACCTCAAAACCTAATCACGTTGAAAATAAAACAATGTTGTGCAATTGGTGGGATCAGGAGGGTGTCGTATACCCTGAGCTTCTGAAAGTAGGTAAAACAGTTAATACCGTTCTCTACCACCAATAAATAATCAATTTGAACTATGCATTGATCAAAAAGTGACTAGAATGGGCTACAAGACACGGAAAGGTTTTTCAGCACGACAACGCCACATCACACACAGCGAACTCTTGCCCTACCCGCTGTACTCATCAGACTTGGCCTCTTTTGACTACCATTTGTTTTTATCGATGTCTCACGCACGTTCCATGAAATACTTTTACGGAGATGTCGAAAAATATCTTGATGACTAGACCACCTCAAAAGATATACGGATTTTTCTGGGAGGACATCCACAAATTATCATAAAGATGTTACAAATGTGCAGCTAGCGATGGCGCACATTTTGATTGAAACATTTTTTATCTTTCTTCCAAATTAAACGTGGTTTTTTAAGAAATATTTAGGAATTATTAAATATTTAGTTTACTGAATGCTTTAAATTAAGATACATAAAAGTGGCAAATGTATATTATCTAATATATAAATAATAATTTTATGTAAAAATATATTTAATATGTTCCTCACTCTACGCACAGTACGTTAACCATGTTGCCATCGTCAACACCATTAGCATAATCTATTCAACTTACATTGAGATTGAATTATCTCCTGATGAAGCTACATGGACAAAACGAGAAGTAAAAAACAAATTATGTTATGTTTAGTCGTAAATTTATTTGAGTTTAGTGATTCGCTCCAAACGTCCCAATAAGAGAATTGAGTGGTTTCTATTTTTAAAGGGAAATAGATAAATATGGAAGTCTTTCTTCAGTGATGGATTTTTGGAGCATGTTAACATATAGCACCCTCCTATTCCATGATGAAATGGCACCTTTCAGAAATTTTAGGATTGTTTCTTTCTACCATAAATATCACAGGTCAACAAATGTAAACATTTTTGAGGTAACATTGATGAAAATAAGTCTCTATGAAGTATTTTGTAGTCCTAAATCCGAAGATGATAAGCTAATTACAGTAATACGTACAGTGTTTTTTGTTACGGGGGGTCGATGATGAGGGAAAAAAAGGAGACGACATATTTTTACAATATTTATTTAATATAAACATGTAAAACGTGTATGCAAAGACATTACTGAGGATTATGTCATGAGATGTCATATAGCGACAAAAAATTTCAGTTTTTCCTCTTGTGTTCTATAGCATCATCTCTTTTGAAAAACTAGCAGTAATCGCCTAACATAAATGGATTTCAGCATACCTAATATCTTGCTTCCATCGCCCTGATATCCTGATGAAACTTCTCTCCTTGTTCGTCGCTTACTGCACCTACATTTTTCGGAAAATAATCCAAATGGGAGTGTAAAAAATGCATTTTTAAGGACTTTCTTGTTGTTCAGAAATCCTCTCATTCTTTTTCATTAATTTTTTCTTAAAAACAGAAACAAAAAAGCATCCAGAACTTTACTTATTTGAGGTCCAATAAATATACCTTCTTTTAGTTTAGCATCACTTAATTGAGGAAATATTTCTGTTAGGTTTCCAATTCGTCAATGGTTGCAATTCGGAGCCCTGTAATTTAACACTGACCTTTTGCTGAAACTTGTGCCAATCCGTCTTCTTTATTGTAATGGAGTCCTTGAAATCTTCTCCATTTCTAATGCCGGTTAAGATGAGATTATCTCATTGCTCTCACTGCTGAATATATAACTAATAAGAAGGAATTATCATGTAAACTCCATCCAATTGAATTTGATATCGCCGGTCGCGTTGGGGCGGCGGTAAGAGCGCCTGCTTTGCCGAATCTGCGCTGGAGCGATAGCTGGTTCGATTCCAGCGCTCGGATGGTTATTTTTCTTTCTTCTGTCCGTTTATCTTTCCTAAATATTTGTGATTGTTTCTAGGCAAGACTGTAAAATCCGACTACGAATTACCCCTCAGTCACGCCAGTTAAAGGCTGGGTAAGACCGGATGCCTTCTGAGAAGTGTTCTATGTTGGTCACTCGCCAGTCGGTAGGTTTCATGCTAGACTTATGGGTAGGCACATAACCAAGGGTGGTGGTGGGGGGTGCTGGCCTGGGTTTGTCGGAAGCTGATGACCGTGGTTCGGAACCCACGTTAAGCTGTAGGTCCAGTCGCTAAATAGCCTAGTTGCTGATGCGCCTCTAACCCAAACACTTTACTTTACTTTTGAATTTGATATCCTAGACGATAAAACGAGATTATCAATTGCACAAATTATTCATAAAAAATATACTAGACAATCACATAACGTATTAAATCTATCTAAACTACAGTTAAATGACAAACAACTAGAATTTTTACCTTTTTAATTTTATTTTTATTTAAAATATATATTCTATAAAAGATCCATTAACTTATCAAAAACGGTCTTCACGAATAAAAAGATTAATTTGTTTGAAAATGGCCCGAAATATAACCTAAATACCAAACAAAGTAAAGTTTTAGAAAATATAATATCTGAAGTAGAACTATTCTTTGAAACATTCCCAATTCTAATTTTACAGAAGAAAAAATTAAAAAGACTCTAGAAATGAATCGACAATATCACAACAAAAATGAAGACCATATTATCAAATCCATTAATTCTAAAATCAAAGATAATATTTAGTTATGACTAAACCAAACTATGACTAAAAAGATAAAGGTGATTCATTTGATATTCTAGAAACAGAAGCTTTCGAAACAAACATTAAAAACTCTCTAGATAATGAAGACGTTAAAATAAAAATTGACATTATCACAAAAATTCAAAAAAAGTTAAAATCAACAATAAAAATTATAAACACAATTTTGTCAAACTAAGAAAAATATAGAATAGTCTATATGAATTCTAAACCTCCAAATCTTCACGGATTAATTAAAATTCATAAAGAAAACTTTTCAATAAGACCGGTAGTTTCGTACACAAATAGCTCTTTAAACCTAGCATTTTACTTATATAAAATTTTCCAAAACTTAACGAATTTCTCGCCAAAATAATCAATAAAAAACTCTATATCAATTTTTCTATTGGAATCTTTCGTGTGAAACACTAAACTTGAAGAGATTTACCACTAAACAACAAATCACTTTTCTTGAACTTCTCGACGCACTTTTCGCTAACCATGTTAGCATCATCAGAAGGTTTAATGAAAAAATTGGCCATTTCTAACTATAACGCAACTGAATGGCGATTGTTTATAGATAGCTCAAAGCGTAGCTTGAAGTGTGTTCTCCTACATAATGGAAATTTATACGGTTCAGTCCTAATAGGTCATTCAGTTTCTTTGCGTGAAGAATATGACATAAAGAAAGTCATTGACTTGTTGCAATATAACATTCACCAATGGATCATCTGTGTTGACCTTAAAATGGTATGTTTCCTTCTTGGCCAGCAACGCGGGTATACCAAGTATCCCTGTTTTTTGTGCATGTGGGACAGCAGAGCTTGTGAGAAGCATTGGGTGCAATCGAACCTGCCGCCAAGATCTAACCTAAGACCTGGTGATCCAAACATTTTAAATCAGCCACTTGTCGACAGAAAGCAATTTGTTAAGGTTTTGTTAATTGAAGGAGACTGCTTTAAGTATATAATTTCAGCATTCCATAGCCTGTCATATGAAAACGTAAAGGCTGGTGTGTTTAATGGTCCACAGATTCGGCAACTCGTTAAAGATGAAAATTTCACTGAAACAATGACCGAACTTGAAAGGAATGCTTGGTTGGCTTTTAAAAATATTGTTAAAGACTTTCTTGGAAATACACGAGCCCCGAATTACATCGAAATTGTTCAACAACTCTTGGAGAGCTTTAAAAAGCTTGGTTGCAACATAAGCATCAAACTTCATTTCTTACATAGTCATCTTGCTAACTTCCCAAAATCTTGGTGCTGTTAGTGATGAACAGGGTGAGCGATTCCACCAAGATCTAAAGGTTATGGAAGCGCGGCATCAGGGTAGATGGGACGTCAGTATGATGGCTGACTACTGTTGGAGCATCAAGCGAGAATGTCCACAAACTGAACACTCCAGGAAAAAATAAGAAGAAGAAATTTTTACCATAATATTTTTTATTTATTTTTTGTATAATTTAATTTTTAATAATATGCAAATCTCTGAATGAATAAAATATTCTAATTTATTTGGTCAGATCTAACCTTATTTCCTTTCGGTAAGGTAAAATGAGGAGTATGCTGTAGCTTAAGAATTTGACGTGATAGAGAAAAATTATGAATATTTTTGAATTCAGAAATAAAAAATTAGTCGAAAACAAGTCACAGATCCAAGTCAACAAAATTGCTGTTCCCCAGTGTAATCCACCCAAAAATAAAATTTACACTTGAATAAGAACAAAATCAAACCATACATTTTCTAGACCTTTGAATATCCAAACAAAATAATAAACTAGAATTTAATATCTAAAGAAAATCCACATACTCAAATATAACAATTACAAAGCAAATTTAACTGAGGTAGCCACTACATTATGTAGGTAATTTTATTTAAATTTGAATTATATTTTAACTATGTAGAATATAGTGGACATTTTTAGATATTAATCTTTGCTTATTTAATTACAAAATAATCAATTCACTCCTTATACATAAATATACAACTTATAAGTCTATGATCTACCAAGTTTTCACAATTCCATTAACCGAAAATAACTGCAAAAAATTTATATGTTGAGTTGCAATGAATGCAGTAGCTGTGGGACAAACGGGCGCAAATTTTCAGATCAGATTCAAAGAACACAAATCTGAGTACGTATTAAAGAAACAAAATTCTAATTTTGCGAACCATTTCATACATATCGGATATATAAAAAGCAAAAAATTAAACATTATAGAAGCGGTTGAAATTTATAAGTATAATTAAGACCGGTCTAGACAGTTATTAAACGATCATCCCCCTATTTAAAATATTGTAAAATATTAACCCCAATAAAAGTGTAAAATTAGGTACTAATAGTTTTAAATTAGTGTTTGAACATTGTTTTACAATATAACAAAGTAAAAAAAATATTCTACTCGGTTTAAAAATGAACTGTCACAAACTGGTCAAATCAATCAATGGAGCCACATTAGCTGTGGTGTCTAAGGCATCAGCCTTACGATACGGCACTTAATATGGAGCGGGTTCGAATCCCGTACTAGGCAAAAAGGTTTTTCTAACATTCTTATGAATGTTTCTAGGTAAGAATGTAAAATCTGACAAGGAATCACCCTTCAGTCACGCCAGTTCGAGGTTGGGTAAGGCCGGATGCCTTCTGAGAGGTTTTCTACGTTGGTCACTCGCCAGTTGGTAAGCTTCTCGAGATACTTTCGGTAGCCCAAGGAGGGTGCTGACCGGGGGTTTCGGTAACTGATGACCGTGGTTCGGAACCCACGTTAAGCTGTAGATCCAGTCTCTAAATAGCCTTCTCAGTTGCTGATGCGTCTCTAAACCCAAAACTTTATTTTTAAATCAATCAATAATTTAATAAGCTGTTTTGTATATTTAACAGTTATCCATTTGCTAACTCAATACATGCCAAAAGTAAATAATATTTGAGAAGCATAAAAATTTAACAAAAATGAATGAAAATTTTAAAAGAAAATCTTCCTTATCCCGTTTTGTTCCACTCTAAAATAAATCATAAATTTACGAAAAAGAAAAAGAAAGTAAAATCAGCCAAGTTGGTTAATGCCATAAAACTTTGTTGCTTTTCCTTCTGACCGGTTTCCTTTGCTCCTATCGATGGGGAAATTTCTGCTTGCGCTCCCCCTCTTTCTTCTCCGACTCACCGCGAAAAATTAATCCTACTTTGAGGTTGTTTTCCATCGTTAAATGCTTCTTAAATGTGGCAAAGTGGAAGTTTTAAACTTCAACGATACCTTTTATTTTCGTTATTCGACGTCCTTTTTACAAACAAAGTTAAAGAAGATTTGCGGTTTGACCGGAAAATACAGCACTGGCCATAATTCAATAGACAACGAAAACATTCAACACAAGACATGTTTTTATGACGAGTGGGGCAAGCATTAAGCTACTATTTTAATTATTTTTAACTATTAAAAATAGAGAAAATAGAACTTTGTACCTTTTCTAACATCTTTTCCATAACTTTTGCCAGCATACCTGTTGTTAATGAAGTAACTTCAGCACGGATATTGTCCTTGAGTTTCAGTTTGGTTTGGAGCTTATTCGTGTAAAAACTTTTACTTTACAAATTCTACTAAAAAATAATTCCGAATGGTCAAATTCCGAGATCTGATGGCATTATAGAATTTTAATCGCTTATTATTGCCTGTAGGTAACAGCACTTGAACAATTTGAATCGCATAGGCAAACATGTTCAGGTCACTTCTCAAAATTCGGCGTTAACTGCGTGGAAAAATTCCTAATTGTGCGCAACGTCGTCGAACCGATGTTTCTGGATATTCTACACGTGCTATAATAATTTCAACGTTTCGCACTGTCCTTGGAATTCTAATGTGGAATCTATCCCCAACTATTCCGAATTCTTTTAGTTACTTGAATAAACGATACATTGTCGTGTTAGGTTTTTAAAGAATAAAACAAACATTATCTTGGTGGATTTTTTTTTCTTTGCTAAACCAGGTCTTTTCACACGAATTTTTGCATCCAATTGATGCAAAAGGTTTGAGTAATACTGTCCTATTATTGTTTTACCGGATTGAACGTCAATCAATTAACAAAATGCCCTTTGAATCTCAAAAAAATTATGCCATAACCTTTTTGGTCGATTTTGACCACTTTGGGGCTGAACTATAGGGCTCAGTCCTCTCTGCGGTTTGTTGTCGTAGTTCAGAATCATAATAGTAAACCAAAGTCAGATCTATAGTTACAAAACGACGTTTAAAATCTATTTTATTCGTTCAAAAATGATCTAAATGTTGGTTAGAACGTTTTACCCGAAGTCGATTATGATAAGAATTTAATAAATGCGTCACCCATCTTGCAAATAGCTTTCTCGAATCCAATTCATTTTTCAAAATATGAAATACTCATTTAGTTGAGATGTCTAGGTCCTTAGCAATTTCACTCAAAGTCAATTATCTGTCATCTATAACCATATCATGTACAGAATGTATTAGTTGTTCAGTAGTTACTGGATGCCCAGAACGAGGATCATCATCCAGGCTTGTTCGACTACGTTGGAACTCACCTGCCCACTTATAAACCACTATTTTGGAAGGAACAAATACATTTACCATTTCACTATGAATTTCCATTGCCTTTAAACATTTTTTTTCAAATAATTTAATCACTTTTTCACTTTAAATCACTATTTTCCATTTTAAAAAATAATACAGATACTTTTATTTAAGCTGCTCTTTTTGAACGAATGACTGGACAGATCGCCTTGAAACTTCACATATGTTTATATGAAGTATGAAACTTCAAAATGTAGTAGATTATATAGATCTATTACTGCCTTTTCAATTACCCTTATACTCTGCATAGTTTCGCCTTATTAGGGTTTTCTCAAGAGTAGCTTGAACTAATGCTAATGGTCAAACCAAGTGTTTCCAAGTACACAGATATTTTTTGTATTATTTTTATAACATCTAGTCTAATTTTCAAGAATATCGGCTGGTAAAAAACTCGAGCTATTCACTTGCAATATAATCTTATCTATTCTTTCTATTCCTAAAGGATTTTTTTATTTCTAATTATTCTAATAAGTCTAATATTTCACTTTTCTCTTCTAAGTGTAATAGTGTTAAATTGTTTATATCTATAAAATGATTGCTTTTATGTGTGGACAATCCAGCGCTGTTTATGGTATTTAAGATAAATTTTTTGTGCTGTTTTATTCTACATCCAATACTTCTACCACTTTGACAGTTAATTTTGTATACTCCTGATTAAACTAGCCGTTTTGTCCTTATAATTAACTAACATTCTGCCAAAATTTAGTTTGTTTACCAAAATGGTCTTACATTCTAGTTTATTTAATTTTTTGCAATCAATATTACTCAGTTTAGAAGTGTAATTAATAAATTTAAATAATTTGTCTTTTTGGTTTTTTATACTGTAGAATTCTTGTAAATTTAACTTTCCTCGTTTATTTTTTAACAATTTGTCGGTGAAACCCTCTTTATAATCGTTGTTTTTCGCTATCTGTTTGTTAAATGGTACAGTGCTCTTTATAAAAATTATCTTTTTTTAGAGAAAAAACAACTAACCTATGTACTAGACTGTGAAACAGGAATAATTTAATTTACCCAGAGTGTTTAGAACTAAAGCGTAAAACCGCGTCTGTTGTAGTTGGTTTTCTGTAAATATTAAATTGTAATTTATTAAATATTTTCTATATTTTTATGCCTAAGAAATGAATTTCATCATTAAGTCCAATATCCAAGTGAATTGAATATTTTTGTTTATGGAATTCAAATATCCTAGGAACTTGTATAGGTTTATTTCCGTACCATTTTAAATGCGAAATAATCATCGCCTATGTATCTGTGGCAGTGTAATATATTGTTGATTAGTGGGTTTTTTGAATTAAAAACATCATTTTCGAAATTAGCCTTAAAAATTTGAGATAACAAAGGTGAGATAGGGGAATCTAATGGAAGACCGTTTTTGTTGATGTTTGTTATATTGAAAATAATTTTGTCCTAGGCAAACTAAGACTGCTGTTTCTAGTTCAGTTTTTAATTATTATTTTAAGTCTGCGAAGTCTATAAGTCTTTAAAATTGTAATTAGGTCATTTACTTGTATAGAAGTAAACAGGTTTTTTGCCTCAAATGAGACTAATTTTGTGTTAATGGTTAATGTAATGTCTATAGTTTTTTATCTAAATTCTAATAATATTCTAATAATAATTTACAAGAATCAGGGCTGAATCCATATATTTTAGACTTATTTTTATACTATGAGTTTGACAACACTTCAATGGAAGTAGATAAAATTTAAATTTACATTAATATAAAAAAAATATTTACAAAATGAAAATAAAGCACGAATTGGTAAAATAAATTTTGCTGAGAATAAGCCATATTGCCATATACTTACGAAAAACTACGTGTTTTAGTTACACATTCTAAAATCTGGCCAAAAAGACGCCAGGATCTGGCGTGTGTTTTAATTTTTTTAAATGAGCCCTGCTAGTCTTTAATACCAGTGACGCATCCAGTTTTTTTTAGGTACTTTTTTTAGTAAACAGCCAACATGATAAACAATATCGAAGTCCAGTATTTGAGAGTAGTTTAGCCACTTAGTAGGTAATGACTGTAACTATTTTATAATAAAAAGTGGAAAATTGCCTATTCTTGTAATTTTTTTGGTAAAGGCCCTTTTGGTTGACCTTCCTGTTTTGACCTTATCAATTTCATTTTCGCTCAACTCAACAATGAATTAATTAATTCATGCGTCAAATTCATTTTGAATTGATAAAGATGAAGGGAAGGATTCGAGATCTTTTCTTGTATGTTTTAATCGCAATTTATTTTGATGTATATGACAGGAATAATTAGTGCCAGTACTTGATTCTCTTGTTTCTTCATATTTGCTGCAACCAGGAGAAACAACATATGCATTTTGACAAAACTTAGAACGGCAAAAGTTGATTCAAAATCCATTTCCCAATAATTTCACTGACGATATCTGAAATTTAGAATATACGGGGTAGTATAACATAAAAGTTGTGTTTATAACTACAAAACTTGTTATTTTGTTGTTAAATTTGGCGGGTTTTTCTTTATCCAGTCTTTTTTTTCTTTTTTAGAAATTTTTAAATTTTTAAATTTTTAAATTTGGCAGGATTTATGTTGTATGCCAAAAAAAGAAAGCGGACATTAAAGATTACTTACGGCGCCTTTCATACATGATGATTATTTGATGTTCTTTGTTATATTTAACACAGTTTGCTTCAAAATGAAAATAGTTATTATATGTGGAACGCTGCAGTACAATGTTAAACATTTGATTAGTGTAGTTATTAAATATAAAATGTTATTTCATTTTTCCAGTTGTCCTTTTCGGCCCCTCTCGGCCCCCCGTAGCTGTGGGCCCACAGCATTGTGGGGTTTGCGGGGGCTCAGATCCTCCCCTACCAAGAATTCAACAGTATTAACTCTCAAGAGAAGCACTAAGCAGCTTCCCGATCCAGGAGCACATGTTTTTGATTATTAATATTTTTTGATTAAATTATCCAATTTAATATATTTTTTTTTGATTTAAACCTCAATCAGTATAGAAAAAGACTTTATCTATAGAATGGTCCAAAAACTAATAGTATTCCTAATACCATCGAAATAATCAGCAAAAATTTCAAAAAAATGTTAACACGAGGTCTTCTATTCCAACTGTCGTATCTACACGAAATTAATAAATAAAAACTTTCTTCCAACGGCATTTAAAAATGGACTTAATGTACTTTCAGATACTTATAACATAATTTAGCTTTATTTAAAAAATATATATTTATTTAGTTAGGTAAAGTTCACTGGTATGATGCTTTTCAAAAACTGATTCGATTTCTCGCTTTCACTCTCTTTGTCGTCGAAACTATCAGCTGCCTCATGCGTGTTCGTTTTGAGCTAAATAGAAAATGAAAAAAACCGACTAATAAACGTTAAAAAATTATAAATCAAAGTTTTTAATAAAAATACTATAGAAAATATAATATTTATGCTTTTCTTATTACAAACTGTGTCAAGATCGAAAAAAAAACAGACTATTTGTGCAAAAACGGCTATTTAACGGTTTTATTGACACAACACTAACACAACAACAGCACTGGGTGGCGTATATCCTTAGACTGGCTACGGTCGCTTATATTTTTGTTAGTATTTACATCTTAAGATGGCTATAGTGGGCGATCTGTAGTTCGGATAGCAAAATTTTCCCCCCTCAAAATCATCCCCTCATCGTGGCCATTTATAAGGGAAAAACACTTTCAATTCCCCCCTGTGTCCCATGTCCAGTGCTTCTCTTGAGGGTTAAAACCCAAAAAAACGAATCATTTAAATGTATTAATTATACTTCTAAACTAAGTAATACTATTTGGTGAAAATTAAATAAACTAAAATGTAAAACCATAGCCAAGAATATTTTCGACCTAAAATGAGCATTATGAATATAAACAGTTTATTTTTTAACAAGACGATATAACTTATTACATATTTTATCAGAAAATCGATTAATTGCAAAAAAAGTCTCCTGGGTGCGTTATTTTATTTTTTTTTTTAATTTATAAAACATCCCTGAGGAAGTTTTCCAAAATTACAATCTGACCAAAGTTGATCAATGAGTAATCTTGTACAAACCTAAGTTACTACAAAAGAAAAGATGATTTTAAGAACTTACTCACTAGTATCCCTTAAATTAAATCCAATAACTTAATTACACCAATATTAACATATACACCAGCACTATGCTCTGCTTTTTTACTAACACAAACGTTCAAACCAACTCAAAGGGTTTGGTCCTCTTAAGTCTTCTGATTTGACTTGCATTATCAAGGAGCTGGATGGCCTCGACATTGACGTGCTGAAGAAGTCGCTGCTCGTGACTCTGGGCAAATCTGCTAATGGTCTGGGTAATGGTGTCCATTTCCAAGTCCCTATGGAGGTCACTGTTTCTGAAATACCAAGGGGCATTTGCAATGTTCCTTAGTACTTTGTTTTGGAATCGCTGGATTATTTCCAAGTTGTTCTTTTTGGCACAACCCCACAGCTGGATGCCATATGTCCATACGGGCTTTAGAATTTGTTTGTACAATAGTACTTTGTTGTAGACTGATAGAGGGGAATTTCGTCCAAGCAGCCAATACATTTTTCTAAATTTGATGTCAAGTTCTTCTTTTTTCTTTTTGACATGAGCCCTCCAGCGTAGCTTGGCATCTAATGTTATACCCAAATATTTTGCTGTATTAGCATATGGTACTTGGATATTATTTATACTAACGGGGATATGTTGATTTCTTTTGTTCGTGAAATTAATATGGGCGGATTTAGACTCATTTAATTTGATTCGCCATTGCTTAGTCCAGTTGTTAATTTTATTAACTGAGGTTTGCAGGTTTATTGCCGCTTCTTCGTGGTCTACGCCTACAGCCATAATAGCAGTATCGTCAGCAAATGTTGCTATCGTGTCTGGGTCTAATTCAGGAATATCACTGGTATATAATAGGTAAAGGACTGGTCCCAATACACGTACCTTGCGGTACTCCTGGTTTAATATTTTTTAGTTCAGAGTATGCATCTTCCTGTTTAACTCTGAAATATCTATCTGAGATATAAGACTTTAATAATTGCGCAAACTGTTTAGGCAAAAGCTTGTTTAATTTGTAGTTGAGGCCCTCATGCCACACTTTATCGAAGGCTTGGGCCACATCGAGAAATACGGTAGAACAAATTTTTTTTTCTTCCAGTGACTTTTCAATTATATTTGTTATCCTATGGACCTGGTCTATAGTTGAGTGGCTTTCTCTAAATCCAAACTGATGGTCTGGAATTATGTTTTTATCTTCAATGATTGGCTTCAATCTTTTAAGGAATATTTTTTCAAACAGTTTTGAAATAACAGGTAGGGTGCGTTATTTGAAGAAATGGAATTATCAACTGGCTACCAAGATCATGCGATCTCACGCCCTTATTTTATGTAGAGAACAATTCTTAACCGTAAACGAAACGTTCACCATTGAATATATTCATGCAACTTGTACAAAAGAGTAATCGAAAATTAGGTCTCCAGAATGCATTCGCCCAGGTGAAGCCGAGGGGGCATTTGAACATTATTACTTTTAAAATAAAATTATTCAAGATAAAATAAAAATTACCGGATTATCACTTGCAGTTATCATCGTGCGACTTTTTAATATTTTAACACTCTTATGGTATAACCCTTTACATGTCTCATGTAAACTGATCTAGTAAACTTACAGTGTATAACAAAAAATAATAAATATCATTATCATTCTCCTTTTACTATATACAATATACAATATTGGAAGTTGTTTTATTTTATTAAAGTTTAAGATGTCACCCAAATTTCCAAACATGTTAAACACATGTTTATCGGATCGCTATTTCACGGCGTTCTTTCGAAAACTACTTTAAACTTTTAAAAGCAAACTGGCGGAGACAAAATTATCCTTAAGTATATCGACAAGATCGAGAACTTTCTTAATTGCCTCCAAATTATCAGGTACACATTCAAAGTTTTGCAGCTGAGTTGCCCACTAATTCTCCTACCGACGATGTTAGTTTTACTTTAATTCCGTCTCTCTCGTTCTTTTGGTACGTAAGTTTGGAAAAGTTCGTAAAGTTTCTAAAATAATTAGTTAGTGTTTTACACATTTTTATTTAAGTTGCAACTAAAAAGTTTTCAGAATTGGATTTTGTTTGTTGTTTAGTTTTGATTCGTTGGAATCTACCGCACAAATATAAAAGTATTAATACTGTTTTGTTTAGATAGGGTGAGTTAGATAGATAGAGTGAGATGAAAAACAGCACATGTCTTATTTGGCAATTTTTATTTCATGTTATAAAATTGGCTTATATAAGGATGAGTTGAAGCTAAAAACAGCAGAAATTGATGAAAATGTATTGGTGGTTCAGCCAGTCTAGCCATCCAATGAGTGGAAAAACAGTAAGAGTCAAGGACTACTATTGTTATTTTACCCATCAGAGCACCACCTTGCTTAACCCTTTCAGTCTCAATTTGTTTTTTTCAGATTCAATTGAATCTGATCAAGTCAATTGAATTTGATCAATTCAATTGACTTGATTTTGTTATATACCCTTCACATTGATTACAAAACAGAAAAATTATCATTTCAAGATTTTTTATTTAAAGAGGGGGGTATGTTGATGCACGGGCGTAGCCAAGGGGGGGTTTTGGGGGTTTAACCCCCTCCCGAAATAAGCCAAATATTACCGAAGAGAGTTAAATTATTACATTTGAATTGAATATATATCCGAACTAGTGAACGTTGCGCACAGTAACGCCATCTCTTGTCGAGTAGTCAAACTATTTGGTATCGTATGGAAACTTTGCGTTGTTTCTCGATTATTCGCCACGCCCCTCGGTCGGAATGAGCGGAGCTTTGTGGAAGTTTGTGCTAGTTTCTGGACGGCTACTACTGGGCTGCTATATAAGTGGCGCGTGACCGCGCTTACGGCAGTATTGTTCCATGCAAACTCGAAGCGAATATAAGTGAAAAGTGGTGAACGAATAGTGAAGAGAATTAAGTGTACCGTGTAAGTGAGTAATTTTAGTGCAGTGTTATTCGGTGACCTTGTTAAGGATAGATACGTGAATCATTATTACTGTGGAAAAATGGAGGGGAAAAAAAGGAAGAGTGATAAACTTAAAGGTATGGACTGCTGGAAAAAGTGGTGTAGTCAAGGGGTTTCTAATAAAGAAACAAATTTGGATTTAGCTATCAAAGCTTCAGCTACCTTGCATGCTGATAAGAAGACTGTGATGACAAGCGGGCCCTCGACCTCAACCTCAATCACAATACCGAATGTCGAAATCGATGCCATGTCTGCCCTGTTTGATACCGTCAACTGCCGAATCTACATCTAATCTGCAACAGGCCAGCTTGCCTGTTACCTCATCTTTTACAACTGTAGTTAAGTTGGATGTTGGTTTTTACGCGAATCAAGAAAAAATCTTGGATGAATATTTTAAAGTCCAAATTTTAAAAACGCCATGGAACCCACCCAGAGATTATAAGTTTCCTATTTCCACAAAACGAAACTAGCGCTTTTAATTGAAATGGTTGGAGAGATTCCCCTGGTTGTCATATTCAGAATATAAAAGTGGAGCATACTGCAGAGTTTGCGTGGTAATGGGATGTTCGCTTGATGAAGGTAAAGGCGGTCATCAAAGGATCGGCCAGTTGGTAACCGAACCTTTTTGTAAGTGGAAAAATGCCCTAGAAATATTTGAAGCTCATACGAGATACGGGATACCACAAGCGAAAAGCTCAATACGGGATACCACAAGCGAAATTCAGAACTGGCAGATAACTTTCTAAAAGTGATGCCTTCGCAGGCTTTTTCGATCACTGAACAGCTGTCTTCTGAAAGAAAGAGACAACAAGAGGAGAATCGAAAGAAACTAATCCTTATCGTAAAAGCAATATTTTTTGCGGCAAACAAGGCATCTCCTTGAGAGGTAAAATCGATTCGGGGCGCATACAAATTACACCAGAATCACTAGAACCTGAACAACCATTACAGAATGATGGTAATTTTAGAGCCCTGTTGCGGTTTACGGCTGAGTCTGGAGATAAAGATCTGGCTGAGCATTTGAATACTTCACAGAATAATATCTTGTACACAAGCCCTCAGATCCAAAACGAAATAATTGACATTTGTGGTGAATTAATTCAACATAAAATAATTGAAGAAGTAAAGAAAGCCAAACTATTTGCGGTCCACCGACATCGGACGTATAGAACAAGTCTCGTTATGTCTTCGATATGTTGATTTTACAGATAATAAACAGCATATACTTAAAGAGATGTTCCTTGAGTACATTCCAACGGTCGATGTTTCAGGATCCGGTCGCGCAAATCTTATTATTACAGCTCTGAAAAAGCATGGACTTGAATGTTCTCATGTGTTTGGTCAAGGTTACGATGGGGTTGCAGCTATGAGTGGGTATTTGCACGGTGTCCAAGCTTATGTTCGCCAAGCTATTGCTGATTCATGTTCATTAGCAAATGTCCGAAATTGCATTGGGATTGTGCAGTCTATTGGTTCCTACTTTCGATATTTTGCTCAACGCACTGCTTTGTTGAAAGAAAAAAATCAAGAGCCACTACCCTTCGGTAACCAAAAAAGCTTGCTCTCAATGTGTGAAATACGGTCGGTCCACAAACATGAAGCTATTATAAGATTCAGGGAAATTTATTCAGCAATTGTGAATGCTCTCGAAGAACTCCAATTTAATCACAATAAGGAAACATCGCAACAAGCCGCCCAATTGCTAAGTACGCTTCGATCTCCGGATTTTGTGATGTGTTTAGTGATTCTTCAAAAAGTTATGAGCTATACATTGTCGCTATCAAAACAATTACAGACAATTGACATCGATCTTATCACGGCATTCAAACATGTAGATGATGTTATTAATGTCTTACAACTCCTGAGAAACAACACTGACGTCGAATATCTTCATCTCTATGAAGACGGTTTTAGTGGAAGAATATGGTAGTATACTGCGAATGCCACGCGTCGTCGGAAGACAATTAAATAGGCCGAACATTCCTGCATTGGATGTATGCACGTATTACAAAATTAATTTGTTCATTCAATTTCTTGATCATACAATTCAACAATTGGTTGAAAGGTTTACCAAACATCGTAAAGTAGTATCAGCATCATCTGGTGTGCCACCTTCAAATTTTACTGTCAGTTCTGAAATTGAAGAAACAATTTCCATGTACTCGTCACTGCTTCCCGAAAGCAACATATCAGTGGTTAAAGCAGAACTTGAAGTATGGAAAACAGTGATGACAAGTATCTCGCCTACCCCGAAATCTAGTTTGGAATGCCTAGATATGTGCGATAAAAACCTTTATCCTAATATTTACACATTACTACAAATCTTGGCTACCATTCCTGTATCCACTGCTACCCCAGAAACGTCTTTCTCGAGCCTAAGGAGACTGAAAAACTATTTACGAAACACTACAAGTGAAAACAGACTTAATGGTTTAGCTCTCATGAACATTCACTATGGAACAGAAATTCATGCAGATGAAATAGTGGATATATTTAAAAGAAAAAGCAGAAGATTTCTTCTTTAATGGTTTTAGATTTAGCGCAGAGGAATGAAATTAATTTAACCATTTCATTTAAAGTTAAGAACTTTATATATGTCGTAATTTTTCCGATGAATATATAGATATTAAATTTCATGTAAGTATATTTTTGTTGTTTTATTTACTTCAACCCCCCCCCCCCCCAAAACTAAATCCTGGCTACGCCCGTGTGTTGAGGGGTTGGAACATTCATGTTCCATTAGTACTAGTTGTGGGAACATAGCAAAAGGAAATATTCAAATACTTTTTTATTATTTATATATTAGGTGTGATAAGCAGTAAAACAGTGTTTGCATAGTGATAGATTGCAATCCTCACAAATTGTTTTTGTTCTTCGTTCTTATTTGTTCTTAGTACAGCGACGACACCTTCTTCTTGTTGGCTTTTTGATGGGTAATTGATCTCCTATATTCAGTAGCGTGGAACCTGATGACGGTCTACCATATTGTCCTCTGCGTTCCATTTTTGCATGTTATCGGGCATACATTATTAGAGATTCGGCCAGCGGAATCGCATAATCCAAGAAACTCTTCTTATTTTTTTCTCGCTCTTTTAGATCACTATATATGATCCAGGAATTGACCGTTGATGTTATTAGTAGGCGATAGAAAACCCTTTTCCACCATTTGCCGGTCTTTTTATCCATGTCGTAGGGGTCAAGGAGTTGATTTGAGAGATCAACTCCACCCATATATTTGTTATAGAACTCTACCATCTTTGGGCAAGGAATTTGTGATTGGCTTCCATCTTTCGCTTTTTTGTTTACTACAGTCGTTTCATCGCCATGACAATTTGAAAGTATTGTTATATCTTTCGTATCCCTCCATGAGACTGCACGTGTACCAAACTGATTGCATAAAAACTGAGCTTCCCCTCTTTGGTGCTTTCTGTCTATATCGAATTTAGGCATGTTTTTTCTGGTAATTATTGATGTACCAACTGCAGCAATAAGTAATTTATTTATAGGTTGAGTGCTAGTAAAAAATCTGTCAAAGCATAGACTATCATCAGTATCTTGAATAATTTCTGTTAACTTCATGACGATATCTTTTCCTAGAGTTGAATTTTGGTTTTATTTTATTTATTCAAGTCAAATGTCGTGCTAGTTTTTGAATCACATCTAACCCATGATTTTACGCCTTTTTAGTGGGTTTTAGATGAAGGTACTGTTCAGGCAACTTCTTCCCTTGAACTTAGGCATAGCCTCATCGATACTCTGAAATGTACTCTCACTTCTTGCTTGTTAAAAAGTTTGCTTCAAACACGAAAGCACTTCTTCCATATAATATATTTTTAGGGTACCATCTGGCTTTTCGGGAGAATTGAAATATAGTTTGGTAACTAGAATCTATTCCTAGAAATTATTTGTTTGTTCATTGTCCTGCCAAGTGAAGTATTAGTAGACACGCAGTGTCGCTGTGCAGGCACTTAATACGCAGACAATCATTATTTCATACTGATCTGTTTTGAGTATAGATGATTTCTTTCTTGCTTTAGGTATCTCCAATCTTTCGTTGGTTTTTCCGGAAATCGATAGAAAAAGGCTTTCGGGTAACAGTTTGAAAAAAACGTCCAACTCAGTAGAGGGCCTGTCGAATTTTGCAAGAATTGTACAGGGTATTTCGGTTGAGATACGTAATCTTGGCAAAAAACTGTTATTTACAGATTTCCATTGGTCTAAAATTATTGTAGGTGGATCGATTATTTTGTCATTCTCATTTTCTTCGGAAGATGAACATTCTGCGGACAATAAATTTTCACTTAGTTTAACTTTTCTTTTTACTTTGCTTGTAGATGGTCCCGAAAATTCATCACTTGAACCCAGTGAGGATAACTGGACATATTCTGAACTACTATTAATGAACGGTTCATCTTCCATATCGGAAATATTGTCTGCCAATTCCACTTAGTTTGACTTTCCTTTTTACGTTGCTTGTAGATGGTCCCGAAAATTCATCACTTGAACCCAGTGAAGATAACTGGACATATTCTGAACTACTATTAATGAACGGTTCATCTTCCATATCGGAAATATTGTCTGCCAATTCCATGAGTTCCTACTCAGACAATGGTTTATTTCTGAAATGAAAAATCACATTTTATTTGTAGTCATACCACTGGTACAAATTTATACAACAACGGAATCCCACTGGGACATATACGTCCAGTCAACAAATTTTAGAAAAAATGTTCAAAAAACACTTTCTATAAGTAATATACAAACATAAACACACTTACTTAGATATTGTTTTCATAAATTAGTCAAATAAACGCCAAATATAGCAATAAATACACATAGCACGTGGTCTACACAGATTCACTAATCCGCCATATCGAAAAGAAACATAAACATTTTCGAGTGAAGATATTAGAAACAATGCATATTACCAGTGGGGCATCGGCCTGCGTAAATCCAACGCACTTATTTCCCTCTAGGATCACCCATTGAGACTGAAAGGGTTAAGTACTGGAACGACCCCAGGTTGATGTTTGTTCAACTTGTGAAAATCTTGGGGGATAGGGATAAAAACCTGAATGATAATGCTAAAAGAGTTGCTGCAGCAGAGTTGATGGGTTATAAGAGACATGCAAGCAAACAAGTTCTACAATAAAATAAGAGATGTTACTAAGTTATGTGAAAAAAAATCAGAAATGGCAGCAATATGTTTCGATTATATGCAGAACATGCCTTTGCTACACATCCCTGTTCAGGAAGTCTTTTACTACAGATAGGTATGGATGAACGTATTTGATATTAATATCCTGAAGGAAAACACGGAACACTGATGTGTACCACGAAAGGGAGGCTCATAAAGGGCCAAATGAGATATGTAGCTTCATTTACAATTACATACAAACACAAATCTCGCCTGAGGTTAAAGAGCTACACCATTTTTCTGATTCTTGCCCCGGTCAAAACCGAAATAAATCGATAATGAAATTTTTAATGAGCCTGCAGACAATTAAAAAATTTGATAAGATCTACCACTACTTCCCAGTACGCGGTCACCTATTTTTCTCGTTTGGTCGTGATTTTGGTACCATAAAAAGAGCAACAAGAAGATGTGATGGAGTTTACCTCTGAGCACGAAAACAATATTCATGAAGGTAGAAAAGAAGACGATAAGGCCGTTTACGGTAAAAAGATACTTAACAGTTCAAACTCGTTAGTTGGCTCCAGGTTTTCAGGTGGTTAAAGAATGTTTTCAGTCACCTGAAAACATGGTCACCTCTCAAAACAGTTGCTTCGAGAATTTGCATTGATGAATTGAAGAACTGCCACGTACCACAGAGTGATTCTAGGGAGTGCAAACTTGTACTGCATACGCATCAGATGTTAGCTTGTCTCCGTCCCACAGTGGAACCCGACAGTGTTGCCAGATCGAACGCTACGTGAACAGTCTCATTACTATAATTACTCACCTCGCACACAAACTGTCAAAATTAAATAATTACAAACAAAGTCTAAAAGAAATCTCTTTTTGCTTGCGTGGTGTTTTAAACGAAAATAATCATAATATACTTTGAAACAAGGTCCAACATCCTCACACTTATTTATCCCACTCGCCACATTACAATTACGAACATCTTTTTAATTAATCACGTCGAAATGTCATACAACTCCCGGCTACAAGTGCACGAATTTAGCACATTCAAAAAGAAAAAACGAGAAATCCAGAAGGATAAACGCGCGAAAAGATATTAATTAAAAACCCACGCGGTGAAAGGAAGAATTCCAGGTGGGAAAATTATGATTGCGTAAACGTTTTCTGAAAAAGAAACGTAATAATGTTTATCATTTTAGTACAGAAAATTATTTTTCAACATCTCGTTATCAGGTAAAATATGTCCTAGTATAGAAATTCGAAGACAGTGCAACCTTATATTTTCGCTTTTGAGAACAAAAATCGAGACCAAATCACAGCGACGGCAGCTGTTCGCCTGGAGCACCGGGAAGAAGGTCCAGGACAGAATGAAGCTGCGTAACCAGTTGGGCGCCACCCGGTTACTTCATATATCTGATATTTGCAAAAGACCCTGGAACTGGGAAGGGGTCTAAATAAAACTGTTTAGTAGATTTTATACATATATTCATAAAAGCACACTAAAAAAGGACGACATAAAGCACATAAAAAAAATGGAAAAACTATCAAATAAAAGACACAGGAAGGTTTAGGGAAGGACGTTCTCTAAACCTTACCGTGAAAGGAATCAAAAATCAAATAAATCGCTCTAAATTACATCAGCTGGTCTCATTGTCATTATACTTATAAACCAGCTGTAGTTACAGGAATTGTAACAAACAATATTCATGCAGTACATACTTCAGGAAAGCTGCACGACATAAAATGATTCTTTGTTATTAATAAATCAGCAAGTTCTCTAATACACGAAGACTTTTCTATTTCGTCTCCGGTGTACCGAAAACTGAGAATTTCCCTGGCAAATAATTCAGATATATATATTTTTATATATATCAACAAATCCTAGAGTTGATTAATAATGATGTCCAATACTCTATAAAATATGTTTACTTTGAACAAACTTTCCGGATCTTCGAAACGCAAATCTTCCCAAAGTTCGTCAAAATGGCGTTTCACCTTCCTCTGACGAGTTTTCTGCTACACTATTTGCTTCCTTTTTTTAATTTTCAAATTCATGTCTATACCTTTCCAATTCGTCCAGACAAATTTTCAAACGTTTTAATACATTTGAAAGATCGGTGACTTTGGACTGAAGTGCTTTAGAGGATGCATCGTTAGTTTGTAGTACTTTGCAATGAAAAACCAAACCAACATAATAAAATTGTAGTTCTCGATCTTCTTCTTGAGTGAAATATCTTTATTTCTTTCATCTGATTTGCAGTTTCATAGAATTGTTTTCGTTAGCGCTTTTTGGCCTTCAACAAACCGAACTTTTAAAGCAAAAATAGCATCATAACGTCCTGCCCATCTAGTAGGTTTCAATGTTTTTAATGTTATCGAAGTTGAAGATTCCCTTTCTATACCAAATATAAAACTTGATAAGATATTCCATCTTTTGTTACTATGCCCAAAAAAAAAATTTAAATTTGTTGAACTGTTTCAAAAAAATGTTGCATATCAATAACCTCTCTACTGCATCATCATGTAACAAATAAGTTATGAGCGGCACAGTGAACATAAACCGCATTTGGCTCGATATCTTTTATGAGTTTTTGAATTCCACCATAAGTGTCATTCATTGTGTTAACACCATCATATCCTTATCCTGGAAACGTATTTAGAGGTATATTTTTATCATTTATGGATTTAATAATTTGGTTGGATATTGCTAAGGCAGTTTGGTCCTTAACATTATGAAATCCTAAAAATGACTATTTAATGACGAGCGCCTTTGGGATTCCATTTTCGTATTTCTCGATCATACAATAACGGCAAAGTTCACACATTTGATCTGTTTTTGAAATATCTTGAGTCATATCGAATATGATAGAGTAAAATGGTGCGGCATTTATTTCATTTATGAGTGCATTTTCTATTTTTAGAACCAGGACAGAAATGAGCTCATTTTGTATTTTTAGACCAAGTATTTTATCTGGCCCTTTGGTTTACTTAACAATTCTTGTAAAATCGGATCGTATTTTTCTAATAACTCAACAATACTCAAAAAGTTTCCTCGGGAACTTGGATCATTGCTATCTGCCTTTTCGCTGTGCTCACAAAAAAGCTAAATTACACGTTGAAAGTGTCAGAGTAACATCAAGGAATTTAGAGAATACTTGACGCCAAAAAGGTTTTTTTTTCTTGATCATGGACTCTTGCTCTTCATCTAGTGTTCCATGTAGCTCCCGTTGTTGATACGTAAGACAAGAATCCAGGTGAATTTTTTATGTATCGTGTCTTTCTATGGCATCTACAATGTGTTTCCAGTCGTCAAAGCCTTTCTTTCAAACATTTTGTATTTTTTTAGATGCCCGATTTGCGAAGAACCAACATGGTTCACAATATGCCTTTTAAAGTATTAAGGAATTGGATAGCCATGTACGTTCAACTTTCACGCCAGACTTGGAAACAATATAGTAATGTTTTTCTAGGAAAGCTCTATTTTTACTTTCTGTCTTTTTAGAAAGGACCCTTAGGTTTACAATGTCCGTTTTCGATCACGAACCATTTCACTTGATCATTTAGTTCTTTAAAATTACCGTTATCAGTAATATATGGTGAAGATGCAATATTGTTCAAACTAAAATATGGTTCACTTTGATTTTTGTTTATACCTTATTGTAGTTGTTCTGGATCTGGATATACTTTGGTGTCGGGTGCTGCATCTGCTATACTGTTACTTGTAGGTACGTCCAATTCTTCACTTTCCGGGTACTGTTCACTCGCTTTTTCATCAATAAAGTCATCATTCTTAAAGTACTGACTAATTTTAGGTAACTTTTTATTTTTTTCTTCAGACTCCCTCTTTCACTTTCGTTTTTCGCTCCCACTTAGATATTTTCTAGAACTAGATATGTTGATATTTAACTTTCACAATTAACTTTACTTTGCCTCTATTTGCAGATTCAATAAAACAAAAATTACGAAAAATCATAGATACAAATGACCAATTGTCATAACAATCAAACGAAGAATGCGTAGTAGAGCCCTCTGTACTTAAAAAATATAAATTCGGGATACTCCTAACATCGTGCATTGCTAGCCCGCCAGTGCCACGAAAAAGGTACTTTCTTGGTTGACAAAATGCGGGAATTCCCCGAGCATCACTAGCTCATCCACGCCACCAAGGTACCTCAACAAAAAATGAAACAACCAATGAATGCGTTCTAAAATGATCGACATACTTTTCTGATGAATGCGTTTATATATCTTTAATTTATTTGAATTTGTATATGGTCTATAGTTGTGTCTAACTTTAATGAATTTTAAGTACTTATATAGGATTTATAATTTTGACTAAATTTTGTTAAAAATGTTTGGTTACTTCTGAACTCGTTTTCTCTCGGACCAAAGGCTCCCGTCGGGTCGGAGGCCCTTGGCATTTTGCCAGCCCTGCCACTCTATAATTACGCCACTATATATATATATATATATATATTATATATATATATATATATATATATATATATATATATATATATATATATATATATATATATATATATATATATATATATGCTATAATATCTCGAAAACGAAATGATTTTATACAAGATGAATTCCGTTATGTTGGAAATTTCAATTGAAGAATGAATAATTTACAAAAACAAAGTCTTATTTGGTCAATTCTTGGAAGATTTATGATTATTCGAAGAGAAAACCTTATAAACTAATCAATGATTATTTTTTTACAAAGGCTCAAATTGGTGCCCACCTTGTAATCTGCAATAATGAACTGATTTGACATATATTAGTACTAACAAACTGGCATAATTCAGCATTATTGAAGAATATGTCTTCAACAGAAACACTAGAGAGAATATTTAATATATATAGGAGCAAAATGCAGTCCTTCAGTGTATTTTTTTCAAGAAAGTTAAAGTTTATTTGTTAGTCAATATTTTTGAGATGGATAATTTCATGGAATAAATTAAAATTTTCAATAGTGTTGGAAGGTTGATAGTGGGGTTGGTAAATTAAATAAATGTTGTCTATTAAAGTTAATTCACATAAACCATAACTTTTGCAAACTATTGCAAAATTTGAAAAAATTCTAGTTTAAAATTATGATTTCTTCAGACAATCTACTCTAATTCGAAAAAAAAACTGTTGAGTCGAATGTAAAATAGGAATATTTCCAGTTCCAATATGAAAAGAAACTCCGAAACGACGTTCATGGCCTTTTTCCATCGGGATCTCGGAGTTATGAAAACTATTTTGTCGTGTTTAATCTTGTATTCTCCGGTCCTGGGGGCACGCTTTACTTTAAATATTTTAAAAGGTTTAAATAAAGGAGGAGTCTTGTCTGGATGTTGTTACCGTTTCGGTCCTACGTGTCGCTACTGTCGCTACAATAAACTTTTCTATTTTATTGGATTGTACAAAAAATTTTGAACAACTTCAGAAGTAGAATTAAAATAAATATTAAGATTATTAACGCAAACTGGTATAATTCAACTTTATTAATGAATATTACTTCAATAGAATCACTTTAGAGAGAATATTAATAGATATGACACCAATATGCACTCCTTCAGTGTCTTTTTTTCAAGAGAATTAAAATTTATTTATGTAAGTTAATGTTTTTGAGATGGATAATTTCGTGTAATGAATTATAACTTCCAAATAGTGTTGGGGGGTTGATAAAAAGTTGATTATAAGAAGTTGATAATTCACATAAACTTTAACTTTTGCAAACTATTGCAAAATTTAAAAAAAATCTAGTTTAAAAGTGTGATTGCTGCAGACGTTCTGTTCTAATTCAAACGAAAGGAAAACTGTTTAAACATTTACTTTAGAAATTTCTGAAAGAGAATCGATACAGAAACGGTTGAGTCGAATGTAAAATAGGAATATTTCCAGTTCCAATATGAAAAGAAACTCCGAAACGACGTTCGAGGCCTTTTTCCAGCGGGATCTCGGAGTTATGAAAACTATTTTGTCGTGTTTAATCTTATATTCTCCGGTCCCGGGGGCACGCTTTTCTTTAAATATTTTAAAAGGTTTAAATAAAGAAAGAGTTTGGATGGAGTTACCATTTTGGTCGTACGTGTCGCTATTGTCGTTATAATAAACTTTTCTATTTTATTGGATTGTCCAAAAAATTCTGAACAACTTCAGAAGTAGAATTGAAAGTAAATATTAAGATTATTAATGCAAGCTGCTATAATTTAGCATTACTGATGAATATGACTTCAACAGAATCAGTTTAGAGAGGATATTTAATAGATATGGGAGCAAAATGCATACCTTCAGTGTTTTTTTTTTCAAGAATATTAAAGTTTATTTCAAGAAAATTAAAGTTTATTTATGTTAGTGAATATTTTGGAGATGGATAATTTCGTGGCATGAATTAAAACTTCCAATATTGTTGGAAGGTTGATACGTAGGGTTAGTAAATTAAATAAATGTTGTCTATTAAGGTTAATTTACATAAACCTTAATTTTTGCAAACTATTGCAAAATTTGAAAAAATTCTAGTTTAAAAGTATGATTTCCTCGGACGATCTGCTCTAATTCGAAAGAAAAGAAAACTGTTTAAACATTTACTTTAGAAATTTCTGAAAGAGAATCGATACAGAAACGGTTGAGCCGAATGTAAAATAGGAATATTTCCAGTTCCAATATGAAAAGAAACTCCGAAACGACGTTCGAGGCCTTTTTTCAGCGGGATCTCGGAGTTATGAAAACTATTTTGTCGTGTTTAATCTTATATTCTCCGGTCCTAGGGGCACACTTTACTTTAAATATTTTAAAAGGTTTAAATAAAGAAGGAGTTTGGATGTAGATACCATTTTGATCGTTTGTGTCGCTATTGTCGTTATAATAAACTTTTCTATTTTATTGGATTGTCCAAAAAATTCTGAACAACTTCAGTAGTAGAATTGAAAGTAAATATTAAGATTATGAATGCAAACTGGTATAATTCAGCATTATTAATGAATATGACGTCAACAGGACCACTTTAGAGAGGATATTTAATAGATATGGGAGCAAAATGCACACCTTCAGTATATTTTTTTTCAAGAAAATTAAAGTTTATTTATGTTAGTGAATATTTTGGAGATGGATAATTTCGTGGAATGAATTAAAACTTCCATATGGTGTTAGAACGTTGATTAGAGGGGTTGGTAAATTAAATAAATAAATGTTGTCTATTAAAGTTAATTCACATAAACCATAACTTTTGCAAACCATTGCAATATTTGAAAAAAAAATAGTTGAAAAGTATGATTTCTTCAGACGATCTGCTCTAATTCGGGAGAAAAAAAACTTTTTATATATTTACTTCACAAATTTCTGAAAGAGAATCGATACAGAAACGGTTGGGTTGAATGTAAAATAGGAATATTTCCAGTTCCAATATGAAAAGAAACTCGGAAACAACGTTCGAAGCCTTTTTCAAGCGGGATCTCGGAGTTATAAAAAATAATTTCTCGTGTTTAATCTTGTATTCTCCGGTCCTGGGGGCACGCTTTACTTTAAATATTTTAAAAGGTTTAAATACAGAAGTAGTGTTGTCTGGATGTAGTTACCATGTTGGCCGTACGTGTCGCTATTGGCGCTACAATAAACTTTTCTATTTTATTGTATTGTCTAAAAAATTCTGAAAAAGTTCTGAAGTAGAATTTAAAGTAAATATTAAGACTATTAACCCAAACTGGAATAATTCTGCATTATTGATGAATATGACTTCAACAAAACCACCTTATAGAGGATATGTAATAGATATGGGTCCAAAATGCACATCTTCAATGTATTTTTTTCAAGGAAATTAAAGTTTATTTATGTAAGTCAATGTTTTTGAGATGGATAATTTCGTAGAATTAATTAAAACTTTCAAATTGTGTTGGAAGGTTGATAAGTGGCGGTAAATAAACCCTTCAGTGGTCCCGTCAAATTTAATTACATCAGTGAGCGCACACCATCTTAGAGACCAGTTAAAAAAAAAATATATATACAAATACAAAAATAAAAAATGGGTATAATTTTGACGGCAACTCAAAATTATATATAGAATTAATATATCTGAGATATTTTCAAAATATTTATTAAAAAAAAAACATAATTTTCACATCGACAGAAAATAAACAATATAATGGCTCACCCTATCTTTATATTTGAATAACAAAAAAAAAACGCTCATAAAACCTTAACCAAAATAAATATATTTTCCCCTATATATAAAGTAATCTATTTTCGCACAGAAAAATGTATGGTTTTATTCTCAAACATAGCATTTCCTTAGCAATTCTTTGCTCTAGACACATAAATTTACCGCAGACTTTGCAAGAACATTTTGTTTTTCTATTTTTTTCTCCAGCCACAATAGCTACATCTTCCTACTGTTCCTGGAGGAGGCATATTTTGGATTTCTTCTGCCCCTAAGTGACAAATTTCTCGAAATTGTAATTTTATTGTTTTGGGGATATTAGTGAGCATGGTGCGATCTGATGGTTATATAACAATGAGGATAACAATTTAACCAAAAATTTTCTTCTAGTTAATGTCGAGTTAGAATTTTTTGGGACCAGGTAAGTGAAATGTTAAATTTTTTTTCCTAGTTCTTACATTTTTGGGATGACAATGTTTGCTTCATTTTGTTCTATTATCTCTTTCCATAAAATATGGTCCAGTTATCAAGTCCAGTCATCAAGTTCTTGTTCTTGTTCTGTGTATCTTCTATCACTATTTTCAGATCTTTTTCCAATATTATCGTCTTGCCCTGATTCCTCCTCGTTGTTATATTAATCTCCACTAGGTACTTCTTCTAACAGTCTCAATAACCTTTCTTACTCTTTCTCGCAGTCAATGTCTAAATGTAAATTGATAATTATATAAATCTAGAATAATAATAGACAAATACTTACCAAAAAATATATTTTTCAGATGGCAAGATCAATCATGTATCACAGAATTTTGATTGCGTTAGCTATCGCACCCGGTCTGAGACATCGGGTTTGCGTCTGCAACACATATAACAACGCTCAGACAAAAAGGAACTACCTCAGTGGGTAGACGAGAACCTCTGCGAAAGGTACACAGACGGAGACTCACGAATTTTTCCGATCATTTAAAATATCGCTATTTTACCGATGCGCCGGTCTCCCACACCGTGCACAACCACTGAAAGGTTAAATAAATGTTGTATAAAAGTTAAATTGCGGACGTGACGTAAACTGAGACTCCATTTACCTTCATATCTTTTTTCCATAACAAAAATATCTTGATGGAGGTGATGTATAAGGCGCATTGAAGCACCTTGATCTCATCCGTTTATTCTGGATGCTTGAAGTTCTAATTGGGATTTTCATGATTGTAAATTCACAACTAAACCACTAAGTTCAGGCTGTGGAATCGAATGCAGTTCTTATTGGATATCGTGGAACATCAAATAAAAAATTGTTATCAATTTTATATAGAAATTTCACTCAACTCTACTCATTTATTAACAGCAGATCTTCAATAATTTATATAAATCACAAAATATTTTAGTCCTTTATACTTGCGTTATCTCGGGCAACGCATGGCCTGCTAATATAAAAAAATGCAGGTTCTTCAAAACAAAATATTACGATAATCTGTAAATGCTGAATGATACGTAATCAGTTGACAGCTGCACCAAGAATTCGTTATACTAATAGTGTCAAAGTATATTAAATAACGTCAAAGTATATTAAATAACGTCAAAGTATTTTAAATAACGAACGATCATCTCTCATCAGAGGTTAGAGCAATCTCCCAACACGAAATATTATCAACTACAAACATACATACATACAAGACCGAACACGAAACTACCTCAAGATATATTTTTAGAATGGGATTGTCATTGTTAAAACTTTAATTATAACACTCTTGTAAAACAATTATAGTTGTTGAACGGACATTTCCATAAACAAAAAAAAATTGAAATCATTTATGATCACTTGAAGAATCAGCAGGTTCATGGTCTTCTTCCTCCAGAGTCCAATGTTTTGATGGTTTTGGGACAGAAAGTTTACCACTATATCTGACAGGTCCTCTTCCGTATCAACATACTGTTGGTTTTTTAGGTTGTTTTTCGGAATTGCCTCTATGACCCTCGTCACGGCTTGTTCGACTTGTAAAAAGTCCCTTTCATGGCTAGTTTGAGTTTCGGGACCAGGAAATAGTCACACGAAGATAAATCAGGCAAATACGGAGGATGTTGAAGTACAAAAGCACAAAAAAAGTTTACGAACAGCGACTGTACTGTGAGATGGTGCATTGTCGTAAATTTTTCGGGGCTCGATATTCGGTGCTCACTCGAATTTGTCTCTTTCACAAACGCCTCACAACACCCATATCCTAGTGATTCCCTAGTGATATTTTGGCCCTGTGGAACGAGTTTCCAAACTATAATATCTTTAGAATCGTAAAAAAATTAACATTATCTTCTGCCGAGACTTCTAGAAAAGCAATTTTTTTAATTTCCGAAAACCTGAGGATTTATATCTATAATAGCACTTTAGTGGTTTGCTTAAGGATTGTACTTGAAGCATCAAGTCTCATCACGAGTTATAATCGATTCCAGGGATGCGCAGTTCTCTCTGACTGTTTTAATAAGATCCTCTCAATGTTCAATACGAGCAATTTCTTACACTATCTTACACTTATATTTAATTCTTACACTATCCATCTCGCAATATAATTCACATCATAGGTGATCATTTGACGTACTTTTTCCACCAGCTTATCCCAATTTTTGGTTTGGCTTAGGTCACCCTGGAATCGTTTATACCACTCGAAAAGCGTGTACGGTATAAACAATCATCACCACAAATGTTTTCATTAATTTAAATGTTTCTGTAAAAGTTTTACGGAGCTTGAAACAAAATTTAATATTGGCTCTTTGTTCCATTGGATTTTTACGACGAGGTGACAAAAGGTGCACTTTAAGCAGTATAATTTGACGGTCTCGTTTTATAGAGGAGATATACAGCTTTCAGATTATATATTGTTTCAATAGATGGTGGTTCATCAGATTGGACAGTTCAAGCCTGGAATGGAACTGAACTGAAGAATGTCGAGAGTCTATAGAGTTGTATGGCCACAGATAACGAAACAAGTCTTAACCAACTATGTTCATTATTGTTTACTGAATATACAAGCCGTGACGATGAAAATTTTTTAATAGGGGCATGAGTGACGTTGCGTCATCCAAAATTGAAAAAAGAATTGGCCATTATTACGCAACTGAATGGCGATTGTTTATAGATAGCTCAAAGCGTAGCTTGAAGTGCTTGAAGTGCTCCTACATAATGGAAATTTATACGGTTAGGTCATTCAGTTTCTTTGCGTGAAGGATATGGCGACATAAAGAAAGTCATTGACTTGTTGCAATATAACATGCACCAATGGATCATCTGTGTTGAGCTTAAAATGGTCTGTTTCCTTCTTGGCCAACAATGCGGGTATATCAAGTATCCCTGTTTTTGTGCATGTGGGACAACAGAGCTCGTGAGAAGCATTGGGTGTAATCGAACTGGCCGCCAAGATCTGACCTAAGATCTGGTGATACAAACATTTTAAATCAGCCACTTGTCGACAGAAAAAAAACATTGTATTTCCGCCTTTGCATATAAAACTAGGTCTAATGAAGTAATTTGTTAAGGCTTTGTCAATTGAAGGAGACTGCTTTAAGTATATCATTTCGGCATTTCCTAGCCTGTCATATGAAAAGATAAAGGCTGGTGTGTTTGATGGTCCACAGATTCGGCAACTCGTTAATGATGAAAATTTCACTGAGACATTGACCGAACTTGAAAGGAATGCTTGGTTGGCTTTTAAAAATATTGTTAAATACTTTCTTGTAAATACACTAGCCCCGAATTACATTGAAATTGTTCAACAACTCTTGGAGAGCTTTAAAAAGCTTAGTTGCAACATGAGCATCAAAATGGATTTCTTACATAGTCATCTTGCTACCTTCCCAGAAAATCTTGGTGCTGTTAATGATGAACAGGGCGAGCCATTCCACCACGATCTAAAGGTTATGAAAGCGCGGTATCAAGGTAGATAGGATGTCAGTATGATGGCTGACTACTGTTGGAGCATCAAGCGAGAATGTCCACAAACTGAACACTTCAGGAAAAGCTATGAGAAGAAATTTTTACCATAATATCTTTTATTTTTTTTGTATAAACACAATTTAACTTTTAATAATATGTAAATATCTGTATTAATAAAATATTCTATTTATCTATTTGGTCTATCTATTTGGTCAGATCTCACTTTTTTCCTTTCGTATGTACACTTTTAAGATAAAATGAGGGGTATGCTGTAGCTTAAGAACTTGACGTGATAGAGAAAAACTGTGAATATTTTTAATTCAGAGATGAAAAATTAGCCAAAAACAAGTCACAGGTCCAAGTCAACAAAATTGCTGTTCTCCAGTATTATATATTGTTTCAGTAGATGGTGGTTCATCAGATTGGACAATACAAGTCCTGGAATGGAACTGAACTGAAGAATGTTGAGAGGCTATAGGGTTGTATGGCCACTGATGACGAAACTAGTCTTAACCCATTATGTGAATATACACGCCGTGGGATGCAAATACTGCATATTTTAAAATATACATGTGCAAATTTTCTCATAATGCTTAATAGTTAGAAAACAAAAGAAAATTTCACAGCATTAACATTTAACATCATTTCTCTCATCATTATTATAAATTTATTCTAAAATTACTAAACGAGAACGAAAACCATTCCTCAGTAAAAAAAAATGAGAGAGGGAAAGTAAGAAAACACAGAGGTATCACGACAAGTTGAATGAAAATACTTCATTTTTGTTGACATTTTCATTTCGTTCTCTCATTATTGAATTTTATTTAAATCAAAGTCGGAAAGCAAATAGCAGAAACAATAAAATTATAATCTAACTTCGCTCCGAGAAATAAGAAAAAAAAAGTTCTTTCCTTAATATTTACATTCTTGTTTTTTTATGTTTCGAAAAGAAAAAGATTAAAACAGCAAAGTCAGTAATACAGCAGAAAACTAGACAAGTCGAATTATTTTTTGCGTTATCTTATATTATGCGATTTATATGAGGGTTGCTAAGAATATATATATATATATATATATATATATATATATATATATATATATATATATATATATATATATATATATATATATATATATATACGCCATCTGACGGGGAGGTCGGCGAAAACATGGCTTTTTGGCTGTGGATAGGGTCTCCCTATTCTTGATGGTATGGTATATGTCGGCGCCCTGATGAATCTGAACCTCGACAGACGAAACATATGTCATCCAGTTAAATAGGTGGGCCTCCTTCCCGGTCAAGCAATCAACAGAAATGTTTATTAATGCGGAGATGCAGGTTGTTGTATGTTCCACATGAGATTGTGGAACCCAACGGTTGAGTGTGTGATGACTAATGACCGGATTATATGCAACCAAAAACCTTAAGAATATGCGCATATATATGTACATATTTTTTTAATTTATGCAGGATATATGCAAAAAAATCCGTAAATATGCAGTGAATATGCAACAAATTTTGATTTCCTAAATTACATTTTCATTTAATTAGGTGATTGAGTATTGAATAAAGATAAATTCAAGTTATAATATAATATACTTTATTAATTCAGTTAACACCTAATACAATGTTTTATATGAAACTTATACTAAATATTAATATTAACTCGAAAAATTATAAAACGCACTAGTTATAATGTGTGCTTCAAGGTTCTGAACTAGAAAATTGTGGCGTCATCACTAAGGAAATGTGTATACAAAGAAAACGATCTTTCTACATCTACTGATGTTATAGGGCAAAATTTTAATTTCGGAACTAAGGCAGGCTCAATAGCTAAATTATTTACAGTTTTCCCTGACATTATGTCTACGACCTGCCTTAAAATCTTGAAAGCTGTGTTTTTTTTCTATCAAATTTTCTAATTTTGCCACTACTGTTTTCCCTACCTCACCTCGTATATTTTTGCAATTTTGTACACATGTTTCTATTATATCCATCGACTCTGGTAAACTTGTACACGATTCCTCTAGTTGCAAAATACTGTCTGCTATAAATACATAGTTACAGTTAATATGCATTAACTGTTGTTCCACTACAGTACTTTGAAATATTTCTTTAGATTTTTGGATGCACTGTGAATCATCACCAGACATTTGTGAGATTAAGTCCTTCAATTTTTGAAAATTGTCTGCATAAAATAATGCCGCATGTATCCAGGTGCTCCATCTGGTCACGACAGGCTCAGGTGGTAATGGTACTTCAGGTGGTAATGGTACTCCGGGCAAATTCTCTTTGTAAAACTGCACTCTCAATGGGGCCTTTATGAATATCTTTTTGACATTTGCTATTAGGTTATTGACCAACGGAAAAGAAACTCTAATAGTTTCCGTAACCCTATTTAATCCGTGAGCTAGGCAAGTTACATGAATCAAATTTTCATAAAATATTTTTAAATTCTTTCCTGCCACAACAACAGGACAAGAATTTTATCTGTAGGAACTGAGTTCGGCAAAAAGAAATGTGTTAAGGTTTCTTGAATAAAACGTGTAACTGTAAGATTGTTTGTTTTTTCCACTTCTTTTACGGCTATACGGTAAGCTTTTCCAGGTTCTTCTTCTGTGAGTTTTCCGATCATTAAATTAACTATGTAACGACCACACGAATCAGTTGTTTCGTCGACAACAATATACATATAGTTACCTCCAATTTCTTTTTTTATTTCATCTATCACGGTACCAAATACCTTTCCAACGACGTTTTTTCTTAATGTTGATTCATCTGGAGCATTAAATTTTGTATATTTTTGCAGAAAGGCCTTAACTTGTGGGTTGGTTAACTTGTTTAAAGGAATATTAGCAGCCAAGAACGTTTTACATAGATCTACGTTAAATTCTGACTGGTCATGGTTTTCGTTTTTAAAAATCTCAAATGACTGCTTCAGCGTTGACTGTATGGGCCCAGACTTCTTCATGTTTCTAACCTTAGCTACGTGAGACGGCGTCTTAATATGTTGCTCTATTTGAAATTTCTTTGAGCAGGAAACAATTTTTGAACAAGATTTGCAAAAAAACTGGTCGCCGTCCAAAGCAAGTTCTGGGTAAGGCTTAATCCAAGAAGTACATAGTATTGTCGACATAATCACTGCTTTCATTTTCACTTTGTTTGCACTTACTAACTGCACAATAATAACTGCGACTACAACAAACGACAACCTGAATAATACTGACAAACAGCAAAGTTTACAGAATAAATATAAGTTAAGTCACTAGGCGTCGGTACTTCGAGCAACGAGTTTAGACTGGCACCAGTCTGTAAACTTTGCAAACAGTAACAAATATGAGAAAATAAATAAAAATAGAAGTTTTTGTACTTATTTTATTTTATTGCCCCATTAGGGAAAACCCAATCTGCACACCGGGACCGCCCAGACACGGCGCCGGGCGACCATAAAACGTAAGAAAAGAATACAGAAATCCCAAAACATGCTTAGATATGAAATTGTTCCTAAAATATGCATTTTTCCTTTAAAATCACAAAATATGCAGAAACTACATATATATGTAAAATGCATAAAATCCGGTCTTTAGTGATGACACTCAGCTACTGCTGTCTCATTGAACGCAGTCCAAGAAAGTCTAACTCCCTATTCTTGATGGTATGGTATATGTCGAGATGAGTTTGAACCTCGAGAGACGAAACATGTGTCATACAGTTGAAGGGATAGGTGGGGCTCTTTCCCGGTCAAGCAACCAAGAGTGTTCATATATATATATATATATATATATATATATATATATATATATATATATATATATATATATATATATATATATATATATATATATATATATATATGTCGAATATAATATTGGAGACTTATTTGTTTATATTATTTTATCATGTTAATATTTCTTGACGATAATAAAAACTTTAAGTGACAAAAAAATAAGACTGACTTAAAGAACTTTTTCGGCAGACTTGGTTTTTAAAAACTTTATTTTGAAAATGGTTTACAAAAATAGGCCTTTATCAAACTACAGCTTAACTACGAATTGACAATATTGAATGTGAATACATCATTTATACTTTAAAATGAGTTTCCCTTGCCTTTCTCACGGGAGCATCCGGTGGCGTGATAACTCTCAAGGTAATGCTGATGTTAGCTTTTAGATAGTAGCTTTTAAATGTTTTGCTATTCGTTCATTGTTATAGAAAATGTTTTAATATCTTTGGTACACGTTCTCCATGCATCCACTCAGTTTTAAATGTTACTATGGGTCGCGCAAAGCATTGGACTCCCGATGAGAGGTGTCTAATATTGCAGTTACGCAGTCAACACAAAACTTCTCATCTACTAAAGCGATCTGAATGCGTTATTGCTAGAGTTTTAAAGGAGCAAAAGATATCACCAAAAACCAGAGGTCACCCAAGAAAACAAGCAAAAGATTGGATAAATGTATTGTACGAGAGGTGCGGAAATTTTCTACTTCGTTTGATATTAAACGGAAAATAGGTTTATAAATCAGTACACAGACAATTCCTAGACAATTGGTAGAGATGGATCTTCAGGGAAGAGTGGCAAGAAAGGTACCATATTTAAGTATTTAAATAAAAAAAATATTCAGCATAGATTAAGTTTTGCCAGATTTAACTTAAACGAAAACTACAGCCTTTATTGGAAAAATATTTTATTTAGTGATGAAACAAACATAAATCTCTTTGGATCAGATGGGAAACGGTACGTTAGGCGATATAAGACTAAAGAACTAAATCCGCGAAATACGTTAGTAACAGTAAAGCACGCAGGATGAAATATTAAATTGTGGGATTGCTTTTGGTGTAGGTTCACTATATTGGATAAAAGGTATTAGACCAAAGAAACCTACATGGAAATAAAAAAAAATATGCTTCCTTATGCCGAAATGAATATGCCGCTAGTGAAACGATGGTTCTCGCAAATAAAATTGAATTGTTGCCCTGGCCGTCACAATCTCCAAATTTGAATCCAACAGCAAATCTTTGGCAACATTTAAAAAAAGGCATTGCTAATAAAAAAACATCAAACAAAAATATGTTGTGGGAAGAAGACTCCTTAGACTCCATTCTAAGGAGACACTCAGGTGTGGTTAAACAAAAAGGATATTCTACTAAATATTAATATTTTACGTTTATTAAGATTATTAACAAGCATTAGTTTTACAATGTTATAAGTGATATACTCTTATTTTTTGACTAGAAAAAAAGCACATATTGTTTGATAGTTGTAGTAAGTTTTGTAACAATACGATAATGTTTTGTTTTATCAATATTTTTTTGTATCAGGACACGTTACGCAACGCTAAGAATATTATAATAATTCTGTAATAAATTCATTAAATATATTAAAATAAAATCTTTAGATTCAGCATTCGCTCTCTTATTATTTTGACCACAACTGTATATATATGTATATCACGGGCGTAGCCAGGATTTAGTTTTGGGGGAGGGTTTAGTTTGAAGTAAATAAAACAACAAAAATATACTACTCGACTAGAGATGGCGTTACTGTGCGCAACGTCCACTAGTTCGGATATATATATTCAATTCAAATGTAATAATTTAACTCTCTTCACTCCTCGTATTTTTTCGGTATAATATTAGGTAATATTTGGTTTATTTCGGGGGGGCTTTGAACCCCCAAAACACCCCCTTGGCTACGCCCGTGATGTATATATATATATATATATATATATATATATATATATATTGGTGCTACGAACAAGAAGGATTGTTTTGAGGAGACCTTCTTTTTTTCTTCCTGATGTTTTACTATAGATGCAGCATCCGCTGTTCGGGTCCCAGAGCGCTGATTTTCATATCTATGTTGATGGTGCACTAGTGCTGTTTTGGTTTGGTGGAAACAAAACTAGGTACAAACCGTACTAAATAATGGACATTTGGAACATTTAATATAATAAAACAATGAATCATGTATTTCTTAATCTGACGTAAATCGCTTAAAACGTGTTATGGTGTGAAAAATTAGTGCTAGTAATTTCAACTTTGACATTAAACGACATTTATGATGGAACGTATGGAATAAATGGCAATAATAATATTACATTATATTTATATATTATATAAATATAATGTAATTAATATATAATATAATGTGTAATATAATATAATGTATAATGTAATGTAATATAATGTAATGTATATATATATATATATATATATATATATATATATATATATATATATATATATATATATATATATATATATATATATATATATATACATATATATACATATATACACATATACATATATATACATATATATACATATACATATATACATATACATATATACATATATATACATATATATATATACATATATATATATATATATATATATATATATATATATATATATATATATATATATATATATATATATATATATAGAGATGTTGTGTACTAGAGCTGTTTTGGTTTACAATGTAAGCGCCGGCCATAGGTTTTAAGATGAGAGGCAAAGCCAGCGACACTGACATATGCTTTCATTGATCCTCTGACTCTGTCATTGCTAATATAGTCAAGTACGGAAATATCCAAAGTCCATAGAGTCATGCGCATTTTTCAGAGTCTCCTTTCACCCCTTTACGTTGCTGGTTAATAGTCAGTTCCATATTATAGGATTCATCTTCGTGAATAACGGTTAACAGATATTTAGCTGCGATGATGATATCTAATATTCACCGTATTCACCAGATTTAACTGTCTCAGACTTCCCTTTGTAATTAATCTTCAAAAAGTTCCTCGATGGTACGCCTTTTAAGTTGAAGAATGAAATTATGAGATAATATATAAAACAATTAAATAATAATTAAATTTGTTAAACATGTCGCTTCAATATATAACTATATGATCCACATATTTAACAGATATGTTAAATATATGAACTTTTAAATTATTGATTGATTTGTCCGTTACTTTGTGATAGTTCATTTTTTAAAAAGGAATAAAACAATTTTTTACTTTGTTATCTATCACTTTTATTTTTAAACAAAAGTTGTGTGACTATAGTTTCGTAAAACGATTTTACATTCTCAAAGTTTAACAGTTTTAAAGTAGTGTTTGAGATTATAAAATCGTTTTGCGATTCTTTAGTCACACAAATTTTGTTAAAAAATAAAAGTGATAGATAACAAAATAAAAAATTGTTTTATTCCTTTTTAAAAAATATGAACTTTTAAAATTTAAACTTGGTTGTTCAATATTAGGTTAGAAACCATCTGATCTATATATATATATATATATATATATATATATATATATATATATATATATATATATATATACATGTATATGCGAGGAACGGTAGCGGTTGTTAGCGAGGAACTACCAAAAATTTCCACAGCCCTTACATAAAATGGATATTCAGAAAACTGTATCAGGAAGGTCATTCGCCGTCAAGAAACACAAACACGAAGAACAATAGAGACTCATGAACCAAATACACTAAAGGTACTGCTACCATACGTAAAAGGAATCATTGATTGGATAGGCAGACTACTAAGGAAACATAAAATCAGAACAGCCTACAAGCCACACAAAACTGTTGCAAACATCCTAAAAACCCCAAGCACATAGTTAGACTGGAAAATCATGGGGTGTATAGTATAACTTGTTCCGACAGCAACATCGGTCAGAATACAAGAATATAAAAACGACTTAAAAAACAAATAAACCACTTCCGCTCTGTTCCAGCACCATCTACATACAGGACATAAAATCAATTTTGAAGGAGCCAAAGAGATAACGAATATTGAACTACAAGGTCCGAACAATCAGAGAAGCCCTTGAAATAGAAGCAATAAAAAAAATAAAAGTATGGAAATCCCTTCTGAAAAAACAAAAACGTGGTCGCGAGGTAGAAAAATCAATAAAAGGACGAACGACAGCGTTGCCGAGCGCCGCAAATGCTCCCGAGCTACCCCGATTAATCTGCGCAGTCGCTTTTGTGGCCGGCCGGCTATAAAAGCGAATACAGTGACCCGTGCACGTCAGTTGGACTCTTCAAACGAAGCGGATAACACTTGAAAATGCCAAATGCGATTTTGGCGAAACGTCGTGACTCTTCACAGGACCAACGGATGGACACCCGGAATGATTTGGAAACATTATCTACCATCTGTAAAAACATTAGATGTAACATATACATATACATATATATATATATATATATATATATATATATATATATATATATATATATATATATATATATATATATATATATATATATATAATCAAACCTGAAACTGGAACCAACTGGACACGTACTCTACACTCGAGGTACGGAAAATGGCCGATGTGGCGGAATTGGATTCCTCATCCATCGAAAGCTGAAGGACAGTGTGGTAAAATTTGAAAGTACATCCGACCGATTAGCCCAATGCGTCATTCTGCTGAATAAAAAGTTTAGGCTTCAAATGTCCAAGTTTATGCACCAACTATAAGCCATAGGGATGAGGAAATTGAAGAATTTTATGATGATGTGGCCCAGTTTTTATATAAGGAGAAATGTAGGTACAAAATCCTGATGGGTCATTTTAATGCCAGAAGTGGAACAACAAGAACAGACGAAAATGCAACTGGCCCATATGGAACTGGTGAGCGAGACAATAGAGGTGACAGATTGGTTGATTTCGCTGAATGGCAAGAACTATATATTATGAATTTATTCTATAAGAAAAATATCAGCAGAAAATGGACATGAAAAGTCCATCTGGGCTGACAAGTGAAATTGACTACATCATGACCAACGATAAAACAATATTTACTAATTGTACTGTCCTTAACAATTTTAATGTTGGAAGTGACCACCGAATGGTACGAGCAAGGGTTCGGATTGACTGTCGAAAAGAGCGCGATAGAATGGTAAGATCAAAGAAAGGCAAGGTGGATTCTGGAAAACTGCTGGAGAGAGGAAGCGATTTTGAGATTGCTTTGTCAAACCGGTTTGCTGCGTTACAAGATCCAGAGGAGGTGGAAATATCAGTTCAATATGAAGAAGTCGCCAACGATGTACTTCAAACGGCTGCTTCAATAGCACCAGAAGAAAAATGTCTCAAACAAACAAAAATCTCCAGTGAGACCATTGATTTAATGAGAAATGCAGATAGTCCTTTTGTCAGGGTCGAGTACACTGAGCTCTGCAAAACTATAAGAAAACGTATCAGAGAGGACACGCGCCGATTCAATATGCAGCTAGTGCAAAAAACCCTGAAAGAACACAAAGGAATTAACAAAGCTAAACAGAAGCTGAGAAACAATAGAACGCAAATATATGCTTTAAAGCGTGAGGATGGCACAGTGTGCAGAGCGCGTACCCAAATGTTAGAGATTGTCAGGAAATTTTATTCCCAGTTATATGAAGATCAGAACCAATCAAAGACAACAATACCCACGGAAGAACAAATGCCACATATCCTAGTGGAGGAAGTAACAACTGCTATAGAATCGATGAAAAACTGCAAGGCTCCAGGAAAGGACAGTGTAACTGTCGAAATGCTAAAACCTGGTGGTCGGACGTTACATAAAACACTGGCAAAATTATACTCAAAATGCCTCAAAGAACAAAAAGTACCTGACTTATGGAAAAATGCAGAAGTCATCCTTTTACATAAAAAAGGAGCACAGGAAGATATAAAGAACTACCGTCCAATAAGCCTCCTATCAGTAATGTACAAAGTTTTCACTAAGATAATTTCTAAAAGAATATTAAAAAAACTGAATGACGCACAACCAAGAGAACAAGCAGGATTCAGGAGTGGATTCAGTACAATGGATCACATCCAGGTTGTACAGCAGATCATAGAAAGGCACAATGAATACACCATGCCACTGTGCTTCGCTTTTATCGACTACGAAAAAGCATTTGATTCCATAATAATAATGGGTGTACTGCTTAGCCAAGGTGTAGAGAGAGCCTATGTAAACCTATTACAATCGATATATGATGGAGCTACAGCCACAATTCACCTTGATAATCTTGAAGTGGGAATTAATATAGAACGAGCTGTACGGTAGGGTGACGCAATATCGCCTATTCTTTCTTGGTTGGCCTTGAAGAAGTATTCTGTAAACTGGATTGGAAACAGGATGTGTAAAGATCCATGGTGCAAACTTAAACCATCTTAGATTTGCAGATGATATTATTCTCATTTCACAAGACCCAGAGGGAGCTGCAAAGACGCATACAAGAACTTTAAAGGGCTGACGAACCATTTGGCTTGAAAATAAACCTGAAAAAGAGTCAGGTTATGTTCAATAACTTCGCTCAGGACAGAAGAATTTCAGTTCTAAGAAGGGATTTAGAGATTGTGGACAGCTTTGTATATCTTGGGCATAGGATTTCAATGGAGGGAATACCGCCCGGGAGGTGGAACGGCGTGTTAAATGTGGCTGGCAGGCATTTGGTAGGCTCAACATAGTGTTTAAGAGCAGACTCCCACTTTGCCTGAAGAGAAAAGTCTTCGATCAGTGCGTTCTACCCGTTATGACATACGGATGTGAAACCTGGAAACTCACATCGCAATCAATTCAAAAACTTCAGGTTTTGAGTTTCGGGCACAGAGGGGAATGGAAAGATGTATGCTTGGCATTACAAGACGAGACAGGAAGTCCTGCACATGGATCAGGGAACAAACAAAAGTCTGTGACATCATTGGAAGAGTAAAGCAATTGAAATGGAGATGGGCAGGCCATATAGCGAGGCGATGGGACGACAGATGGACCAAGCCAATCCTGGAGTGGATACCGCTTGATCGCAAACGTCCGCGACGAAGACCGAAATGGATTGATGACATCGTTAAGTATATTGGACCCGAGTGGCAGAGGAAAGCCCAGGACCGTGAAAGTTGGAACCATGCTGAAGAGGCCTTCATCCTGCAGTGGATCGATACAGGCTAATGATGATGATGATGATATATATATATATATATATAATATATATATATAATATATATATATATAAATATAATATATATATATATATATATATATATTTATTTTTGTCAATGAAAACTTTCTAATAACAATTGCCCAATACTCTGACGAGTCGTTATAGTTTTTACAATTAATTTAACACCGTTGGTGAAAGGACACATATTTTCGATAAAATTTACTTAAATTGATATATAAGAAATCGCTGATCGTATCATCATTCCGTCATTCTATTGGATTTCGGTTTCGTCCCAATCACAAAAAATGCCTCAAGGGTCTATATTAATAGCTTTTTCGTCGTTCCTTTTCCTTTTCATCCCCCAAAAACTCCACATCAACCGTCTCTCCCCGTGGAAGGTGCAGTTGATCCTTTAAAAGCACATTAACTCAATAATATATTTTATAGCAAGTCGATTACTGGTCGTATTTACAACTCTATCAAGAGTTTTATTTGCTTCTTTTGAAATTAAGTTTTATTGGGGGGTTTATTTCTTTTTATTCGATTGGAAGTTGATTAAAAATTGATACTACCACTTTAAATGTTGTCTGTTTTTTTTAGGTGAGTTAATTTTGCTTCGGAAAATTTATATTATTGAGTTGATACAAAAGTTCGTCAATTTTTCACCAAAATTTTGGTAATTAAATTTTATTTACCATAAATTATATTTAAAACAAAATAGTATGTGCCATTCTGTTTGATTGCTTTTCTACACGTCACCGGTAGCTGTATTAGTCCGCGCTCACAGTTCTGAGATTTCTGGCTAAAGGAAGAATCTCAGTTATTTTTAAATCTTCCTAGAAAGTAAAATGTTACTATCTAAGCTATTGTGAAGCGATCTAAACGGTAGCCGGCGGGCGCTAGGTCAGGAAGTACGGTGGATAGTGTAATATTTTCTCGATGGAACGCAATAGTCTTTCTCTTCCTCAATTCAGGCTACTTCTGGTCGATTGCTGGATTTAATGAAGCTAATTGTGAAATGTATTTCTTCGAATTAATGGTCAGGTTTTCAGGTAAGGGTCATAATAAACGATTTCCTTTTAGTCTCAGCAAATGCGTAGCATAACCATCTCCTTTTGATGTAAACTAGCTTTTGCGCTTGTTAAAGCTTGATCAACATGATCAACATGATCTCTAACGCTAAACATTATTACTGACAATCGAAGGAGAAAAAAACATTTAAAAAAAGTTATTGGATGTTTAGTATTCTAATAGAAAAATTGATGAGTGCGTGGTTAAGTGGATGTTTGCAAAGGTTAAGTTGTTGAAATTTGCGCTAGTTTTTTAGTAAATCTAATAAATGTTCTTTCATGCTGGTTACTTCTTTAATAATAAATGTAATGATTCAGAAAAAATTTGAAGTATTATTTTGTTAGTCATTATGACTAATTAAAAATGAATCGATTGCGTTAGGCTTTCAAGAGAGAATCTCAAGTACAAGCACAAAATTAGGTATATGAAATTTTCCTCCGTCAACTCATGCTGCCAAGAAAGCCTCAAGTATCTCCAAGAATACTCTTCCAAGATTTTTTTCTATGCTGGTCACTTTTTATTAGCTCTAATATTTCGTTACAATCAGCCCTGGCTGGTCGTCCAGAATGAGGGACATTGCTAAGATTTAAATTGTTTTCTTTTCTGTCAACCGACCTCACTCGGTTCGTGGTTCGCGCTCTCCATCCACCCGAGGTTATTTTCTAAAATAACCCCGAAGCTACACTCTGAAAGATGGGATAAGGTTTTCGTAACTAGGTCACTTACGTAACTTTAAAATCCTTATTTCCTCTGTCTTGGTATTTCCGCAGCTTGACCGCCGGACGGGCTGGGCCAGGCATCACTCTCATTCTGCTGGACCAGTACGTATTCTAAGTCCTACAGGGGTGTATTAAGATATTATTTGTTGTATCTCATTCGCCGATGACAATGAAGGTATTTCAGTTTTTCAATAATATAAATAACTACCGAACTACTGAAAACAAAGTCGGCCCTGAATATTGACCAGCCCATTAAACTGGGGAGAACCAGCATCAAAATTGATAGTCTAGCGTTTTCTGATGATCTAGTAATTATCAAGATATATTAACGGCACAAGAACAGATTGAAATCCTAAAGAAGCAGCAGAAAAGAAAATTTTCAGATTTCTTTTGAAAAGCCACAATACATAACTTGCAACAGACTAAGAACTCCATTTCTTAAAACAAAATATGGTAACATCAGACGAGTCTCTCAATTCAAATATTTGGGTTGTTGACCAATTGAAACTTCATTGAGACTTGACACAAAAGATTTACAACAAAAAAAATGCATATCTAGAAACACAAAACTGAGACATTACAACACAGTTATTAAGCCAGAATGTCTATATGGGGCAGAAACGCTCATCTTGAATAGAAAGAGAGACTCGAGGAGATTGAAAAAAAGGAAAGAAAAATCAGAAGAAAAATCTTCGGCCCCAAACAAATAAATAGCACAACATACCGACTTCGAGAAAACCAAGAAATCAAACAATACATAGATATACAAAGCGATATGAGAAAAGAAGAATGAAGTTTTACGGACACATAAAACGGATGAATCCG
>JARFXV010001739.1:255000-285617 GCA_031761425.1 Cosmopolites sordidus | reverse complement strand
GTACAGAAATAAAATCTCGGAGTACGAAAACATAGTTCTTAAAACTTTCATAAATGGCCTTGATTATAACATGCAGTTAGTAGTCCGGTTGACAAATCCAAAATCACTAGAAGAAGCGATGAGTTTTGCAGAGGAAGAAGAAAATGTCTTGTATTATAAAAACCGCGAAAACATTAATAAAATAAATATAAATTTAGCACCTCCAATGCAAACTCCAAGAGTTTATAATACACCCACGCGTTATACTGCCAACGCACCCGGCCCTGTACGTCATTCTTACAATACATCGATACAACCACAAAGGCCCAGCTTCAACAATCAACAATTCTTAAGATTCGGGCAATGGGGTCCAAGAAACCCAAATTTTAACCAAAATATACCAAAATTCATCCCAAGAGAGAATAATTTTAATAACTTTAGACCACAATATAATAATCAAAATAATTTTCGCGGAGTAAAAAGACAAGCCACTTCGTCGGTCATTCGAACAAACAAACCCGAACCGATGGATACATCCAGCGGAAATGCCAGATTCCATGTCAGTCGACCAGAACATTTAGGTCAAAATCAACAAAAATATATGGTTCGAGAATTGTTTAACCAAACAATTGAGCCTTCCAACAATAATGGAGAAATTGCGGGAAACCAAACATTGTCAAGTAACGATTATTCCCTGAATCGGCATGAAGCGAGCGACCATACGAACAATCAGTACGAGGATTATGAATATTATGATACAGAAAACGACGAAAATTGGCATGATCAATATCCTATTGGTGATACTGATAATAATTGCCCTGACGATTTCTGCTATCAGCCAGAATATGAAAATTTTCAGGACGCCCCGAATACAAATCAAACGCGTTGATATATTTAAACACATATACTAGTGCCGATTTACCAGTAATCTTCTTACCTGAAATAAATGCAAAATTTTTAATTGACACCGGTAGCGGTAGAAGTTTTTTTAAGCCACAAATAGCATATCAATTATTTCCTAATTTCATTGAACAATAAACATTTATTGTAAAAACAGCACACGCCAGATCTACTCATGGAGAAGTCAGGAATATACCGATATTTTCTTCTTTCAATCATCCTGGAAATCATAAATTTTATCTCTTCGATTTTTCTCCTAAATTTGACGGACTTTTAGGTATTGATTTTTTGACGCACATAGGCGCTAACATTAATTTAAAAGAGTTCTGTTTGCAATCACAAAAGGCTACTATACCTTTGTATTATCAATGTAATAAAAATTCGAAAAATGTCTTTAAAGGAGTTGAATTCACCGTACCTCCCCGTAGTTCTCAAGTCATAAAAATACCTGTTAATAAATCGAACGGAATCGGTATTCTAAGTTATATAAACTTTGGCCAGGCAGAAATTCCCGAATCTTTAGTTACCATCAAAAATTTCAGCGCAAATACAATAATAACGAACTTAAGGAAAAATCCAATCGAAATTAAAATTTTCGAACCTTTACCTATCGAAATTATAGAGGAAACAGAAGTTCATTTTGTCGAAAATATGGAAACTAACATCGAATACGACCAACGCATGGACAATTTAGCAAAGGAAAATCTCAAAAATATCCGGCTAAAGCATTGCAATGATGAAGAATATAAAACTCTTAGGAAACTCTGTTACGAATATCGTGACATTTTTAAACACACCCTTAAACCGAAAACACACCCTTAACGTTCACAAAACAAATAAAGCACCAAATAAAATTAACCGATGAAACACCGATTTTTACTAAAACTTATAGATACCCCCATGTTCATAAACAAGAGGTAGATTCGCAAATATCCAAAATGTTAAAAAACGGCATAATACAAGATTCAAATTCACCCTGGAGCAGTCCTATTTGGATTGTACCAAAAAAATTAGATGCGTCTGGGAAATGAAAATGGAGGATCGTTATCGATTACCGGAAATTAAATGAAAAAACTATCGAACAAAAATTTCTACTTCCCCAAATAACAGACATTTTAGACATACTGGGAAAAGCTCAATACTTTACCACTTTAGATCTAACAAACGGTTTTCATCAAGTCGAAATGAATCCAGCCGATATTCAGAAAACAGCCCTATCTACTCACACCGGACATTACGAATTTCGTCGCATGCCTTTTGGGTCAAAAAACGCACCGGCGACATTCCAAAAGATAATGAACAATATATTGCGTGGGCCTCAAAACGAAATTTGTTTAGTCTATCTAGATGACATTATTATATTCTCGACATCTTTGCAAGAGCACATCGATAGACTAAGAGAAGTTTTTAACCGTCTCAGGCAATCAAACCTTAAGATCCAATTAGATAAGAGTGAGTTTCTTCATAAAGAAGTTACTTATCTAGGCCATAAAGTTACCAGCGAAGGCATTATGCCAAACCTGGACAAATTAGACGCGATAAAGAGATTTCCTATACCTAATACCAGGAAAGAAATTAAATCTTTCTTAGGACTGACTGGTTATTACCGTCGTTTTATTAAAGATTTTGCAAAAATTGCCAAACCTCTTACCCTTTGTTTAAAAAAATGTAAAAATAATGCATTCACCTGCTTTCATAAAATCTTTCAATAACCTTAAAAATCTTCTAATGAATGCTCCAATCCTAAATTATCCAGACTTTTCCAAACCATTTGTATTAACAACCGACGCATCGAATATAGCTCTAGGAGCTGTACTTTCACAAGGCAACCCCCCTCATGATCTCCCAATCGCTTTTGCATCCAGGACGCTGAACGAGACTGAACAACGTTATTCAACAATAGAAAAAGAACTTTTGGGAATTGTATGGTCATGCAAATATTTCAGACCATACTTATATGGAAGAAAATTTAAGATATACACAGACCACCGACCTCTAGTATGGTTTTTTAACTTAAAAGAGCCTAACAGTAAGTTAGTTCGCTGGCGGTTAAAGTTAGAGGAATATGACTACGAAATCATATACAAAAAGGGCAGTTAAAACACTAACGCGGATGCTCTTTCACGGATCCAACTAAACGCAATTGATGGTGACTCGACATATAACTGTCCAGGTAATATCGATAAAGATATCGAAGAATTTCTAAAAATCATCGAATCGAGCCCTGCAAACCAAGACGATATCGATCGAGTAAAAAAGGAAATAGAAGAATCGAGTCGACCTACAATTAATATTATCTCAGATATACAAATACGTCCTCCTACTTCCCAATTACCAATAGAAAAAGCGTATAACACTGATCATACTATTCATACCACAAATTCCGATCAAAACTATACGACAATGTCCTTATTAGATGAAATCATTAACAACAAAGCAAATCAAATTATAATAAAGAAATCTCCTTATGATCCTTATATAAAAATTGAACGCAAAAACTTCCATGGACACAAAATTATTTATGCAACTTTACCGACAAACCCTCAACGGATAACAAACTTCTTAAAGGAAAATTTGACTGAAAAACCAACTTATATTTATTCAAAAGAACTTAGACTTTTTCTTCATCGTAGCATGGTTGAAAACTTTCGAAATTATAAACTGATAGAATGTACTAAATTAGTCAATAATGTTGAAGAAGACGAAAGAGTACTTTTAATACAGCATAAACACGAAGGAAAAACAAATCACCGAGGAATAGACGAAACAGTAATATTTTTAAAGGCTAATTACTATTGGAAAACCCTCAAAACTGACGTAACAAATTATATAAATGCGTGTGAAATTTGCCAAAGAAGCAAGTACAATCGAAAGCCACACAACCAACCATTAGTCTTAACAGAAACCCCTCGTAAACCTTTTGAACTAGTACACATCGATACGTTAGTAGCAGGAAAAAATAAATTCTTAACATTTTTAGAAAAGTTTTCAAAATTTGGCCAAGCTCTCCCTTATCATGGAAACGCTATTTCATGCTGCGAACAATTAATAACTTACTTTTCATTCGTAGGAGTTCCGAAATGCATTGTTTCAGATAACGGTACCGAATTTCGAAACGAAGTAGTAAGAAATTTTCTTAAATCACGCAACATAGACATACATTTCACAACGCCTTATCATCACGAATCGAACTCTCCCGTTGAACGCTTACATTCAACACTAATAGAACATTTAAGGATTTTAAGAGAGTCTGATACACATTCTGATGTTACAAATTTAATGCGTTATGCTGTTATTGCTTACAATAACACCTTCCATTCTAGTACCAATTTCACGCCTCACGAACTTGTATTAGGACATACTAATGCAAGAGATCCGATGAATCTTGTTCCTTCGCACGTATATTCTGAATACGTTCATAATCATAAGAATAACACAAAAATTTTATACGATAAAATCGCAGAAGAAACCAACAACATAAACAAAAAAATAATCGACAAAATCAATCAAAAGAAAAAGAACATACATCCACAGATAGGCTCTCAAGTTTAAAAAAAACCAGATCCACGAGCAGGAAAACTGAAAAAGAAATATCTAGGTCCTTTTATCTTAGATAATCATAAAATTAAAATCGAACACCCGAAAACAAAAAATAAGGAAGTTCTGCACATCAATGAAACTAAAATAACACCGATTGTTGCAGATGGACCTGCACCGTCCTAACAGCAGAGGTAAAATTCTACAATCTTAACAACTATCCAGGAATGCTACCCTTCAAGAAAGGAATCGCAAAAATTACATCAAATCATTGGACTTTTATCCAAAATTTTGATATGAAACCAATAGCTGATGAATTCCACTCTCTAAAAGCTCAATCACAAACTCTTCTAGCAGCCTTAGCAAATAATAACGACTATCAGCAAGAATATTACAATTCGTTTATTTCGTTAAGTTTGACAGAAAAACAAATAGAAACCCTAATAAATCAAATAGTGCCACATGAACCGTATCGAAATAAAAGAGGATTATTCAACCCTTTAGGTTCATTCATTAAATGTATCACAGGGAATCTTGATCAAAGGGACGCAGAAATAATCGAAGCTAAACTTAAAAATCTACAAAGCAATCAAAATAAATTGGGAATTGATGAAGTAAACCGCATCACTTTATTAACGAAAGCTCTTAATAATATTAAAGATATGATGTCTAATATTACGCATAATCAACAGCAGTTGCAAATAAGAATATCACAAATTGAACAAACAATCAAAGAAGTATTTATACACGAAACCAATGATCATTAATATTTACAAATTTATACCCATATTAATCAGATAACTATGTTGTATCACTCGATATATAATTTACTTGATAAAGTTGAAACAGCAATTACCTTCTCAAAAATTAATATTTTGCATAATTCAATTATTGATCCTAATGAACTTTTGTCAGAAATAAGAAAACTCGAAAATTATTTAGATCCAAAAATACTACCCTCGACAACAGAACTTCAAAATGTTTTAAAATTTGAAAAGTTAATCGAAATAAAATGCTATTCTAAAGGTTATGAAATTACGTTTTTATTAGAGCTTCCATTAGTGGAAACATGAATATATCAATATTACCATCTTTACCTTCTACCTGTTCCGAGTAACCACACTTTCATAGTCAACATACCTTCTGAACCATACCTAGCACTTAGTGATAAATCTTATTCATACCAAAATAAAGAATGTCTAGAAACACCCTCGAATGAATATATCTGCAGACATGCTTCTAGCAAACCACTTGGATATAACAATCCCTGTGCAGTGAGCCTGTTAAAATATATGTCACATATTACCTTATGCCACTCGTTTAACATTGAGCTACGAGAAGTCCAAGTTACACCAATTATCGACGGTAAATGGATTGTGACCACACCAATGGAAATCCTTGCCCATTCGATGTGCCATAAATCAGAAGAAAACATCCCTCTTTTCGGCTCTTACCTTATAGAGTCACCACCAGGATGTAAAGTTCAAATAGGCTCTAACAATCTCGAGAGCTATACTTCAAGTAACATACCATTCCAAGGTATGATTTTGCCCAAGTTAAACTGGTCAATCATCCAAAGGAAAGAAGCCAAATTCAATCCACCATCCCTGGATTTCAAATTCATCAACCTCAAGGCTAACGATGAGATCCAATACAGCCTCAATCGCCAAAAAGAAGACCTTCAACAGATGTTATCCGTTATCTAAACAAATAGAACAAGTGTTTGAACAATTTTGATTTATGTGTTTATTCTTATAACAATTATTTTTCTATTATATAAATATTATTCTAAAAGAAAGGTATCAAAAAAATGTTGCAAATAATGATGAGTCTATTGAAAATATAGAATTTTAACTTTGACATTCCAACCAAAAGGTTGTACTTTCATCTTAGGCAGGAGGAGTTATAATCACCCTATATAATAAATTGCATCAATGATAAAAGCATATCCTATAAAACTGCAATATTAGCTTTTTTAAAGTTCATCAGCATTTTATTTTTATAAATACTTTTGAATGTAAATCAAAGACAGCAGTTATTAGTGCAGTACGCACGTCACCAAGTTCCAATAAATACGTTTAAAGTCGCTTTTGTGTTTTTTTTTAAAGATAATTTCCAAAGGCGAGAACAAAACTGTATATATATATATATATATATATATATATATATATATATATATATATATATATATATATATATATATATATATATATATATATATATATAGGGTGCTAAGGTCTGATCCACAAAGGCGTATATTTATATAGACGAACGCAAGGAAAGCAGTTCGGAGAGGCAATCGGGGCCAGACCAGATCCTTTCGTTCGTCTAGAGCTCGGCTGATGACGGCTGAAAGGCTAGAAACCGGTCCCGAGAGACACGTGACGTCGCATGGTTGACAGTTTGGCGAAGGCGACCGGTGGCACCACGTGGAGAAAGGGTGAAAGATTTCTGTAATATTTTCCCTCCACGGTTCCGTTACGCTACCTTGTGGGCATACCTGGTACTATACCCGAGGTTCCAGGCAGAATGTTACGAGCGGTCCTGACTGCTACGAGCATTCGCCGTATGATGGCGTGAGTTGTGTGCGATCACGACCCGTCATTAAAATGGCCAGTTGATCTGATCTGGCCCCGATTGCCTCTCCGAACTGCTTTCGTTGCGTTCGTCTAGAGCTCGGCTGATGACGGCTGAAAGGCTAGAAACCGGTCCCGAGAGAAACGTGACGTCGCATGGTTGACAGTTCGGCGAAGGCGATCGGTGGCACCACGTGGAGAAAGGATGAAAGATTTCTGTAATATATATATATATATATATATATATATATATATATATATATATATATATATATATATATATATATATATATACACTGTTAATAAAAATGTCAAAGCTTATTTGACACTGTCTTTGAAACTTGCATCAAACTTAATCGCAACAAACTGGGAAATAAACAAACGCTTAGAAAGTCCGAAAGTTAGTTAAAGTGAATTATCACAATATTCCTTTAAAGTTCAGTTCTGACTAGTTTTAAATTAAGTAGTAAAAAATATCATATATAGTCAGATAAGAAAGAAACGTTAAATAATTATAACCATGACCACTAAAGTTTTTTAATAACCTATCAAACCAATATATTGTACCAGCGGCCATTGACAACGGCCACCATAACGATGGGAACAGCATCGGCAACAGCAGCAGCATCCCATGGCACCGGTCTCATGTAATTGCACCAAGCGAACGGACACGGACACGTCGAAGCGACGCGCGAGAGGCCTTGAACCGGCCGTCGACGTCAAACCGCGGGTTCACTAAACCAGCGGCCGATTCATGGTCAACAGCTCGCTGTCCCTACCTGGCCGCCACAGCCGGAGTCGTTGGCGTTTTGTTTTTGCCAATCTGGTCGGCGACTGACGATCAGCCGATCGTCGAGAGAGAACGTAAAAGTAACATTAGAAGCGTCGTCTAGTTAATTCTCTGCTGTGTCGTCGTCGGATTACATACTCGGGCACCGTTCCCGCAGTGCATAACAACTCGGTGTATGCATCATGCTTCAGTTTTCGCTTGTTTACGACTCCTGTTTTAGTTGTGGCGCTTAAACAGCCGCGCCGTGAAACTTTTTAAGCTTTCGTGTATTGTGATAACCATATACAGTATCTAACTTGCGTTAAACTAACCTAATTATACAAACTTAAAGTTCTCTAGAGTATTTCAATTATGAATCCATAATTACTATTTGCCATCTTCTCCAGTTTCACTCCCGTTCCTTTCATCTTAATATCTACACTCAAAGAAATTTATCACTAACACTAAATCACTTTTCATTTCTCGTGGGGCGTATCGATAACCATGTTAGCATCAGGGAATGATCCAATCTGAATTATTAGATAGAGCAATTGGGTAAATCTTGAATTTAGTGTTTCACACCAAATATTTCAATAGAACCATTAATCTTAATGTCTTATTAGTTTTTGTACTTCCTCTCTCTTTTGCCATTGAGATTTGTTTTTCTTTTATGCCTTAAATCAAAATGCGGACTGGTATATTATGATGTGGCAATTAAATATTCAACGAAGATTGTATCTTTCCCAAAGTGCAAAAAAAATTAGATTAATTTTTATTTATCGATTTACCTTTCTTTCTGATTATCCTTTGAACTAAATATTTTATGCAGCCCACTAACATAGCTTTGTTTATGTTCTATATCTCATTCACATGTTATATTATGTAATTCCCTTCTTCTGTAGGGCAATAATGGGTGTGATACAGTTGAAAAGACTGGCGAGGAATAGAGCGGTTTGGCGGCAGATTATAAACCAAGCCAAAGGCCTTAAATGCAAGCCTTAAGATATTTTATGCAGCCCACTAACACAGCTTTGTTTATGTTCTACATCTCATTCACGTATGTTATATTCTCTCATTTTCTGCTGTATATTGTTCTATAGATTATAATTAATCCGATTATCAGGTAGTAGAAAATAAATATAATTAACTACATGATCAAAAAACAGTGTCAAGTTGCAGGACTAAAAATAAGTTGGAACAGTCAACGAATACCAAGAAAAATCTTGAAATAAAATTCATTAAATAGGATAGAAGTAATGTTGAAATTAAACAAAGAATAAATTAAGGAAAACAATCACACACATTATAGAATATAGAAAAAAAAACATTTAATATGGTTTGGGTTGACAAAGAGATAAGACAGGCAATGACGTCTAGAGGATTCGGATAAGATATGTGCAATGGCAGAAAGAAGCTGGTGGACACAAGAATTACTTATTATTAACACAGATATTACTAATTTCAAATGATTTTTTTTTCTTCAAACCTCAAATTCAAATAATATTACTGATTACATATTATCATTGGTTCTTCGCTTTTCTATTGTTTAATGGATATTTTTCATCAGTTTAATCTCAAAACATAGTAGTATTGTAGATTTGTACTATTTGAATTTGATCTACAATTTAACGTAATGGCATAATTGAATTTTACAACACAGATATATTGAGTAACTTCTATATTTTTAACTTAAAATTCACTGTAATTTCTGAAATAAGAGAAATTATAAATAGCATAAAATAGAATTATGTGGGAACCGATGGCACCTAATGGTGTAAATGATAAAGATATGTTTAACCGTAACATGTAGAAAAGCACATATGTCATATTAATAATTGTATAGAAAAGTTTTTTAATATGAGCAGTAGTATACCAGGCCATACAGAAAATGGGAATATCAGTTAACATTATTAGATTAATGATGATGCTAAACTCTAAGGCTGTAGTAAAAATTTCACAATACCCCACGGTAACATTTGAGATTGAAGAAGCTTTGCAACAGTAGTAACGTATTAATAACGTATTTTTTAATCGAAAAAAAAAAAGAAATTTACCAAAATCATAATAGCAGTTTTCTTTTAAGAATGAGGTTACACTGTTGTAAAGCAATTCAGTTCATGTTTTCTGACTATATTTAATCACGTCGCATCATCTGAAAAAAAAATGGCAATACGCCTGTGTGACTGAAATTATTTCAACATATTCCTTGATTTTTCTTCTTTTTACTATTATTATTATCATATACATCGACCAGTACGTTCTTCAAGTTGTTTTAATTTGCTTTCTGTTTCATGAAACACTACCTAACGACTGATAGCGTTTCTAAATGTTTGTTTGCTTTACATGCTATTCCTTCTCCGATCGAAACAGTTTTGTTGATACACATTTTTCTAATTACGAAGAAGTTGGGAAATGGGTCGTTGAATAGACTGCGTCTAAATATAGCTCATACGTTTACCTCAGTATCCAACTTTTGCCTCCAAGAAACATGGAAAAAAATGAAAAAGCGATTTTTAGCGAAATTATTAAAAGCGAAATTAAAAAGCATTTTCTCCTCAGGAAAAAAAACGGCGGAAATTAGACATAGTTTCTTAAAACATCAAATATAACGATCAATATTAAATATTAAAAGCCATAATTGACATTTTCGTGTTTCTGATACTTCGAATGTTGAATTATAAAACATAATAACGGACAGAAGAACATTACATTACCTTTTCAACATTAATATATATTTTATTAATTCTCCTAATGAGGAAATGTTATTTATTTAAACCGTATGTGAAATGAAAATAAATACACATAGCCAGCACGCCGTGTTGTTCATTAAATGTATTATTAAGGATAACAAAATTGAATATAAAAAAACTGTTTTGGCTCGGTATATATTACTTTCATCCATAAACTCAAGACACGGAGATGGCACAATTATGACAAATGACAAATGATATTTGTCTTCAAATATGATATGTTAGATGGTGCACTTCGAAGTTTCAGATACCTATGTTTAGTTGTTGATTTGTGGCGATGGAATAAAGCGAACTAAAAAAATTGATAAAATTTTAGAAATGGATACATTTGAAATTCAAAAACTGTGCCTTAATGGGTAAAACTCCAACTTTTAAAGGATTCTTCCCCTTCTTCTTCGACAGTAACAAGTCGGTTGCTGGGTTTATATGTAGTCGTACATCCAATGAACGCTTTGGACCCCTAAAAACATCTATGATCCAAAGTCGTGACAAAAATCCACGGTACATTAAATGAAGTGTGAGAGCAGAAGTCCAGACAATAGGTGGGGGCAGGTGGGAGAGCGTCTCTAGCAAATATCATGTATCTCTAAAAAAATATCTGAAAAGGAAAAGCTTGCTGTGATTTTCGTGATATTGTGCTCACAGATTAACTGGCAAAAGGCATAACCATCACAGTGGAATATTACACTTCACTATTGGACTAAATGGAGTATATGTCCACATCTGAACCAAAAAACGTGCTCTTTTAGCACAATAATGTGTATGCATACTAGTCTTGCATACTATTCTTGCTGCAAAACTCCATTTCTATAAAAAAATGGATTACTAGGCAAATATACTACCAAAGACAATCATAATGGATAAATCACATTATACTGAAGGTACTAAAAAATTGTAACGTCGTTGGTGTAAATATATTGAATTAATACACAAGATGACTACGTTGAAAATTAAAAATGAAAATTCTCAAAAATTGTATTTTCCCTGCCAGGTCGAGAACTTTTCAAAGAACCCTCGAATCTGAAATACAATTCAATAATTAACATTTCTAGTTCTATTGAAAATAAATGTCCCTTTTCTGTACACCTTTAAAAATTGTTAATTTTGAAATATGAAATCATATAATGAAATGTAATCGCTATATTTCTTTCTCTATTACATATAGCTACTGTGATATGCCAAAGAGGTACAGGAAAACAATAAAACAAAGCCTCTTTAATTCGAATAGTTTTGACATTTTACTTTACGAAGTAACTTGGCTACTCGAAAATCTTGACCTGTACGTTTCAATAAATCGTGTTTGTATTTGAACTTTGCTTTGCTTTAGATTATAGTGCTGAAGAAAACATCACACAGCCGGTTTGTTCTCTTTAGCGTAAGACAATATATAACCAATAGTAAGCCATTTTTTTAATTGTTCAATAAGCACAGAAGCTCCAGTCTAGCGGAGCTTAATTTCGACAGTATTCCGTCGACGAACAGAAAAGAACAAGTAAAGCAGCTCGCGCTACAGCGGCTTGGACGGTGACCCATCCAACGATGATAAAGGAACTTAACTAACATTGCACCACGGGGGAGGGAAGCCTCACTAGTTTACAAGTGCCCCTCCATTGGCGTAGACCTCGTGGGGGCAGTGGCTTTTGCGCGAGCTAGATGTTCGGCCGACGCCAACTTGAAGCCGAAAGGCAAATGGATGTCATAGCCAGAATCTCAAAGTCTATTGAGATGTATGACAAGTCGCACCGTCTTGTTGAAAGAAAATATTGTTTATATCCACAAGTATCAGTTCAAGCCAAAGATATTTCTATAGCGTTATTCGTTAACAGTAACATGATTTTCATCATCGCCTTCAAAAATATAAGGTCCTAAAGCTACTTCAGCCCAAAAACCGTACCAAACAGTAACGTTCTAAAAATGAAGAGGTAACTCCTGAACAACTTGAGGAATTTCATAAATCTAAATCCTGCAGTTATGTTTGTTCACAAATCCATTAAGCCAGACATGCTGGAAGCTTCATTGGAAACGATTTTTTCTCTAAAGTGGAGATAGGATCCAAAATGCATTCCACTTTTTCCCCAAAGTAGGAGACGCCTTCCAATTAGTCCAATTCGTGTAACCTGTATCTGCCCATGGTGAACTGTCACAATGTACTAAACACATCAGTCTATGAGTCCTATTTGCATTTTAAACAGTATTGCCGTTATTACGTTACGTCCTGACATTTTTATTGGACGATTCTTTACTAAATTTTGCTCGACAAAATGGTTTTTTAATCGCAATAGCAGTTGTGTGAATATGAAGGTAATACAAATAGTAAATATTTGTAACACCTACGGGTATAGTTTGATCCAAGTGTTTCAAATTTTCTCATCACATTTCACATCTAAATTTATTAAAATTTATAAGTAATAAATAAATGTATTAAAAAATTTATTAAAACTGGTATATTCCAACCGAAACGTAATGTCGTTTGAAATGAGAAGAAAATTGTGTGATGACCTTGTCAAAACTATTCTATTACAATTCAGTTTACTTTCCGTCTGAATTTAATCACATCACGTCGTCTGTAAAAAAATCTACATACGTGTTGCCGTTTCATACTGAATTTGCGTAAATATGATCACATTTCAGAAATATTTGTGGAAATGAATTGGTTAAAAATGTCCGATTTTTTTTCAACCTGTGATATTATCGCATATTAAACGTATAGTAAATAATATACAAAAAGTTTAAACAATGGATATTAATCCTGCAAACCTTGTAACGCGAGAAAAGGATAAAGTAGAAAAATTGAAAAACAGCTACTTATGAAATTAGTTCGCAATATTATAATAGAAAATATGTGGAGCAAATTAGGAGAATCACACTATCTAGATATAAAGAACATATAAGAATAAATGCAATCATAAATGCATGCGCAAAAATGCATCATATATGGAAGAAATGTAAAATATTGTGATGCCCAACATATATTCGAGCATGAACATTGTGATCAGACATGCGTTGTTATCTCATTATAAAGATCATGGCCCATATGAAAGCATTCAAATAACAAAATGTAAGAAAACGGGCAATAGACCTATTTCATGCAATCAACTTTTTGAATTATTAATGGAACGTTTGGATCAGTTTACAGTTCATGATTTTTACACGCTTCATTAGGTACGATTATATATAGAATAGTAGAATAGAATATATAGGCTTATCCGGGTAGTTTTTAAATTTAGATTATTATGTAACTACCATTATTACTTACAACTTTTTGCCAACATAGTGACAGATGTATAATGCATTTTTGTCAAAAATTAGAATATGTATTGCCAAAAATGTTAACAGATTGTTTTTCACTTCTTCCGCTTTAAAAGATTTCCCGTTTAAATAATATTGGAGCTGAATGGGGCATAACATCCCAACTGAAGCTCGACAATTTTTGCTGGGTTTTGATTGAAACGTGTGGTCGTGCATTATCATAATGAAACAAAACGCATTTCCTGTTTGATAAATTCTGTTTTTTCGTTTTTCTTCAATCAAAATCAATCCTCACGATTTTTTTATTTATACGTTGTTGTACACAATCTACTTTTTTCATTTCAACATTAAGTTCGTGATGTACTCACACATCAAATTGGCAGATGTACCCATTTTTTCCGATGGTCAAAAACGGCGCGATTTGCCTATCAATATTAAACTTATCTGCTGGTGCGTGGATTTTCAGCTTTTATGGCGTTTATTTTCTCGATACCAGTCTTTGAAGGATGTCGGTCCTCCAGGTCAAAATATCCGTCTCTGAACCGACCAAACCACTTTTGCACCGTGATCTCCCCGACAAAACCCCCTCTGTAAATGGCACAAATCGGATTTTTTTGTCTGGACAGCGTCCTTGCTCTTTTTGAAATAAAAAACATAATGTAGGATAAATGCAAGTTATAGACCAACCTTTTTAATTTAAATCAACTTGACTAACTAAAGGCAAATCAAAGCCAATCTAAATATAAACATTGTAAAGTAATTAATAATATGTAAATAAACATTACTAATTATGCGCAGATTTTTGTTTACAATCATTAAAAGAGCAACTAATGGAAAATCAGTGCGAAGTGTTCAGACAACCTAATAATAGTTTATCTTTAGAATTAGACTAAACCTTCTGATGATGCTAACCTGGTTAACGAAATGGACCTCGAGAAATTAAAAACGAGTCATTTGGTGTTTATGGCAAATCTCTTTAAGTTTAGTAACGTTACAATGTTTACATAAGGGTAATAATTCACGAACCGCCTTCGTGCTATTATATTAAAGGAAAAAATAAATACATTGCTGTTATCATATACTTTTCAAAAAAATATTATAATACCACCCACAACATCATTACTAATTATCTATTTAATTTCACGAAACGTAACGCCTTTCATTAAAAAAACAGATTTTATGTGGGTTTTCTTCATCTAAACGTGATACCTTCATATTTTGTGTACAGCATTCCAAATAAAGCCTCATCTATTACCATACGTTTGTTATATTACCAGAACAAAGTACATTCAACTCAAAATTTAACATAAACAAAACACCTCAGCATGTGTCAATTTTGAAAGTAAAAATTCGCCTTCAAATTAGTATTCAAAATGGTGCTAATGTTTGTAAATGGATAAATTAGAATTCATTATATCAATTGAGAATAAAAGAAACATCTTTCGGAGTAGTATGAGAATTAATGGTTTTACGTCAGCCTTATATAGGATGTTTTACAGTCATTCAGTGAGAAGTGTTTATTAATAGAAGATGGATTTTCAAAAGTTTGCCTACTTTTACTCATTCATTTTTTAGGCATACGTGGTTATCTCATTATTAAAGTATATTTTGCGTTTTTAAATCAATGAAGAAAAAATATTTATCGGTAAAACATGGGGTTTGGATATGTCATAAAGCATTCCGTAAATCAGCCTAATGATCGTTGAAAATAAACCGATCTTTCATTATACAGTAAAAATGTATAACAGGTATGTTATACGAAGGTCGTTGGAAAAGTTCTCGACCTGATAAAGATAACAAAAGAAATTCAGATTTTTTTAATGTAGTCATCTTGCAATTGAATACATTTAGATCAACAACGTTCCAATAATTTAGTTCCCACAAGTATAATACGATTTATCCAAAATAAGCGGTTGCCTTTTTTTTCAAGTTTGAGAAGTAATCTTTCAACCAAATCAATCAACTAACCAGTCAATCAACCACATTCTATGAATACGGCGCATGTGGAAGCACTTTATATCAGTGCGAACTTATTTTTTTTCTATTTTTAGAAAATGTCATAATTTGTTTACTTTATTCCAACGCCATAAACAACTAAACGTTTGCCTCTGAAACCCGTCAGCACAGCAGCTATAAAAATTTGCATTGTGCCTGTATGTGTTGTACGTAGTGTGCGTGCGTGGCAATGTAGACGCTCTGATACACAAAGTCACACATACATATTTTCGCCGCACAACACGCACACGAACGATCTGTTGTCAGTTTTCTCGCGAGCGTCGAAAAAAATTGCGCATTGCAAAAATTGCAAAAATTGCAAAATTGCAGGATTTGTGTGTGAATGTGTTGTTGAAGTGAAATTAATGTTTTAGTTTCAAAAATATACCTGTGACGTGCTGTATTGAAGTTTATTATTTAGTAATTTATTATTTATTGAGTAACCGACTGTAGGCAAAGCATATTTCACCATATTATTATGTTAAAGAAGTGTGCTGCATTTAAAATAATGAACAATTTAATTAAGAAAAAGGAAAAAAATCTAAAAATAAACGTAATTGGATAAAGCATTTGTGCCAAAACGGAAAAGTATAAACTACAGAAAATAAGTCTAAACACTGAAAAATATAAACAACTTTATTTTTGACGTTTGTTGGAATAACCTAATTAAACATAACCTGCCAACATCAGATATCACTGCGCACACACACAGACGGAGCGTCATAAATATTTTCGCCGCACAGTAAATCCCACACACACCCAATTTTTTATCACTGTGGGCCGAGCTTAAATAATCAAACTTGATATGCATAAAACATTATTAACCAATATATCCAAATCGCCCAAACGTTTTTTTTTTTGTTTTTTTCAATCTAAATTTGGATTTTGTGTATGATTATCGGAGAATATGAAATTAATTTTCAACTTACGAGTAAAATTTTATTGACTGCTCTCCTTAAAGAGGCATTATTACTTCAAAATGTCCATTCCATTTATTTAAAAATATTAAGCAATCTAGTGTATCCCTGTTCGGTATAGTTTTTTTTTAGAACGGTTGTATTAGTGCCCTAGCACAAACTATCTCTCTCTTCATAATCTCCTGTCATGGCTCTTTGTCCACCTTTGTATTCTCGTTTTCTTGACTGCCAGCCATCTTAATTTTGGCCTTCCCCTATCTTCTTTCTCTATCTGTATCATTTAAGTTATTGAACTAAATGTGACATTGAGCTGACCATTTCGATCCACTCATTCAATTATTTAAAACTGTACAAACTTAACAATATGTCTATCCGTTTATACGCATCACCATTTGTTTCAAGATTCTTTCTTTTATCATTCATTGCTAAACTATATCTGTCTACTTCACAGGTGTGAGGTTTTGATGATTAACAGAAGGAATTCAGACGAGTACTTGAAAAAAAAATGTTTTTTGGTTGTTGTTAAAGATCAAAAATAGTAGAAAATAAAGAGCATTTTCTACACATAATACTTTTTTATTTCCGAAAATGTAACAAAGCCTTACTAAAGATATATGATGTGTACAGTAGGGGTGCCGTCGATGATTCCACATGCCGTAAATGCAAATAAAGTTTCGTGAAAACAATTTTAATATTACCAATGCACCATGTTCTGATCGTCCGGCCCAGGTTAATGGTAACTGATTGGTACTAATTGAAAGTGACTCGCGTAGAACTAGAGAGATCCGTGTAATTCTTGGAATCAACCGACCAAGTCAAGCCAATTACATCAACTTGGAATGGTTAACATGTCCGATGTATAGGAACCGCATGAGATAACGGAAAAAAAAATTGAGAGTCCGAATTGAGAGACCGAAACTTGCGATTCTCGATTGACAGTCAACGAAGTCGACTTATTTTTAAAGTGGATGGTGTCAGGTCCAAAAGGAAATCATTTATAATGAGCCTTAGCCTAAAAAACTAGTCCATGAATTCGGAGAAATTCTGTTCTCAATTAGGTCAACTAAAGCGAGCAATTGACCAGAAGCGGCCTCAATGAGCTAACAGAGAGGGTATTGTGTTTCATCGAGAGATAATGCTATATCACACGTGTCTTCAATTATCCACAAATTGGCTGGAATATTTTTGTCCATTTACCGTATTATCCTGAGCCTGCGCCATCCGACTAGCATTTATTTATATCGCTTCAACACGCTTTGATGGCATAACATTTATTTCCTTGAAAGACTTGGGTTAATTCTTTAGTCAGAAACCTCAGAACGTTTATCAGCGAGATATTATGCAGCTACCGGAGATATGGAAAAAGGTCATAGAATAGAACGGCACACTGCATATTGATTGTATTAATAAATAAAATGTTAATAAAACAAATGAAATGTTTCCTCAATTTTACTAGAAAAAAATAGGAAGATTTTTTGCAGCAGAATAATTTTCATTAAACAATTCATGTATAAAGATCACTTAATCCTTCGATTATTCATATTATCGATTGATATCCTACTTAAACAGTTTTGGAGAAATCGTTTTTTTTCAATACTTTTGATACTTATGAACAACAGCGAATATATTTCATAACCACAAAATTCTAAATAACTATCATTAAACTTGAAGAAAAAACATTAATTTTAACTACCGCTAATATAATGTATCATAAGCCTCACGCAATTCTTAATCTAGAGGTTTTGTTATTACCGAATGTCCCGCAAAGGTTAACTAGTTGCAGCAATTGCGTATGTTGGCCGCAATTATTCCCGCCGACAACAGGAATAATTATAAAGCTATTTTTGACTTTTAATAAAGTTAAGGTTATTAATTATGTTCGGCGCCTACAATGTGCCAAAATGGAGAAAGTATTTTTTTTATATAAATACTGCGTTCGTCATCGCAGTATTTATATTAAACAGTACTGTGACGTTGTTTTGGAACGATGCCATGAAATATCATAATGTTAATTAATATTCGGCATCAAGAATAATAATCATTCAATAACAAGCAGTCTTCAAATACTAAATCAATAAGGTTTGGATTTAAAAAAAAACACCAAAACAGATTTAGTCAAAATCCCCAGCTGATTTAAAAAATCAAATTGAATGAATCATCCCACGTTTACCGAAATATCCAGTGTAGGGATCTGATATCTTAGTCCTGGTCTAACTATCTGCCGTTTTGAATTTATTAGGTCTTCAACATATTTCTTGACCTTTTTGGACTATTTTTGACATTTATTTTTGAAAAAGTAATACAAATTTCGTCTTCGAAGTAATAGCCCTCACTTTCTATATAGTGACAAAATCTATAGAATACGCAAGGTACGATAAAATCTCTTTTTTTCCAGAGCCCTTTTTGATATGTAGCCCTGCGTTATCTTGAAAATGAATTACTTCCCTTGCCAGTTTAAAGCCTTCTTTCCGAGAGAAAAAAAGAGAGCCACTAACACGAATCAGGTGCTGTTGATATCGGCCAGCAGTGACCGTTTGACCAGATTGGAGCAATTCATAATGCATGACGCCCGGCTGACCCCACCATATACATAACAACGCCATTTTGGCATGGATATTTGGTTTTTCGATACTGGTTGATGTTTCACCAGAATTAACTCACGATTTTCACCTCTTTGGATTTTCATAGAGGATCCTCCCTTTTCCTCCCAGAGTTAACTGTTACGGTTACTTTTAGACATAGTCACCGTGAAGATTGAGACATTTGTCATACCGATGGACGAACTTTTGCAATAACCCCTCCATAGAAGGTTGCCGCCAGCGTATTGATAAAAATCCATCCGCCATCGAAAGTTGAAAAAAATAGCCCTCGTAGCTTGTGAAAATACTTAGAAATGGCTTACGTTGTTTCTCTGAGTTCTAACAGTGTAGTCAAGGATTTTCTTCTAGCAGTATTTCAAATTATTCAGCTTCCATTTTTTTTTTTGCTGTGCTCAGGCGTCCTGTAAACAATCGGACTGAATCAAATGATGATTTTAACATGGTTAGCGAAACGCGACTGGAGAAAATTAACAAAAGTGATTTGGTATTTAATGGAAAATCTTTCGAGTTTAGGAGGTGTGGTAATTTTCAATACCATACTATTTTCAATAGAAAATAGCTCACTACAAGCATATGTATAATGATGAGTTCATTCCTGTGCTGATTTGGTTAGTCAAATAAATAAATCATCTGTAAACAAAACATTAACGACTTCCCGTAACACATTTTATGAATAACGAAATTATTCTTTTTACTGAAACGCCATCATTAAAATACGATTTATCATTGTCCACGATGGAAAATTGTGCTCAGAGATTAATTCAAATTTTGATTTGATTCAACCGTCCATTTCGATAATAAATCGAATGAGTCAAAATGTGCGTATTTACGTCCAATAAAGGACTCACATAGAGCAATATTTCTCTATTACTGCATATATACATTTTGTGTATGTATAATAAACACAAAGCGTAGAGCAAACGTAATAACTTAAACAATATTAATACATTATAAAGGATGATTGATGACCACAAAATCTGTTGGATAGTTCTATTCACCTTAATATAAAATTATACATTTGTTAGATTGTACGAGTTAGTTAAAAGTTATCGACCTGACAAAGATGACATTAGATTTTTAAGATTTCTTTTATTGTTCAACATAGCCGCCTAGCAAACCAATACATTTAGATCAACGAGGTTTCAAATTTTGAGAACTCTCAGTATAATGTGATTTGTGCAACTCTACAGAATAAGCGGTTGCCTAAGTTTTCTCTTGTTTGAAGTGAATTTTCATCCAGTACGCTTTGGAAAGAGGAGGTAATGGCTAAGAGACAAATCCGGAGAATATGGAATGTGTAGAAGCACTTCGAAGCATAACTTTTTCAGCAACAACCAAAGACGTGTGTGCACGTGCATTATTGTGGTGTAAGGGCACCTCCTTTTTGTCCAGATGCAGAAGTTTAGTTTGAATAGCACCCTTCAATTAGTCTAGTAGTGAAGCGTGCTACTCCTCGCGGATGGTTCTACAGTGATAGAGCAAGTATAACTAAATTACTTTATATTTGTGAAGTATGATTCATTAGATGGGATGCGACGAAATTTCCGATATGAGCGTTGGTGGCGATCGAGTAAAGCAAAACAAGTTTTAAAATTTTCTGAAAAATTGACAAAACTGAAATTCATGTTGTTATAAGGTACTTTGCTTTAAGGTTTAATTCCTTAAAAAAGTTAGTATAACTAAATTACTTTATATTTGTGAAGTATGATTCATTAGATGGGATGCGACAAAATTTCCGATATGAACGTTGGTGGCGATCGAGTAAAGCAAAACAAGTTTTAACATTTTCTGAAAAACTGACAAAACTGAAATTCATGTTGTTATAAGGTTCTTTGCTTTAAGGTTTAATTCCATAAAAAAGTTAGACTTCACTTCAAATAATTATTCCCCTTCGGTTGATTCTGACGATAAAGTTGTTGGGTAAACATGGTTGTACAACCGCAACACAAAAATCGCTATGACCGAAAAAATCGTCACAAAAATTCACAATGTCATATTAATCAATCTGATTAAATACCTGACGAAACGCAAATTTGCCGATATTGTAAACAGCTCGATACACCGTATTCACAAAATTTTCCACGATGTTTTGGATATGAGGCATTACATTCAATAGGAGCGTTTGTTAGTCCACCAAAGATACATTCCAACGAATACTTTTTAAGAATGTGGAGACTTATTTAAACATAATTTCGCTGCGTTTCTTCGACATTTTATAACTAATGTACGAACATAGGGTGGGAAGGTGAAAGAGCGCCAAATATAGTGACAATGGTTCCATTTATATGAAATTATGGCTTTTCTAGGATTTTCATGGTCTGGTGCTCATGAACTACTGAAACTCTCACTAGTGGGCCAACTGAAAGATGCTATTCATGCTAAACGTTCACATCTAGCTAAAATTCACCACAATAATACGATTGGACGAACATATCGGGTTGTCCGAGCGGTTGCAAACTACGGTTCACCAGATTTGGCTTCCAGCGGTTACTTCGGCGGCTCTTCCCAAACCTTACGAAATAGTTCGCGGGAAAAATATTAATTTCGAGTGATGATTTCAAAGCTGAAACACTTGCTTTGCAGAATTGAACAAATCACATTATACTGAGGATATTACAAAAAAATAGGGTAAAAAACGGCATTTATACAAATATATTGAATTACAGGATGATTACGTTGATGATGTTTTCTTAGTCAGGTGAGAATTTTTCGCATGACCCTCGTAATAAATAATTTACCAATACGAACGATATGACAAAATGCTATAAATGTCATAAATTGTCGTTTATGTTTGGTATGCTCTGGCAATGTACATACTGGAAACGTTTCGAAATTATTCAAAAGAGATTACAAAAATAAGTATTCCTTTGTAAAAAAACCCAACGCACGTTTATAAAATTATGGCTCACATAATCGAACTACTGTGGTTGTTAATCATTGAAATCGCGATTTTAAAGAATATTACTCTTACGATACTAAATCACCAAAAAGACATCAACATTTTAAAAATTAAATGAATATCATGGAATGTCATCGTCCACAGTTGTAAAAAAAGTGAGTCGAATCTACTCGAGAGGAATCGAAGTCTAGATAATCATTCTAATAGTCTAGATAGTTATTAGTCTAGATAGTCACATACAGAACAACAAATATTCTACCATACACAACAACAAATATTCGACCATACATAAAAATAACAAAAATGAATTTACCTCAAAAAGTGTTTGTTTCATCTCATTTCGGCATAATATAGTTTTTCATTTGAACATTATATAATAATCATTAAATTAATAAATTAATTTAAGTAAGTAAATTAAGTAAGTAAATTCGGGAATACACAACTTCTGATAATTTCTCTTTTGAAGAATTCTGAAGACTTGTTGACAAAAAAAAAGTAATCGAAGTGTCCATTCCAGACTATTGCCTTAGTGGCAGGATATGGTCCCATTCCAATTTCACCATATCTGTCATTATATGACAAATATGATAATGACATGCTCACTGACCAGAACAGTTATAAAAATAGCAATCAACATTCATAGATATAACCGAATAAAAACATATATATATATATATATATATATATATATATATATATATATATATATATATATATATATATATATATATATATATATGTATATATATATATATATATATATATATATATATATATATATATATATATATATATATATATATATATGTATATATATATATATATATATATATATATATATATATATATATATATATATATATATATGTATATATATATATATATGTATATATATATATATATATATATATATATATATATATATATATATATATATATATATATATATATTAATATAACATAAAACAAATTAAAAAACTATATTTTTTCATACTCACTATTTTGTTAGTTTCAATGAGTTATACTACTCTTCTACTTGCCAATAAGCAAAACTTACCTGAAAAAAAAAAGTTAAAAGTGAATATCTCTTGACATTGTCAGTAAACTAAAAAAATACCACTATACACCAAATCACTTGCTCTCGTCTTTCTCGATGCTCGTTTCTCTAACCATATTAACATCATCAAGAAATGATTCAATCTTCAGATTGAATTATCTCTCGATGATCCTAACGTAGTTAGTAAAGCACGTGAGAAATTAAAAGTGATTTGGTTCAATTCTTCTAATGGAACCTTGTGTGTGAAATACTCCTCGAAGAGATTTACCACTTCTCATTCATCAGATTCAATCATATCCTGATGTTACTAACATGGTTAGCAAAACATGCGTCGAGAAGTTGGTGTTTAGTGGTAAAGCTGTTCGCGTTCAAGTGATTTGGTATTTACTGATAAATCTCTTTGAGTTTAGTGTTTCACACCAAAGATTTCAATAGAACAATTGATTAATTACCACTTCTCAGTTAAAACGGTTTTATACTACCAATGTATTTTTTCCGAAAGAAAAAAGTTCTGCCATTACTACTAGACTAATTGAAAATTTTGCGGAAATGATAAAATAAGTTTATAGTGAAAAAAAAAATCTCTTTATATTCTCCCTTAAGCTCAATACATTTTTTTCAGCGGTTCTCCCTTCATTTCTGAAGTGATTTTTCTGGAAGTCCTTCAAAATACTCATTTACGCTTGTTATAGCTTATTCATTTGATGAAAAACGCTTGCCACATAGGATTTTTTTGAGGTTTGGGAACAGATGAAAGTCAGAGGGGGCCAGATCTAGTGAATATGGTGGATGCTCCAACAATTCGTAGTGTAACTCCTTCAATTTGGCCATTGCAAGAACAGCTTTGTGAGCCGGTGAATAATATCGATGAAATATGATTTTTTTCTTCGCTAAACCAGGTCTTTTCTCGAGAATTTTTGTATCTAATTGATCCAAAAGATTTGAGTAATATGGTCCTGTTATTGTTTTACTGGTTTGAAGGTAGTCAATTAACATAATGCCCTTTGCATCCCAAAAAATTGATGCCATAAACTTGTTGGTCAATTTTGACCACTTTGGCTCCTTCCTTCCTTTTTCAAAATATGAAACACCCGTTCAGTTTAGACGCCCATGGCATTAGCAATTTCACTCAAATTCAATTGTCTGTCGTCCATAACCATATCAACCATATCATGTATAGAATTAATTATTCGTTCAGGCGTTGCACTTATTACGTCCAGAACGATCATCATCCAGGTTTGTATGACCACGCTGAAATTACCTGCTTACTTACAATTCATTACTTTTTAAGGAGCAGACTCCTCTAATACATTTACCATTTCACTATGCATTTCCATTGCCTTTAAACCTTTTTTTACAAGGAATCGACTTAAAACTTCACAGAGTTCATATAAACCAAGATAAACAACTTTTCAATTAGCCTAGTATAAAAAATCTTTCATGCTCAACAAAACTTGACGTGTTCAAAACTGCTAGTTTGAAAATGGAGTAACAATGTGAAAATGTTAAATTCCTTCGGATTTTCTCTTGTACTGTACTTTAAACATCACTAACTACAATTTTAAAAAGCATATGTAATATTTCTATTTCTATAATGAAAACGGTATCACATAAAAGAAATAAAAACTAAATATTCCCAAGATACTTAATGCTTGTAAAGTGTATCGATATGTTTTCGTATCATCAATCAAGAACATGGAGATGGTTTTATGATGACGTGCCTGATTCAAAGTCGCTTCAAAGTCCATATATTTAAATACCAATATTAAAACCACAGAAACTAGTATGTACATTTAAAAAGATCGTAATTATGTTATTCTACTTTTATTTTCTAATTATCCTGATACTCAATATTAACGGGTGAAACAAGTACCTCGCTGCCATGTTAATTATTTATAACTTAAAAAAAAACAAAACAATTTTTTTTTATAATTTTGCATGAATTATAGTGTTCTATTCGCTTATTATTGTCAGGGCAATAGGTCCTGAACAATATGAATCTTATAAGAAAACAATTCGGGAAACTTCGTGAAGAAATTCCCAATTGTGCACCACATTGTGCTCTCATCCCAGCCTGCTCCACTCGTGAAATATTTTCAGCGATTTGCACTGTTCTTGGATCTCTGATGCAGGGCCTATCCCCAACTGTTCCGAATTCCGGAAATTGCTTGAATAAACAATAAATTGACGATTAGGATATTTCTATAATTGAATTATTTTTGTACTGTAAATTATGATAATTTCACTGCGTTCTTTTAGCGTGTATCTATCCATAATAAAAGTTGTACGGCTGCACTACACAAAAAGCCAAACCCAAATAAATATCGCGAAAAAAATAGCGCCAAACCAATATGATGGCACGATACTTACCCTACCCTTTATTATAAGATTTACAAGTTGTTATTACATGAAGGGTGATTGATATTATAAGCAATCACTTTCTAGTAGTTTAATTAAGAGTAGACCCTTACATACTCTACAGAAACTGTCCAAAAGAAATATTCCCATAAATAGGTTTATTTATATATAATAAACTCCCTCTGCAACAATACAAAGTTCATAACCAGCAATGATAATTACTTAAATTAACAACTTATAAAGAACCGACAGCTTACAAAAGATCTTTTTATTTCAGTTTGAACGCACATAAGTACAACGGTTCAACCTCAATATTAAAATATTATTAAAAAAATTCGGTAATAAAAAATTGATCAAAAAAACTAGATCAAGCAAATAGTCAAGAAATACAATACAAATGGTGGTACCCTTTTAGAAAGTTACATGATCATGCAACAACTCTCAGCTTACGCGCTACCTTTTCAGTTTCATGAAAATTGGTTCCAATATATTCTACTAATATCACCATGTGACATTTTGTTCATTTGGGATGAATGTCAGTAACCACAAACAGCATAACATATCAGATCATTTTGTTCTTTGTAATACTTAAAAAATAAACTAACAGTCTGTGGACGGAACTTCTTTTGAGTCAATAATAGAAATTTCGTATTTTAGGACATTTAACACTATCATGTTTACTTCAAAATCGTGGAATTTGTCTTGCATAAAACTGCATAGTTCTATTTATAAAAAAAAAATATTATCGTTCCAGACAGGTGGGCCTTTCAGTCCTTACATTGTACAGTCTGTATTAAATGATGGTCCCTTGAGTCCCTTTTACCCTGTCTGGGATCAATTTGGCGCTGTTTGGTAAAGAGTAAGGTATAGTAGTTGTATAATGGGATGATAGGGAAGGGAGTGGGAGGAGGTCAAGTTTTTATGTTTGCAAACTATACAATGTCTCAAACTTACCTGAACGTTTATAGATCTATTTACATTCAATGTTTGAGTGAAGCCGACCACCTCTGCTTGTATTTTATTTTTGTGTTTACATAATGTTTAGGGAAAGAATGCATACTATTATAGAAATAGAGAGAATGTTAGAAGTACTTTCCCGTGATTCGGAATCGGACAAGGAATCAGGAGAAAGCGAAAGTAAGAGACCCATAACCTATCCAAGAGAATAGTGAGGATGAAACCATAGACATAGATGTGAGTAGTTTACCTTCTAACTCCATTGAAACCCGCAATGGGGAATGCTGGTATACATCAAAATATGAAGAACTGTGGTGCTCGTGACCACTTTCAGAATCTAGGGGTCGAAAAAGAGCACAGAAAGTTCTAAATGATGCGGAGATCCTACTAGATGGACTAAAAAAAAATGTCAATAGGTGGCAAACAGTTTTTTTATTATTTTTCAGGCAACTCCTCCAGGAAAAAATATGCCATTGGAGTAAGGAAAATTGGTATATGAAATGAAAAGAACTGAACACTGAAGAGCTAAAAAAATATACTGGCTTACTTATATGGATGGGAGTTTATAAATAAAAAAATGAAGATATCAGTACAATGTTTAGTCGCCAAGACAGTCGTCCTATTTATTCTAAGATAATGAGCCCAGAACCGGTTCAAGGACCCAAGTTATAAAATTTAACAACGCAGAAAAACGAAGGAAGCAAAAAACTCCAGATAAGTTACAGCCTATCCGTGACGTATTTGAATGCTGGAATACATACTTGAGAGAAGCTTATGAGCCAGGGTGGTCTATGATGGCGGATGAGCAGTTGGTGAGTGGTGGTGACGGATGAGCAGTTGAAGTATATTCCCTCAAAACATCATGGGAAGTATGGAATCAAGTTTTGGATGATTTGTGACTCATTTACTGGCTATGTGTGGAAAACACAAGTGTACAAAGGAAAAGAAACGGGGGCACAACGAGAAGTAGCTCAGGGAGAGAGGGTTGTGAAGGATATGGTGTAAGAAATCATACAAAAGTGGGAGAAATATTACGTGCGATAATTTTTTCACCAGTTTCTCGTTAGCTCAAGAGCTTTTCAAAATGTATCTAACATTAGTTAGAACTATTTAAAAAAATATACCAGAACTCCCACTAAAATTTAACGCGACAAAAGACCATACAGTTCATTGTTCACTTTTTGGGTTCCAATATGACACAATGATTGCTTTATACTGCCCAAAAAGAAACAGAGTAGTTATTCTTCTGAGTACCTAGCACGACAAGAATGAAGTTGATGAAAGCAATAAAAACAAACCAGATGTAATTACCACCGATAATGAAACAAGGAGAAGAGAAGAAAGTTTTTGGAAGGAAGAGAGAAAGAGGAAGGAGAAGAAAGTTTTTGATAGCCTTTGGTAAGAAACTGAGGGGAGTATCTAAAGAAGAATTAGTTCAAGAGTTATCAACAAATGTAAAAAGTGGCCACTCAAGTGAACCAAAAAGAACATGTTGCATTTGTTCAAGTAAAAAAGACAGAAAATCAAAAAGTGTGTGTTCAAAATGTGACAAAAACATATGTTTAGAACATAGTAATTCAGTATGTGATAAATGTAGGTAAGTATATAGGTAAATAATGTATTGTTTTTAACTAAATTAATTAATTGCTTACTAATTTATATAAAAACAGATTTTTTTTGTTTTTTTTTTATCCTAAAAAAAAGTGTATTTCTCATTTAAATACGGATCGGGCCTATGAGGCCCTATCCGTTATTAAGGTATGGCGAAGAGGCCCGTCCGCAGAGTGTTAAGCTCAATATTCGCATTCGCCCATAGCAGTTGTCCGACAATGAACACGAGACAACCCCTGCATTTTACACAGTACAACGGATTGTTATTGATAATTTCAAACATATTTAAACGTTATTCCATGAATTGTATGACATGACTATTGTCTTTTCTAAATGTAGCAAATGTGGCTTCTTTTTGAAACACTTATGTCAACAACCAAAACACAAAACAAAATATCCCATAATGAAAGAGTAAATATGAGAAAGTTTGAATAAGAAAAAAAGGCAATCTTCAAGAGGAAAATACAAATTTCAAAGACAATTAGGGAAGTGAAAGGATATAAATTGACTGTGATATTTTGTATTTTTTTTTTAAATTGCTTCCTTCACAAGTGTTTTTCATTATGATTTACACACGTTTAAATAATGAAAAGCTATTTTATACATTTTTAGAATGGTGTGAATAAACAAAATTTATGGTACCTTCAAAACAAAAGCATTTCAGTAATTTTAAGCAACACAGACTGGGTTCCATCAAAGAAATGTACCATTATTTTATTCAGTTTCTATGGGCCATACACTAGTCACGAGAAATTAATACAAGAATATTTTCTTATAAATTAAAGGCATTTATTACAACTCATAAAAGCTTTACAGCTTGGTAAATTCATCATTTGTTTATTGATTAAACTAAATGGCTTTGGAAAGCAAAATATTTATATCAGAATCTCTCCACTCTTCGCGTGTACAAATTTGATTTAAAACATATGTCTATTATTAGTTTTAGTATTTTTTTTAGTTCGAAAGAAAAGTAATTAAATATGTATACGGCAACCATTCAAAAAGTTAGCCACACGAATATTGTTTTCTTTTTGTACGGCCGAAAAGTCGAATAACTCTCGTATAATTATATCTGGCAACACTGTCTTATTCAAAACGTATTGTCAAATCATAGTTTAAAGATCGATAAGTCATTTGATTTGTGTTAGGCAAGAGCTCTTAAATTGCTGTTTCATATGTGTATTATTCACTGTCAATCAATTGTAAACTGATCTTATTCAGACTTAGGAATTTGAGTGCTCTAGCGTTTGTTCTGAAAGTAACAATACCAACGAAAATGGTAAAGAAAAATGCAAAGTAGAAGATGATATTGATACAACACTGAACATATACATTATATTCAAATTAAAATTAAAATAAATTGAGTTCATTATTCACCTATTTCATATTCACACAATTTAGTTACAGTGCCCAAAATTATTAACAATTTAATCAAATCTAACAAAAAAAAAAGAATCATAATACGTAGTTTGGACGTGAAACTAGAAATTTTGAAGAAACCACCACTTTGATTGATTTTTTTTCTAACGAAACGCACTTCTTATTTTTTTGAAGGCGATCATGGAAATCGTGTTACTGTTAATAATCAACGGTATAGGAATATGATGGAATTATTGTGAATATAAATAATGTTTTCTTTCAACAAGATGGTGCGACTTGTCACACATCTTACCAGACAATCGATTCATTGTAAGTAGTTTCCTGGACGCGTTACTTCGCGAAATGGTAATGTCAAATGACCACCAAGCCATGTTAAATTTCTAGTTTACAGAAATAAGCCCCCAACAATTAAACGAAACCTGCAGGCCACCTTTGAAAATATATCACGCGATATGTGTGAAAAAGTAATCAAAAATTGGATCTCCAGACATTTGAACGTTATTTTCAAACCATAATATTATAATTTGTTATGTATTTTTGTAAGTTAGAGATTTAATGACATTCATGTAACGCATTCATAACGTAAAATATTTATGTAAAATTTCAACCCTTCTTGAAAAATCATGTGCATTGATACTAATAAAATTCTAGATTGCTAACATTAAAAAAAAAGAAATAAGTATCCATCATTTGCTAGCCGCACCGATTGCTTTTTAACTATTTGCGGACAATGACCACTTTTCTGGACCAACGGTCGCAACTGGACTTCCTGTATGTGTAGCAAGGAAGTAAAATTGACGTTCATATAATTTAAATAAGAAATTTGATTCACATTAAAATTCAGTCCTTGTTATATTGTTATAATTTGATACGTTTTTTTCTAAAAATAAAAAATTCAATTACAAAAAACAAACTCTTGAAAATTTATTTGAACGATACATAAACACCACTAACATCTTTTAAAATCTTAAACGGTGTCTATGAAAAACTAACAAAGACACGGGGCAAATCAAAAATACTTCCTGCGAGATAGAGAACTGATGTCGTAAAAGAGGAAACCCGATATCAAGTTGTTTCGTTCGT
>JARFXV010001739.1:0-250000 GCA_031761425.1 Cosmopolites sordidus | reverse complement strand
AACATTACTTATAGGAACACTTATTATACTCGGTATGTCGGAAAAAATTAAACTCTTTAAATTTAAAGAAAATTTCTAGCGCCATATATTAAAACAATATGTAATCTGAAAGCTGTATATATTTTCTCTATAAAACGACACCATCATCATTAAAAATCAACGGATTGTCAAGTTATAGCGCTTAAAGTGACAATAACTTCTGTCATTTCGTCATAAAAACACGATGCAACAAAGAACTGATATTAATTTTTGTCTCAAGCTCGATAAAACTTTTACAGAAAAACTTAAATTGATGAAAAAAGTTTATGGTGATGACTGCTTATACTGTACACTTGAGTTCGGGTGGTATAAGCGATTCCAGGACGGTCGTGCTGTTTTAGAAGACAACCCAAAGCCACGCCGCTGAAAAAAAAATATATCGCGCTGAGTTGGAGGAAAAAGTACGTGAAATGATCGCCATAATAAAAATTCGACTGAGATGGATAGCGCAGGAATTAAATACGTGAGAACGGAATATCGGATACCGGGAAGTTGTTTTTTTTTTGTTACACGATATTGCACTATCTCACGGGACCGTCGCTGTTCGTGAATTTTTAGCGAAAAACCAAGTCTCTGCTTCAACATTCTCCGCATTCGCCTGATTTATCTCCGTGTGACTATTTCTGAAACTGAAACTGGCAATGAAAGAAACGTTTTATGACAGTGTTACACAGGTCAAAGAAACCGTGACGAGGATCATTGAGGCGATTCCAAAAAATACATAAAGAAAATACATGCATGCATTGGTGACACGTGCCCAGCGGTGTATTGATGCAGAATGCTAATGTATTTTGCATAAAAAGAAATAATGTTGGCAAAATAACTAATTGTTTTTTTTATTTACCAGTTACGTAAATATAAAACCGGAATTTTTGTATAGAAAATACGTATTTATTGCATGAAAATGATAAAAAATATTTTATTCGAAGTATTGCCAATCGCTAGCTATGCATTTTTCCTACCTGTTTGACAGTCCTTGTATGTTACACCAAAAAAACTGTTGCTCTTTTGATGCAAACAAGTCATCGCGCCATTTTCGTAAGTGAAGCGCTGCCCAGCAAATGCGTGCAAAATAAGTAGTAATCGAGCCAAGCCTAGTAAGCAAGCCGCATGTGAAAGTATTTCCCAACTAAACGCCTCAATCGTTTCCTTGACCAGTTTTGCTGTGTGTGATGGTGCATTATCATGAAGCAAAATAACTTTGCGTTGCCTTTTTTGATATTCTAGTCGTTTTTCATGCAAAGCTTGATTCAAATCGATCATTTGTTATCGGTAGCATTCAACATTAACGGTTTCGTCAGATTTTAGCAGCTCATAATAGATCAAACCCTTCTAACCGCACCATAGTGATTTGGCATTGCAGTTGATGTCGATGGTTCGCCTAAAGTTACCATGATCTTTTACGCTTAGGATTCTCAAAATGCATCAACTTTTCATCAAGTGGTTTTTAGGTTTTCCTGCTGTCTTTCATTCAGTTCACGTGGAACCCATTTTCCCATCTTCTGGATCTTTCACATGGCTTTCAAACGTATAGAGACGGCTTCTCATGTCACATTTAATTGATCAGCAAGTTGTTGATGCGTTTGAGCGTCATCCCCATCCAACAATGCTTCCAATTCGCTGTAGTCAAAACTTTTTCGGGAGTCTTCCACGTTCTTCGTTTCTCACGTCAAAATCGCCACTTTTAAATTTTTGAAAACACTCAAAGCACTGTGATTTACCAAGAGCATGCTCACCGTAAGCTTCGACAAGCATTCGATGAGATTTTGCAGTAGTTTTCTTCAAATGATAACAAAAAATCAATGCTGATCGCATATTGTAGTTTCCAGGCATGTTCAACGCTATTACAAACTATGCTATTGTATGAAACTTGTATTGTTGTGCGTTGAAAATCTTTGTCAGATGTCAACAAGGAAATGGCGCCTATAAAGCGGTTTGACAGTAACTACATTGACAGCTAGGGCTATCTATGGGCGAATTCCAGGTTCATATTTACAGACCTGGTAAAAAGTTCCGTTGTTTTTCCGACATACTGTGTATATAGACAAATTTGATGAGTGTGGGAGAGAAAGGACATCGCTGAAACATGAGACAGCGTGTTAGGAAAACATTTGTCGAACAAATGGTATCAAAACCCTTGCAATGTAGGATGTGGTATTATTTCGTTTCTCCTATGTTGCGTTATGTCATCATGAAGCCAATATTACTGTAAAACCCTACTTTCGAAACGCCGCATCAAACTAACCTTAGCGCTATGGAGACGTCCACATCCAAATAGAAATGTGCCTCATAACACATCGAAAAAATGAAATAATCACAATCAATAATTTCAAGCATATTTTCACAAAACGATCTGCGTTGGACTATATTACATTGAAGCAACTCTAGAACAATAACGATTTTGAACAGATGGAACAGATAGTTCAACTCGCCGTGTAGGATGCATTGTATCGAACAACGAAATAGACCTAAAGTTAGAGCACGACATCTAGTGGAACACCGAGAACTGTACGTATGAGAACGGCCAGTTGATTTCCTCTATATCGCAAATCCAAAAACATTTAAACCAATCGAAGTATTGTTACGGTCAGGGATCCTGCACGCAACCTTCAACTGTCCACACAAAAGATTTACAGCTACAAAGGAATCGATATTTCTTAAAATACTCCTCGGCAAAAGGTACTACAAACCTTGGCAAGCCTATAAAAACTAAATGACTATGCATACTTTGAACTATGCATAGGCTCGCCCTTGTAAGACTAAGGATTTCAAAAACATTAGTTTTTTTAGCCACCATAGGTCCAAGGACAATTTTTATAAAATACATAAAAACAAACCATAAAATAATATTTTATTAATGTCAATAGTAAAAATCCCAACACAGCAAAAAAATTCTGCAGTTATCATTCTTTCCTAGAACACTATAGCAAGCAAAGACTAAAGCAAAATTATTTATGGTATGAAGTCGGGAAAGAACGGTAGCTATATTTTAAACTGAAATAATTAGCCAATTTAGATCCGGCTCCAAGAAGCTGCTATTTCCAATTCTGTGAATAATAAGGTTATAAATTAACAGAAAGTCTGCATTAAGAATGAATTTTAACTGTAATAAATATAGTAATATGAATATGCAGATTAAACAGAATGGGAAGCAATCTAATACCTATATCTAAACAAAATTCTATGTAATGTTCAGATATTTTAAAGTATTACAAAAATAAATCACAATATAATTTAGCAAACTAACTGATATTACAATTAATAGAATCAACTATCACATATTTCATTATAAAAAAATGTTCTTTGATCTAGCATTTATCTCCGATGTTTCTGATTTTAAAGAAGCTAATGTGAGAGCACACTAAAAACAACAAAAAATATGTATGATCCAACAAGTGAAGTTATGTATTGAACATGTATTTAGACCCAGCCAGATAATAAATAGATACGTAAATAATTTAAAGGTTATATGTACTATAATATTTACGCCATTTTTCAATATCCATGTCGGTCAATTTTTATTTATCTTTTTTGTGGAATTACAGGTATCAATATCTTAGAGGAAGTGCATTAGATTCAAACAGATTGTAGAAAAATGTAAAAGTGGAAAAACCTCGTTAATTTTTTCATGTTAAACCATTCTGTTATACATTTTAACAAAAACATAAAAAATTGAAAAAATGCAAAAAACCACAAAAACCACACCAATCAGTTAACTAATTTAGATATGGAATTTATAACCAGAATATAACTTTCAATTCATCGTAATATTTTGCTTATTTAGATTTGTGGGAAAGAAAATTTGTGTTAAAACTGGTGTTAAGTCGTTGAATTAATATATGCTTTGAAATAAAACAAGAGCTCAATATACGTAAACTACGTGACTGTGTTTTAGGTATTAGGTAATTGAAAAAGTATGTTATCTATATGATACTGATGCGATAATAAAAAGTTAGTGGGAAACGTTTATGTTATGAAAACAAGAAAACAAACAATGTATATTATGTTGACAATTGTAAACGACCCTAAAAGTAATTCTCTGAAGAAATCAACTAATGAAAATTAAATTGGTCAGAAAGTCACCAAGAAATATTATTTGGAAGTATTGAAATATCTCTGGAGCGAAATTTGCCCAATACGATCAAAATAGCAAACTCAAGGAAACCACTGCAAGATAATATCAAACTAAAGAAACTATTACAAAGTAACGAGCAAAACCACCGCTATTATATATAATACTATAAAAAAATATTGTTTGATTTGCTTCATAAAGATAGGCACAGTTACACTTAACAATTGCCAATTACCACAAGCTGAAGACCCGAAATATCTCAGTGTACATTTGGACCGAAGATCGCATATTTTCACCCAAACGTAAATAGCTTGGATTGAATTTAAGTCAGACTGGCTTATTGAGCGGAACTCAAAGTTAACTCTGGATAATAAAATATTACTTTGCAAAGTCATTCTTAAGCCAATCTGGAAATATGGCATTCAACTGTGGGGATCAGCAACAGACTCGAACCTTGAAATTCTCCAGAAATTTCAGAACAAAGTTATGCGTACTATCGTAAATATGCTCCAAGTGCCCAATTTCATCGTCCAGCGAAATATAATTAGTTTCATTCATCAAAGAGTCAATTAAACAATATAGTAAAAAATATAACAAAAGACTAAAACGTAGTACATACTCAATAACTGAATTGATCTGTACACGCAATTTATACGTCGTCAAATTGTAAACTTATTACCTGTATGGAGGGATTGCTACATTTCTAGTAGAAATAAAAAAAATATATTTCAACCCTTAACCATTTACCCTATTAACCCGATATGAAAGGTTACTACACCGGAATGATATAAGAACACTTCCGTGATTTAGAGTATCGTAAGCACAGTACTGAAGGAAGAAACAAAAACCACGAGATTAAGAAGTCTCTTTAAATGTTCATTACTCCTTAAATATCGGATTGATGAAGTAAGTGAATAAAATAAATAGTTTTAAAAAATATATTTCTACTTCAATCTTCGGCTTAGAATTTTTGTCCGTATATGAATTAAATCTTCTATTGGAACCTTGAAAAACTAAACTGGAAGATATTTGCCACTAAACGCCAAATCACTTTTTTAAACACATTAGGAGATGATTCAATCTTAGATTTAATCATGTTTATCAATGCACTTAAGTAATCAGTCTGATACAGAAATGGTGCATATCTGACCCAATGACTATAGGTACGTCAACACTTGTTCAACTGTTGAAAGATTAGACGCATGCAGTGCTGAACGAAAGGCATGCAAGGAAGCAAGGAAAAATCATGACGCACGAATTGTATCGGAACATATACTATACATATACTATACGCAACATAGAGGGTATTACAAGAAGGGATAGGGTGAGAAATACTACTGTAACTGAACAACTGGAAACGAAATCAATAGAAAGAGCTATTATAGAAGAAAGACTACTGAGCTGGCTAGGACACATCCATAGAATGAATGAAGAGATTAGCAAAACAAATCTATGAAGCGAAGACACGAGGAAAAAATAAAGTTGGACGTCCAAGACTGATATAGGAAGAACAGATCGACAAGTGGCAGAAAAACGAGAAATTCATTGGAATAAGGCTACAAAATTAGCACTGGCCATGAACTCATGGAGGGTTAAAATTCATGAAATATCATCATGCTGACTGACAGTTTACATGTCAGTCTCACACGTAACGGTATAACAGACTTTTAGATTAAATAAAATAGAAAGTAATAAAAATGTAAATTGAGTATATAAGGATTTTTTTTTTCAGTATATATTTTCCTGCAGTAAATTGTAGTAATTATTCTAAATATTCCTTTCTCCGTACAGATATTCTGTATTTTTTCCTTATTTTCCGTGCTCTTATCAACACCAGAACAGCAGCACTTATACCGGCAAACATGACAATGTCAGATATATTCATGAAACTAAAATTACACAGTTAACAGTAGATACTTACAAAATAAAATGTTTTCAACGTTTTTAAAAAACCGTCAGTACAGAACTCGCCAGAAATGTTGAATAAAACTGAAGCAAACATGTGGGCAGGAAGGAGATATGCGTCTTACCATGCGCTAGAATGCATGCGCTAATGAATGCAATAACGCAAGTTGAAAGACACGTTGAAACGCATGTTGAACTGAAAAGTTGAACAGATGTGAACATTCCATATAACTTTTGTCACGTATGAATCGTTATGCCATCTAACGATTTGCAGTGGAAATTTGTAGTGTGGGGTCATATATGATCTGGTAAATCACCGGTGTGGACACGTATTGGATTGTTGTTGCAATACCTTGAAGCACCACGTGTCGGATTGTTGTAAAACTTTGAAATGCACCGTTTTTGGCTGATTTGACTGATATAAGCGGTTGTCTCAACTTTACTCTCATCATTTGAAGTGAATCTTCGTCCAGCAAGGAAGGACTGGACGAAGATTCACTTCAAATGATGAGAGTAAAGTTGAGACAACCGCTTATATTGCAAAGTTTAATAAATCGCATTATACTGAGGGTATTTAACTAATTGCATTGCATCTAAATCTAAATTGCATCTAAATATATTGAATTATAAAATGAAAAACAACATCAAGATTTCAAATATTTTCAAGATTTTCAAAAGTTAAATGTTCGATAGGAATAAGGGCTGTTCATGATAACAGGGAAAGTTTTCGAAATTATATTGTTTTCTTTATTCTGGCCCATGCAGAATTCAATTTAATGTGATTCACTATAATTACGCAAAGCTCAGAAATTGAATTCAATTAATTTCGAACATACAAAATGATGCATTTTACACGAAACAAAATATCAAAAATAGATTAATACATCTAAAAAAATATTAATGACATCATGATAAGAAAGGCTAAAATTCAACACAGCCATTTGTCCGGAAATTTCGACAAAAACCATATTCCAAAGACAACAAACAGTTTGCCGGATTTCGGGCGATACTGTAAATTTTTTTTCTACTTGCCTCCGTTTGGAAAACGGATGGGGGGAGCTACAAAAACCGCCATTTCCCAGTTAATTAATTACTATAATATAATCCGTTTAATATCCATTTATGCCGACACGATAATCTCGCTTTTTGTCCTAACATCTCGGTCGCCGTCATGTGCGTGACAATGACAAACGACGATTTATCCCAGAACGTAGAAAATTAACTCTATATAATGCCCCAACCAGTATTTTGCTGGAACAAGGAGATAATTCGGTAATTCGGCTCTTTCGGCTGACGATGGACTCGAATTTTGGATGATATTGGCACAATCCGATGAATCGATTATATTTTAAAAAATGGTACCGAAACAATGCATAACCTATACAGCGCATTGCATAACTACAATGAATAAGCTATGAGAAGCTTCAGTGTTATAGAGTAAGATCTACAATCCGCGGTTCAACTTATCCGCGCTTCGGTACAAACATACGAAACGGTCCAGGGTCGGTTGAAACGTGCATACATATAGACATGAAAACTTGTTGAAAAGCGTTTATACTTATAAAGAGTTTTCCAGTAAGAGTGCCAGAACTTTGAAACGTAATAATAGCAAGATTGTTTGAATAAATATCTCTCATAAACTGCTGTGTTCAACAAATTATGTCAATTCACCATGAAAAGATACACGATACATAGAAACGGCTGAAAGGCGATTCCCGAAGAGGACTTGAGACTTAATGAATTGGAGAAGAAGCATATCTGCAGGATTTGAGCCGATAAAAATTAAGTGATTCAGAAATTAGCTCTTCATTCTCAGAACGTTACTGTTTGGTGCGGTTTTTGGGCTGAAGTTGCGATCATATTTTTTTGAAGACGATGATGAAAATCCTGTTACTGTTAATAATTAGCGCTAAAGAAATATCATTGACATGAATTGATATTTGCGGATATAAACAATGTTTTCTTTCAACAAGGCGGTGCGACTTGTCACACATCTCACCAGACATTGAGATTCTGACCATTGACACCCATTTGCCCTTCGGCTTCAGGTTACCATCCGCCGAACATCTAGCTCGCGCAGAAGCCACTGCTCCCACGAGTTATACGTCAATGGAGGGGGGCAGTTGTAAACTAGTGGGGATTCCCTTCACCGTGGTACCCATGTTAGATAAATTCCCTTGTGATAGTAACATATTTTTTTGAAGACGATAATGGAAATCGTGTTACAATTAATTATGAACGCTGTAGGAATATGCTAACAGAATATATTTGGCCTGAACTGATAAATCTCGATATAAACAGGTTGTGAATGTTTTCTTTCAACAAGATGGTACGAATTGTCATACAATCTCGCTAGACAATCGATTTATTGAAAGAAAAGTTTCCTGGACGCGTTATTTCGCGAAATGGAAATCTTAATTGATCACCAAGATCATGCGATCTGACACTCTTGGATCATTTGTTGTGGGGTTATATTAAATTTCTGGTTTGCAGAAATAAACCCCGAAGAAATCTTGACTTTCAATGAAACATGCAGGCCACCACTGAAAATATACCACGCGATATGTGTGATAGAGTAATCGGAAATCAGGTTTCCAGAATACATTCCACCAAAAGAAGCCGGGGGACGTTTGAGCGACATTAGTTTCAAAACATAATGCGATATCACAGGTCTACAAAATATTTATTTTAAAAAATTGGTGCCACCGGACCTTAAACGTAATTTTAAAGTATAGTGTCTAGCAACATTCTCAGAAACGTTAAATTATCAGGTTTAAATTTACTGAAATTGATAATATTTTCTTCTCAGTAGCCATTTAATTTGCTTATTTTTGTTGTTTGTTCAATTTAAAAGATTAGTAAATAAAACCCGGAAGATACCATCGTAAAAACGATCGTGTTTAAACGACCCGAATACTTTTTGTTACGTTTGTAATGAGTATACGGTTTTTTCGAAGAAGTTTTTCATAAACCTATATCTGAATTTGGGCAAAATGCGTATTTCGTTTACTTTAACTTCAAAATCAAAGACGACAAACCATGGATTCCAAACAAATGTTTGCAAAATGGGTAATGAACATTTAAGACAATGGACGAATGGTAAAAGTCAATTGAAGTTTGGTGTGCTTATGATTTGGAGGGAAACAAAAAATCACAACGATGACTGTTAATTCATCAAGTCAAGGTACAGGTCAAGGTACAAGTTAACATCACAGGTACAAGGTACATCCATTAGCCGAAAAAAAAGACCTAACCCGATCTGGTATCTACTAAAAGACCTATGTCTCATTCAGAAGACGTCCCCGTTCCAACTTTTCGTGGCCAGTCTGATCTTTCAGATACAGAATGTAGTACATCCGAAGATAAACTTGTACTAGCGAAGAATGTGATAATTTTGAAGCTACGTCGTCAAAACCCCTACTTATTACTCCAAACGCTTTAAGTGCCCTTATCAGAGAACTCGACCTTTCAAACGAAAAATCAGAACTGTTGGCATCCAGACTCAAAAAGAGGAATGTACTTCACTTTCTCCAGGTACTAAAATTACATTATCGTAGTCGAGAAAACTGCTTCAGTTTTTTTACTCAGAAAATGTTTTTTGCAATAATGTCGGGGGTATTTTATTAAAAATGGGTTTCTTGAACTACCAGCCAAATGAATGGACCCTTTTTATAGACAGTTCCAAGAGGAGTTTGAAATGTGTTTTGCTACATAACGGCAAAAAGCATGGTGCGGTTCCCATTGCTCATTCCACTAAATTAAAGCAAGAGTATGAAACCATATCTCTTCTATTGGCAAAACCCAAGTAGAATGAACATAAATGGGTTAAATGTGTTGATTTGGAGGTGATAGTAAGGAATAGCAAGCTGAGAACTGATGGCACAATATACAACAGTGAACACCAATGCTTGGCCTTCGCAGATGATCTGACTATACTGGCAAGAACCAAAAAGGAGCTAAAGAGAACCATACGATTAACAGAAAAAGAAGGGAAGAAGTTCGGCTTGGAAGTAAATCAAAATGAGTCGAAATATATGGTGATGGGACAAATGCAAGATCTATCGGCAAAAGAGGGAAACATGACCATGATAGCCAGTGATGGAAAAGAATATACTTTCGAAAGAGTTCTGAAATCTGTCATCTAGGAGTTACAATCGAAGAGAGCGGGCACGAAGAGCACGAAATACAGGCCAGGATAGTAAAAGGTAATCGAAAATATGGAAGCCTGAAGGCACTGATTAAGCCCAACTATGTGTCTAAAAGCACAAAACAAAGAATCTATACAACAGTAATAAGACTCACAACAACTTACGCATGTGAAACTTGGACGCTAAACCGAACAGAGGAAGAGAAACTGAAAAGGTGGGAAAGGAAAATGTTACGAGCTATATATAGAGGAAAGCGAACAGAGGAGGGATGGAGGAGAAGAACGAATAATGAGTTGGAAGAACTGTACGAAAGTCCAAATATAATAACATTTGCGAAAGCGCAGAGAGTGAGATGGTTTGGATACGTGGAGAGACTGGGCGGAGGGGATGACAAATCTAGTGTTACGCAGAAGGCCAATAGGGAAGAAGAGGAAGGCCAAGAAAAAGATGGATGGGTCAAGTGCAAGAAGATTTGGATACGATAAGGATGGAGGAATGGAAGGACATAGCAAACAATAGAGTGGAGAGGGATAGTCCAAACTGTGCTGCAGAGGAACTGGTGAAGGATGGGAACCACATATGCAATGTTATAATTATATGGAAAATATGTGTAAAATACGATATTGTAAACACTACACCCTAGACCTTCAAGGCCTGTAGAGCTTTTAAAAAATAAATAATGTGTTGATTTAAAAATGGTAAACTTTTTATTAAATTTCCATGTTTTGTCTGTTTGTGGGATAGTAGAGCAAAAAGCGAGCATTGGATTAAAACAAACTGGCCTGAAATAAAAGACTTGACAGTTTGGAAACAAAATATCACAAATACAACGATAGTTATTGGAGAGAAAATAATGTTGCCACCATTGCACATAAAATTGAGACTAATGAAAAAGTATATCAAAACATTAGACAAAATGGTTCCTGTTTTAATTATATATCGAGGAAATTTCCTTGTTTGAGCAAGGAGAAACTTAAGCCTGGCATTTTCGATGGACCGTAAATTAGACTTTTAAGGAAAGATAACAATTTCGTAAATTCAATAAATAATATAGAATAATTAGCCTGGTTTTCTTTCGTCAATGTTGCAAAAAAATGTGTAAAACATGCTGTAATATTTCAGAAGGCTTGGATGTAATATGAACATCAAAGTTCACTACCTGCACAATCATTTGGACACATTTCTAGACAACCTTGGCTCTTTCAGTAAGGAACAAGTAGAACGACTTTATCAGGACCTAAAAAATATGGAAGAAAGGTACCAGGGTCGATGGGATGAACACATGATGGCGGATTACTGCTGAAATATCATGCGTGAGTGCCTGGAAGAAATTCACTCGAAGAAATCACGAAGAAGCTTTCCCCATGTTCAATGATGTAACACGAGTTATAAATATGAAATAATCGTATTTTTACGACACATACAAAATTCTAACACTCCTATTGGAAAAACCGAAGAAAAAAAGAAAACATTGTGCCCACATTATTATTATAATTTCAGGCCAAAAATATTCTATTAATACATTCCTATAGCGTTCACCATTAACAGTAACACGATTTCCATCACCGTCTTAAAAAAAATAAGATCCGATCACTCCCTCAGTCCAAAAACTGCATCTAACAGTAATTTTCTAAGGATGAAGAGGTAAGTAACTCCCTGAGGATTTTCATCCGCCCAAATCCAGCAGTCAAGGTTCACAAACCCATTAAACCAGAAGGGTGGTTCGTGAGAAAAAAGCCACCCCCCCCCCCACACACACCCCCAAAGTGGGGAGTCGCCATCCAACTTCAAATTTATATGCGGTTTTGAATTGTGTATCTTTCCATGGTGAATTGACATAATGTACTGAACACAACAGTCTATTAGCGATTTAGTATACTTCAAACAAAGGTGCCGCTATTAAATTTGAAAGTTCTGACACTTTTATTTGGAAACTTTATATATTCGTTGAAACCAATGAACGAAATGTTAGAATGTAATAAAACATTCACAATCGAATGAAAGTTACTGCACTGAAAACAATATCCAATTAAATCGTACACTATAGTGATAATTTTAGTAGGAACAATTCGGTTATCAGCCTCTTCTCTCAAAAATATAATGTATACAAACGATCATTTTTAAAATGTCATTTCTTGTTATGACAACAAATAGAAATCGGATATTTCTTTATGAAAACCAATATTTCCGATAAGACCGATCTACTTAAGATATCTTTATTTGGATCTAAATAAAACACATGGGAAACTAAAGTGACTCAATATTTACAGATATGCACAACAAAAACATACATACTTAAATTAATATTTTATTTATTTAAAAAGGCATATGATATAACAATACAACTTAATACACTGAATTTGTTTGTAATATATCATCTAATCATTTTAAATTTATACATAATTAATGTATAAATTAATTTATACATTTTAATTTCGACAATATTTGGGAAAAGATATAATAGTTGCGAATATCAAGCAGGTTTTAGAAGGGGACAGACAGACGTACGATCATGTACAAGGAACAGTGGCATACGAAGCCATGTAGGAAATGGGAATACCAGCTAAGCTCAGATTAACCCAGATAGCAATGCTTAATTCCAAGATAGTAGTTAAAATCCAACAATACACCACGATAAAATTTGATATCAAAGAAGGTGGCGAATTGGTACCAATACGTACACGGAAAGCAAACTTGACGAAAAAATCACAAGAGATATTAGAAACCGTATTATGAAATGAAGAGTAACAAACTTACATATTCCCTCCATTATGTCCTAAAATCTAAACTTATTCAAAGGAACACGAAAGTTAGGATCAATAAAAACTCATTTGGTTGGTAGTCACTTATAACTGCGAGACGTGGACCCTCACAAACACAACATAAGAGATGCTTGCAGAATTTGAAAGAAGAATACTCGGAAGAATTTTTGGAGCTGTGATTGACAATAGAATTTGGAAAGTCAGATATAACTTCCCACTCAAACAATTGTACAAAGATCCGTTGGGGTGACATCTGATGAAAATGCCAGAAAACTGAATTTTGAATATATTGTGAAACAACTACCAAGTGTTTTAATTATTATCATTGTTACTATGTTTCACCAAGTGCCAACCACGCAATCAATTGAAACTATTGTTAATATAAGAAAAGTGCTAAAGAACTCCTGTACACGGTTGGAGACGAAGCTTGAAGGAGTTCAAGGCTCACTGACGAGCTGTAGCACTAGCACCGGAGGAATAAGAACAAAATATAATTATTTGATAAAGTTTGTTTTCATACCGTCCATACTTAACACAGGTTTAAAAGCCTCTCATTCGAATTAAAAATACTAAGATCATTTTTTTATTGTCTGATATGAAGGGGTAGCGTCGCCTAGTGAATTGATCGTATCTTTGTGTTAGCATATTATGTCCATAAGCCCTTTTGGAAAAGATATTTTAACAGCAGCTCTCGCTACAATTATACCATTTTTTTTTTAATAAACATGTTCCCACTTAGCAATTGGGTTTTTAAATAAAAAATAACTATCGATTTTTTACTTTATTTTAAACCTTTATCAATAATTAATATTGATAATCGATGCGATTTTTTTTAACTGTTAACAATTACAAATGAATAAAAAAATTTTAAATTAAAAAAAACACACGTGTCTACAAAAGCGCCACGATTGGCTGCCATGTTTGTGACGTCATTATTTTAAAGTGTTTTCACGTAAGTACTGTCAACGACTTCTACCTGTGTATGTATGTATTCGTATGTATACATATGTATGTATATTGTATATATTCGATGACAGATGGATGTAAAAATTTGATGTTTTAGGATTAATACGTCGTATTACTTGGATCATATCATATCGATCATATCGTCATATTTAACAACATTTTTTCTCACACATCTTGTGGCATATAATGTGCCGCATATTTAAAACCATTTTTTCGGGAGTTGTACGATAACTTTTAGATTTGACATTTCCAATAAATGTATAAATACACTGATGATAATAATAATAAGAATAAATTGACTTGAAATTAAAATACTCGTATCAGCTGTCTATAATGTTGACGAGAAAAAACATTGTGACGTCAAACGCCCTCGGTTTTTTCGGGAACTGTGGGCGCGTCATCGGTACTAGGTTTAACAATGTATTTTCAATTTGATATAACTTTTTAATTATAATTAAAAAAAATATATAAAAAGTTTTATTATAAAACTTATATATGATCTTTCCATTTATGATAACTTTACATACAATATCCCAATTGAAATTATGTTTTATGACTTGTATGTTTTGTATTATTTGTAGCCCTAGTTGTAAATTTGGAATACTATAAAACCCAAAATATTCTTTATTCTATCTAAATACTTCTAGGAATACCCTAATTTTATAAGTTTTATACTGGGACCAATATAATTATATGTATATGTATTCAATATTGACCCGCTCAGTTCCTTGTCACACACACATATATATATATATATATATATATATATATATATATATATATATATATATATATATATATATATATATATATATATATATAGAATTATTTTCCCGTTTATACACAAGTCCTTTCCTCGACGCCTGTTTTGACCCTCTTCAGCTAGCACTATCTAAATGCAAAAGCAATAACCCTTTATACCTAACCCTACCTTATTTTCTCAAACTTCTCAGGCTTTCTCTTATCAATAATTTTAATCAATTGAATTCGGATTATTATAATGTAAAGATCACTTAGTTGAAATCGTATAATGTTATATTTTATATATACTTTGTTAAAGGTTATCAACTAAATACTGCATTTATTTACTAAAACTTCTATTTACAATTTCATTCGCAAGAAAACCTGACTGAATTGTGTAATTATCTAATTATACATATCTAATGTAAATTAATAAATCTTGAACTAAACAAGACAGTATTTACATTCAGTAAACTCAATAAATGACAACAACGCCTCTTTGTATTCGTCTTCATCATTTGTCGGTCAAAGGCTATCAATTAGAGACAATAATTTATAATTTATTTATATAATTCGATACTGTGAAAAATAGATTGAATTAATTTTGTTATTTTTATCAATATCATAATAGCATTATGCAATAATAAAAAAATCAAGAAATTTAATTTACACTTAATACAAAAAAAAAAATATGAGCTAGTATGTAATAAAAAAATAATTAATAAGCGAAAATCTTAGTAGTTTTGAAAATGTGGAGGTATTCAGTTGCAAAAATAATCAACTTTGAACACTGAAGAAGCATCATTTCAGCTCAGTGTCAATTTTCACAGATTTTTAACATTAGAGATGCTCCTTCCAAGCCAACACTACGCAAACTGGTAGTTAATTCTTTGGAGACTGGGTCTGCAGATCACGTTAGAAGTAAATGCAGAACACGAACAACAGAATCAGCTGAAAACATCCATGTAAGGAAATTATTCGGGAAACGCCAAAAACATCTACCCAGCGACGCTCTGCTCAAGTGAGAATAAAACAATGATAACAGATCTCCACATGTATCTATACAAAATCAAGCTAGAGCTTAACAATCTGTAGGTAGATGGTGGTGCAAAACTATGGTAAAATAATAAAAAATGTGTATGTGGTTTATAAAGTCACTACAACTTTTTCCATTATTCACGGTGCTGTGCGATATTCCTTAATTCTAGGATGGATCTTCTCGTCCCTTTTCAGCGGGTCTTCCTCTTTCATACCAGAGCTGAATAGTCAGGGGCGTTGGCCAGCTTTCTTAGAGTATGACCTAACAACTTATATTTCCTTATTCTGGGTTCTTCGTTTACATGTTTTGTTGAATTATTCGTCATAAGTCTATATTTGTGATTCTTTTGGGCCACCAAATACCCAGTATATTTCTAAGACGTTTATTTACGAACATTTGGCGTTTTCTTCTAATAGGTGCCATAACCGTCCATGTTTAGCACTGATTTTACTGTCGAATTGTACGCCTTGATTTTGATAGATGTGTTAAATGTTTTGAGCCTCAGTTTTTTTTTCATGCTAGAAAATATTTTTCTGATCTTATATGTTCTTTGTTGGATGTCTGTTGTTATATCTCCGTTGTTGGGGATGGTATTGACATAGTCAGTGAGTTCTATTACCGTTTCAAATGGTGTGTCTTCTATATTTATGATTTCTGCCTCCACAGTGTTGATTGTTAAAAATTCTGCTATTTCTATGGAGCTGTTTTTTTAAAGAGTGCGAACTTTAAATTCAAATAAAACAACAACCAAATTAGAAGCCTTGAAACAAATGTGAAATAATATTCTGTTTCTCACCGAATATTTTATTCAATAAATCGATTATTGCGTTGGCTGTATGTCATATCGAGCCCTCCTAATGGAACCATATCTCCCCCAGATCAATACCATTAGCGAATTAACGAGTAACCCATTACATCCCCATTAACGAACTGATAAATTTGGATCTTCATCAACACTGCCAGCAACAGCGGCGATATTTTCTTCGGAATACACAGGTTTTGTCTTGTTTTTGCTTTAATATCAAACGTTCGGAATTTGTCGATAATTTGGCGAATAAATCGCTCGGTTTGGTTTGTGCACCATAAAAGACTCTTATAAGTCTGGCGCACAGATCATCATTTTATAATATATTTCAACAATTTGCAAGCGTTGCTCTGATGATACGTTCCATGATGATTACCATGATGACATCTGGTATGATAACTTGACAGCCACCCCTATTGAAAATTCGGACACACAAAACAGTCACACTTTATTTATGTTAAGATCAATTCTCTTTGATTATATTACAAAAACGTTCATTTTATTCAACATATTTTGAATATCTGTTGAGAATAAACATACGTCTGTATAATTTGTCTTCTAGCATATACATCAAATGGCATCAAATAGCAATATAGTTGAAGAAGTGAGTTATATTCAAGCGACTGTTCCAATATAATTGTTACAAAATCTGCTTTGCTCTTCTCCTATCGTTCCATTTAGAACGCCATACTTGAAAACATAGGAAACAAAAGTATTTTTAAATTTATTGTTTATTTTTAATTATGTACTTTTAAATTCATAACTATATTAAAGTTTGCGACACGTCAGACATATTATTATTTACAACATAAATATTATATCACCCATTTCTATGAAACTTCGTTCCGTGAATCAATTAAAAAATTAATCACGCACTTACAGGCCGAGAAAATATAACCAGTAGAAAACAGAGTTTGAGAACTTTACGTTCATGCAAATGTTTAAATTTTTAATGACAAAACACGTATGATATACAACGACCGTACTATAAATATTTAACCAACTTCCCAAATGGTTTGGATATATGCCAGGTCAAATAAAACACCTTTTGTTGTTTTGTTTTACATCTTCAAGACAAACTGTTTTGAATACAAACCTTTTAAATGCATGTTTATTTAATTTTTTAAAAATATGCTAAATTTACTGCAAAAAATTATGTAAAAGTATCTGTAATCTCGAACACTAATGATGTTTTACAAGTTTCTTTAATAATGGCATTGTACATCTTTACATTCTGATGGTAAATATCACTATCCGATCAAAAAGGTTCCAAGTAGTTTCGTTTAGAAGACATTTTAATACAATTTTATGACAAAAAAATGGAATTATCGCCTGAATATTTGTAAACCATGTTTTTTTACTATTTTAAATAGCGAAATTCTTTATTCGGCTTTTAATTATAAAGCATCAAAACATAAAAGTGTTTAAAAGGATAGAGTAAAAAGTCAGATACTTATTAAATGAATACTCCATTTTTTTCTTTAATCGATAGTCTCTTTTAGCTCGATACACTTCGCCCAACATTTTTTTTAGCCCGCCTAAAAGTACGACTTTTTAAACTCAATATAACAACATTTGTGTTGTGTAACGTGTAAAATAGTGATGAGCCATTTCTTCATGTTTGGGAACCGAAATAAGCCAGAGTGGGCCAAGTTCGGAGGATGAGATGGATGTTTTATTAATTTATAGTGTAATTGACTAATTTCAACGGCGGACATTAAGGTTGAAAAGGTCGACATTAAGGTTGCACCGGGGGTCGAATAGGCTTCTATTGCCGTGGTTAAACAGCATTTCTTTCTTCGCCAAATGAAGGCGTTTATCAACTTTTCAGAGAATAGTGACCACGACCTTTCTGGAAGGGTCATGGGGATACGTTCGCTGGATAAAACACTGTTTTAAATGCTACTTCGTTTCTAGTGTGCCACAGAGACTTTTCAGATTGCAATTATACACCGCCGAGAAGTGGTTCGTCGATTCCGTTTTTAATCAGCAGTGAGCAAACGCAGAATTTGCACCGTTCGCATTGATAAATTTATCATGCCCAAATATCCAAGTCGGATGTTTTGTACGCGTTCTTCCGACATGTTTATCATCACTACAATCTGTCTAACTTTCAGTCTGCGATCAGCCAACACAATATCAAGGATTTATTGACTATTTCCTCAGTAGAGACTTCAAAGGGACATCCTGTGCTGGTTCGACCATATTAAAATTCATAAACCACCTTATGAACCATAAATAGTGAAGGAGCAAAGTCCCCATAATACTTTTTCAACCTTTCTTCGGTTTGCGCGATGGGTCGATGCAGGAAGTAGTGTTTATTTAACACACCTTATTCGCGTTTTTCCATGATATATTCTAAAAATATCGAAATTACTTGCTTTCAAATACTATTAAAACAAAAATAAATGTCATTTCGAAGAAAGGAAGCTACTTTTCAGAAATGTAATCACATTTCTGATCGCACCGCCAACTATTGAAAAACTATCTGACCTTAACTCTCTCCTTTCATAGCTTCCTTGTATAATTTAAGTACGAACGCATTACTCTGAGTGACGAGTTTCGTGAATCTTAGAATTATTCGAAATAATCTTATTATTCAAAATATTTTTACTCGCCAGAAATGTAATGACTTACAGTAAAGGTAAAAAATTATATATATATATATATATATATATATATATATATATATATATATATATATATATATATATATATATATATATATATAACACTCAACAATAACGGATGTACCACTTGAAACGAATTCTGATCTGACTCTGATCGACGCCTGAGGGTTAGAATGCTGGCAAATTAGTGTAATCTCCCTTAAGTACTGTTCATCGCATTGTTATCGAAGAATTGGGCATGCGGAAGATCTGGGCGCAGATGATCCTCAAGGTGCTTTTCGATGAACAGTACGCTGCTTGTTCAACGATCCCGCGAGACCTGTTGGAGCAGTGTGAAAGTGATCTGAATTTTTTGGATAATGTAATTACGGGTGACGAAACATGGGCTTTCGAGTATAATTCCTGATTTCGAATTCCTGAGTCACTTGAGGATTTTCATCGGCCCAAATTCTACAGTTATGTTTCTTCGCAAACGTATTAAGCCAGAAGTATGCTTCGTTGAAAAAAAAATTCCCCAAAGTGGGGTCGCCTTCAAACTGCTCTATAGTCCAATTTGCCTACTGTGTATTTTTCCATGGTGAATTGACACAATATACTAAACACAACAGTCTATGAGTTTCCTTTACATTTCAAAGAGTGTTGATACTATGACGTTTCAAAGTTCTGACACTCTTATTGGAAAACTGTATTTTTTGGGCAATTCCCCGCTTCCTTATGATACGCACAAATTATTGCTTATGATTACGTGATTCATTAAGAATAATAGACGTAAGATTTCTTTTCATTTTTAAAATCAACATTATACTATTTTTGAATGACATCTTATTATCTTAATTATTATCCACTTCAGAGCTCAGTAAATACGAACTATTAAGTAAACCTACCATCTATAATTTTGTTTTCACTGATGAATTGAGCTTAATTATCCTGATGTCTGTACTTCATACATCTGCACTAGGTGCGCCCAATTATGATTTAGACATCTCTAATCAATTTGTATGGTTTAAAATTATAGTAGTATATCTTTAATATAATTAAAGATATATAATTAATCTTTAATCCGCAATATAGTTATATATATAATTTAGTAAACTATTTCTAGTGATAATGTAGCGTATTGAAGTGTTGTTTTTATATTTTTTGTTATTTTTCTTGTTTATTGAGGAGAACGTTCCGTAAAGTGAAATATATTCTGATATTGTAGTCAAAATATTATTTTTTTACTGCATTTTGTCGTTAATTTTTATAGAAACCAGTGAATAAATTAATGCCAAGTACTATGTATAGGAAACCTTGAAAATTATCTTATTGCAGTAGCTAATCTATTGTAATGTAATGGAACCGATATATCCCACCAGGATTTCGTCCCTGCACATTCCTCGAAACTTGCTTAGGGTTGCTTCGAAATTAATTGTCCTAGTTACATATGTTACATACCGTGTATATAATGGGTGTCTGCTTATCCGGGCATAAATCCTTTAGATTGTTTTATGTTTAGTAAGATGGAAAGTCAATATAAGGAGCCTTCATTTAATCTCAAAACTTATGGGACTTATAAATGTGGATAACCATCATAAGTTGGTAACGATTAACACAAAATCACTAATTTTCTTAAACTACGACAGACATTGTTCATTGTTTTTTTTTAAGTTTTTATAAATAATCTTTTTTTAATTATATACACAGTTTTGTATTAATAACGAAAATAGGCATAACAGTTGACCTATATTATGTTAAACCTAAAGAAAAAAAGTTAAAATAGTTTAATCGGATCAGATGCCATGGAAGGAAAATAGAAGAGAAGCGCATGTAGATTTTTTTTTGGAAAATATTGTTAATGAAATATAAACAACGAACATTATTTTTTCATCATTCAAATTCCCCCAATCTTCTCTGGATCGTAGATACCACTCAAAAACATGTGTTTGTTATAAACAATTATCTCCATAAACAATTTTAAGCATTTAGAGCGTTTCCGCAGCACTTTTATCGTTATTAAGACAGAATTCAAATTTAATTAAGTTCTTTATTGATTTTTCGACCGCGGTATATAAACTAATGTTACTTAAATGTCACGCATCTTACCTTCTAGTCAATGTAATATATAATGAATTATATAATTTACAGACTAATAAGGAAGATTGACACTTTAGAAATTAATCTCAATTCCATACCAACAGATGGTGCCAGTCATTTCGTTACATCAGAGCAGTTCCAGTTATTTTTTGAAGAAGGTCGGTAGAGGCTTAAACAAAACTGCATCAACATTCCAAAAACAAAATTTGTTGACGACTACACAGTCGCTCAAAAAAATAACTTTTTAAAGGAAAATAAGGATAGTATAGTCCCAATTTATAAACCTGATTAGGCCGTTTAAGCCCAAATAAATGCAGTTTGAAAAATCACCACTTCTGAATGTGATAAATGTATCGAAAAATGTATTAATTAAATGCACTAATTCATGTTTATTATTATTATTTACAGGAAAAGGCTTTATTTTGCAACAATTAATCACTATTAACCCAGGTCAACCCTTGGTTTGTACATAACTTTATATCTCTCAAAAAGGCTACCGGCTAGTCATTGAGCGACGCAAAAGATCTCCTATGACTAAGCGGCGATAGCTTGTCGAATTTCACACTCTTGCCATTAAGCTGGGTCCACACCAATAAAATTTTGCGTGTGTGTTGAATTTACTGGAACAATTTGTTTCAATTATCTGGTGAACAACAGATAATTCGTGTGCGTGATATGCGGCGACAATATTTATGTGTGACTTTATGTGTCAGAGCGTCTACCGCGCAGGCACATCACATACAACACATACAGCCCGCACAACGCAAATTTGTATTGATGTGGACCCAGCTTTACAATGTAACATGTAAACTTAGCCTCTCCTCAGGTGGTCACCTATTTATGTACTAACCCCAACAAGGGTGACTGTGTTTCAACCTTACAAACGTAAATGGCAACTACTCCACTTTCGCCTAGGGTTTTCAATTTATTAATTTGCTTTTTATTAGTTTTTATGCTTCCTAAGTAACACAAAATATTTAGAAGCGCCTCTTAAAACATTCGATTATTTAAAAGAAATAATGTTCGTTGTTTATATTTCATCAACAATATTTTCCAAAAAAAAATCTACATGCGCTTCTCTTCTATTTTCCTTCCATGGCATCTGATCCGATTAAACTATTTTAACTTTTTTTCTTTAGGTACAACATAATATAGGTCAACTGTTATGCCTATTTTCGTTATTAATGCAAAACTGTGTATATAATTAAAAAAAAGATTATTCATAAAAACTTTAAAAAAACAATGAACAATGTCTGTCGTAGTTTAAGAAAATTAGTGATTTTGTGTTAATCGTTACCAACTTATGATGGTTATCCACATTTATAAGTCACATAAGTTTTGAGATTAAATGAAGGCTCCTTATATTGACTTTCCATCTTACTAAACATAAAACAATCTAAAGGATTTATGCCCGGATAAGCAGACACCCATTATATACACGGTATGTAACATATGTAACTAGGACAATTAATTTCGAAGCAACCCTAAGCATGTTTCGAGGAATGTGCAGGGACGAAATCCTGGTGGAATATATCGGTTCTATTACATTACATTAGCTACTGGAATAAGATAATTTTCAAGGTTTTCTATACATAGTACTTGGCATTAATTTATTCACTGGTTTCTATAAAAATTAACGACAAAATGCAGTAAAAAAATAATATTTTGACTACAATATCAGAATATATTTCACTTTACGGAACGTTCTCCTCAATAAACAAGAAAAATAACAAAAAATATAAAAACAACACTTCAATACGCTACATTATCACTAGAAATAGTTTACTAAATTATATATATAACTATATTGCGGATTAAAGATTAATTATATATCTTTAATTATATTAAAGATATAATACTATAATTTTAAACCATACAAATTGATTAGAGATGTCTAAATCATAATTGGGCGCACCTAGTGCAGATGTATGAAGTACAGACATCAGGATAATGAAGCTCAATTCATCAGTGAAAACAAAATTATAGTTTATGAAACTCATAGACTGTTGTGTTTAGTATATTGTGTCAATTCACCATGGAAAAATACACAGTAGGCAAATTGGGCTATAGAGCAGTTTGAAGGCGACCCCACTTTGGGGAATTTTTTTTTCAACGAAGCATACTTCTGGCTTAATAGGTTTGTGAAGAAACATAACTGTAGAATTTGGGCCGATGAAAATCCTCAAGTGACTCAGGAATGACCTCTTCATCCTCAGAAAGTCACTGTTTCGTGCGCTTTTTCAACTGAATGAGTGATAGGCCCATTTTTATTAGAAGGCGATGGTGAAAATCGTGTTACTATTAATGGTGAATGCTATATACATGCTAAGAGAATATCTGTGTGGATATAAACAATGTTTTTCTTCAACAAGACGGCTGCGACTTGTCACACATCTCACCAGACAATCGATTTATTCCATGCAGTATTTCCCAAAATTTTAATGTCAACTGGCTACCAAGATCACGCGATCTGATGCCCTTTGATTATTTTTTGTGGGGTTATGTTTAATCTCTGATTTATAGAAATGAAACACTAAAAATTCTTAATCTTAAACGAAATATTTGGGCCACCTTTAAAAATATACCACGCGATATATATAAAAAAGTAATCGAAAATTGGATCTCCAGAATGCATAGACATTATTTTCAAAACATAATGCTATTGTTTATTAAAGATAAAATAAAAATTACCGAATTTTCAGTTATGCTTATTGACAACTTTTACTTTCAAAACATAAACGGCAACGATTTAATTTTTTAAACTAAGAAATATATATTGCAGTAAACCTTTTTTCAATTCAAAATTTTTAAAATATATACTTAAAGAGTAATTCTAATAATGTAGTGATGTATGAAATGAACAAAATAACTGTTTTTCTTCTACTATATTAAAGAAGATATAATTAAAAAGAATGCATAAAAGCAAATAAGGCATTTCCAGAACAAACTAAATAGAATTTATAATTTAACGCCTGCAACTGCAAAAGCAATATTTTCATGAAAAGTCATTCACTTAAAAAGGAAAACAACCGTTTCCAAAAATCAACAGCCACGACAATAAATAAGAGAAACTATTCGTACGGCAGTCGGAAAATTCAGTTTCCTTTCAAAAAGACGATTCCGGACCTTCGCGCTTTTAAAGAGCACAATATTTTCGTCGTTCGGAAAGCGAAGATCTACTGAACAAAAAAAAAAGAAAAAAAATGAAAGAGAACCTAAAGAGAAACGATACAAAGAAACGCCAGGCAGGTTTTCGCTTCTGGTAAAGCGACATAAAACTGATTAAATCCGTTTGGAATATTTGTCTTTCGAAACGCAGTCGAAAATCATTGTTTTATTCGCGTCTAGCGAAACGTTTTCTCGACTGACTGCTTCCAATCTCGAAATCGTTGTTCAAATCTTGAACGCATTTGTTAAAATATTCATATTAATGGAGACGAGCGTAGCAATGAGGCCACGTCAAATTAACGTTTCATCTTTTAAGGTTTATTTAACCAAAATATAAAAGTTGATTTTCGAATTCATCATTTCCTTAACGAATAAATTGAATCTGGCACCAAATTTGATTGACATTTTGCCACATTTCTAGCAGCGATTTGCAGTCATTTGCAGTGATGCTGCACCAGCCAGAATAGGTAGTAATCGGAAGGTGCCTTAACTGCCACTTGAAGATCATATGGTGTCAGTTGAAAAACTTCCGAGTCTAAAGCAAAAATATGGTCCAGATTCGCTTTCAGTGAGTATTGTCATGCAGCAAGATCGCGTTAAAACATTCTATGTCAGTAAATGGCCAGCTTTTTTTAACTCAATCAGATGTAATAACTAGTAATACAGGGTCTATCCCAAAAGTAAGTTGAATAAGTCCAGGAAAAAAGATTTATTGCAGATAAAGGTACAAGTAACTAAAATTCTTCAAGGTAGCTTCCTTCTTCGTCGTAACACTGGCGCCAGCGTTTTTCCCAGTCGCTGAAGGCATTCTGGAAGCCGTCGACGGGGACCTCCTTCAAGCACCTCGTCGTCGCTTGTTTGACGACTTCCACGTCGTCGCTTGTTTGACGACTTCCAAAGTCCCAAAATGGTGGCCCTTAAGTTCCTTCTTGATCCTCGGGAACAAGAAGTCCGGTGGTGCCAAGTCGGGGCTGAACAGCGGCTGGGGCAGTGTTGCCATACCGCGTTTCGCTAAGTGATCCGTAACAATAACGGCAGTGTGCGATGTCATGGTAAAGACGCCAAGTATTGGCGATCTCTTTCCTGACGCGTTTCACTCTGCTTTGGAACCTTTTCAGGACTTCCAAGTAGAAATGACTGTTCACTGTTCGTCCTTGTGGCACAAACTTTGAGTGGGCGATGCCTCTTTTGTCGAAAAAAACGATGAGCTTGGCCTTTACACGGGATTTGCTCATTCTCGCTTTTTTTGGACGCGAAGAAGCTGCCGTGGCCACTCAGCACTTTATCTTTTGGACTCCGGGTTATACTCGAAAGCCCATGTTTCGTCACCCGTAATTAGATTATCCAAAAAATTCAGATCACTTTCACACTGCTCCAACAGGTCACGCGGGATCGTTGAACAAGCAGCCTACTGTTCATCGAAAAGCACCTTGAGGACCATCTGCGCCCAGATCTTCCGCATGCCCAATTCTTCGATAACAATGCGATGAACACTACTTAAGGGAGATTACACTAATTTGCCAGCATTCTAACCCTCAGGCGTCGATCAGAGTTCAACATGTCCCTTACTCGCTGGCTTCCCTAAATCCTCCACCACGTTTCCCGTCACCAGGCGCACCTTGCTAGTAGATTGCTTTAGCGGCGCAAGGTTATTCAACTTACTTTAGAGACAGACCCTGTATACTAAGTCACCTTCCCAATCCCAATACATGTAGAACAAAACCTATGATTTTAAACACTTGCCATTTCTTGATGCTTGTCCAATAGGAGTGTCAGAACTTGAGAATGAGGCACAATTTAATAATCCGGTAATTTTTATTTTACCTTGAACAACAAATATTGGCATTATGTTTTGAAAATATTGTAGTTTCAAATATTTTCCTCGGCTTCATCTGATGAATGCATTACGGAGACCCAATTTTCAATTACTCTTTCACACATATCGCGTGGTATATTTTCAATGCTGGCTTGAATGTTCAAGGTTTACTTCTGAAAACCAGAGATTTAACTTAACGCCACAAAAAATAATTCAAGGGCGAAAGATCGCATGAGATTGGTGACCAATTAAATTGCCATTTCGCGAAATGTGACGAATGACACCATGTTGTTGAAAGAAATAATTATTTATATCAACATATATCAATTCAGGCCAAAGATATTATTCACCATGAACTGTAACACGATTTCAATCATCGTCTTCAAAAAAATAAGGTCCTGTCACTCCAATATTATTTTTCTCCAAAGCGGAGATTGCTTTCTAACGGCTCTAGAGCCCAATTCGCAACGCAGATAATAATCAGCTAGCTTTAGTGATTGAGTAAATTGAAATTTGTAAGCCTTACAACGAAGATCATGATGCAAAATTATCCACGTAGTCATCTGAGAATAGTCGGATTCCCGACAACGTGCGTGGAATAGTAGATTTTAGATCTTCTCTTACACTCCGTCTTACTGCAACGTTGTTCTCCAATGATCGAGCGGTCAGACAACGCATAGCTATTGGCTCATATGCAACTAAGCCAATTCGTTCAAATTTTTCGACGAGGCGATAATAGACCACTTGGTTGGTCGATTATGTTGACAACGCAACATAATCACGCAACGTTCGACAAGGCGAACTGAACACACATATTGATAGCACGATGGCTGTCCGTAAAGTAAAGTCTCCAAAGAGTTGGAGTCGCGAGAAACGCTTTAACGCAAGATCCGGCAGCACTGACGTGTAGTTTCGTTTCCCGCCTACAAATCCCCACCACTCCGAGCTGTCTTTGTAGTTTTTCTTTGATAGCCGTTCACGATTGAGCTTCACTTGCCGCTACCATCAAGATGTGAATTACGTTCTCTGATTCGTTTTTTGTATGCTAAGGACACTACGCCTATAGAAGTTAATCATCAATTACGTGAAATGTATGGACATCAAAAACGTGTGAAAATGGCGCAGATAGTTTAAAAATGGACGTACAGACGTTCATGATGAACAGCGTGCCGGGCGGCCATCGGCATCGGACAAAACGATGGCTAAAGTGGAGAAGGTAATGCTTAAAGATCGACTGGTAATGCTTAAAGATTTGGGAGTTGTGCGAATTGGTCCCTGATGTCAGTAAGACTACTATTGACAAGATTAACAGAACATTTGCATTATTACAACGTGTGTGCGGCGGGAGAGTTCTATGACCCAGGTATACAAAAAATGTTACAGCGCATGAAAAAATGCATCAATCGCAACGGAGGCTACATAAAAAAATAGTAGAAGTCCAAGCTTTCCAACGATGTATAATTAATTGCAAATAAATGTGATTTTCTTTGTAAAAAAAAATGGGGACCTTATTTTACGGACAACCCTCGTATATACGTCGAATCGTGTATATTTCCATGGTGAATTAACACAATATACTGAACACAGCAGTGACATCTACTTTTCAATGATGTTTTTACATTTACATTTCAATATTGCCGCAATTACGTTTCAGTGCTGAAACTCTTATTGGAAAACTTTTTATAATACACTACTTCAACTTGCATCTTTCATTGTTGTTTTAAAAATTGATTCCTTGCGCGATGCTGCAAAATAAACTATTTCAAAAAAATGTAGCAATAAATGCAAGAATGTCCATTATGAGTTGGAAAAATATACCAAATAATTTCTTTAAATTATACGTCAGAAATGTTCTCAATATATTTTACAGCTCCCATAATATGCATCTATATATATATAAATAATTATTTGTTATTAAACTAAGGACCCGAATGTATAGGCAGTATGAGTAGTACATGAGTACAGTAGGAGAAAAAATATTTGAATAAACAGATTTGTTTGAATTGAAAAAATTGAAATTTTGTAACGTTATATCAACATAAGCTATAAACAATTTTCAACAATTTAATTAATAGCAGAATTAAACCAGAATAATAAGTTTTTCTTTTAAAGTAGTTAACAAGGTACCGATTTTTCGTGGGAAAAAAGTAATTGAACAGTTGGTTTTGCTGATTTAATCACCTCTAGAGATTATAAATATCTTCAATACATAAAAACAAACAAATTTAATCTATTTTAAGCATTTATAAAGTGAGTTGAATGTTAGTGTTCTGCTAATAATGCCTGGAAAAGGTCAGAGAGTGCTGCCTTTGGAGACACGAATAAAAATTGAAAGTTTTATTTATAAACAGTACATTCAACGAAGAGGAAAGAACGACCAAAAGGTGTACTAGCTAGAACTCATAAACAAAAGTTTACATTCTGTTATAAAAACTTGCTTGATCAAGGAATAGCCAATAATATTGTTTCTTGTTCCGGAGTAAACTTCGCGCCAAAAGCTGTAAGAATTATTTATATATAGTGAATCCCCGAAGAAACACTTTATCAATCAGAAAAAAATCGACCATTTTTAGAAACTTTTTGGGCATTCAAATACTGTTTTCCGTTCAAAATTGTATGTTGATTATTTGGTTATTTCACTATTATTTATTGAACGTTATATTCTGTTTAAATTTTGATGACAATCAGTCGTTTGTGCTGATATAACGTATAGGTTGGATAAACATTTAAAGGTATTGAAATAAAGTTAATTGAAAAATAATCGAGTCGTTCAAATACTTTTTTCTCCTCACTGTAGTTATTTACAACATCAATGTACAATAATTAAGTTAATAAATAAACGATGTATAACTGTTTTATGAACTATAGTAACGGCTCCACAACTAAAATGTTTACATATTAATGCCAAACATATTAACCTTTTTCTAACGACAATCGATTCCAATCTTTATGATTTTGTTATTAATGACAATTATAGTATTCGAACAGAATGTTATATCCTTTAATGATGTTGAGGTGCGATTGCGACTAATTAAACTTGGTATTTGTGTTGTAAAGCGTCAAAAGCAAATTATTACCATTTATAAACCGATTAAATGTTGCAGCGAACCAGCAAATCACAATTTCCGGATAAATTCTACTACTGCTAACGCTAATTATCGACTAAGTTTGTTGTCATAAATAACTGATTTGTATTGGGGATGGTGGACGTTCCAATGACCAACCTTAGAAATCAAATTCAATGTTACAAAGCTCTTTTACCTGGGAATACTACTATTATATAGATATTGTACTAAATTACAAGCTATTTCATATTACAACTGAAGATTCGACTAGAAGAATCCAAGTTTTGAGCGACAAGTTGGAGTTTGTTAATAATGGATTGTACACTGAGCACTAAAAGAGTAGTTGTGCCAAAATCAATTTTTTTTGCTGAATATTTTATCAACCGGCGAAAGTTCTTTCATCAGGAATGGGATTCTGGAAACTTCGAATAGTTAATTTAATAAAACAATTAATCAAGTGTTTCTTAATGTGACGTAGATAAATTAAAACGTTTGCAAAATTAGTGCTAGTGCTAGTGCAAAATCAGCTAGAAGAAAAAAAAAAGGTTTTTCTAAATTCACAATTGCAGTTTTGCGGTAATACCAATTGTATGTGTTGAAAAAAAAAATTGCAATTGTGATTTAAAAAAAAACATTTATTTTTCTTCGAGCAGAAAAAATATCGTAGATTTTGCGAATGAAATTGTGTTTTTGATGAGATGATTTGTGATCGTAGATTTTGCGAAGCATTTGCATAAAATGATTTTTTAAGTTACTGCTGATTTTATTCGCAGCTGGTTCGTACTCATAATATTTATAATTGTACTATAGTTGTGTATCTACATAACATTTAGCTTGTTCTTAGCTTTGTTCTAAAATAATTTTGCCCAATTTTTTCAAAGCGTTAAATGCATGGACAAAAAGCAAATTCTCACAATGTTCTTGTTCCAGTTCAAACTAGGTTGAAAAGCTACCGAACCCAACTCGCGATAGTAACGATGAGTGGCCGAGAAACCACTAATAAACGTACTGCACAATAGAGGTTTAAAAAATTTCGTAGCGGCGATGAGAGCCTTAAAGATGATGAGTGTAATGATGGGCCATCGGATATTGACAACGATTGGGGGTCTTAGTCGAAGCCAATAGGCGAACAACTGTTCGGGTGATTGCGTCTAAATTAGACGTAACGCAAGTGACGATTATGTCTGTCCTTTTGCGCAATAACAACGATCCGCTTCTCGAGTGGATTGTGACGTACAATGAAAAGTGGATTCTTTACGACAGTGGCGACGATGGGCTCAGCGATTGGATTGCAACGAAGCTCTACAACACTTCCCAAAGCTGAAAATGCGCCAAAATAAGGTCATGGTGACCGCTTGGGGGTCTGCAGCCAGCCTGATTCATTGCAGCTGCCTGAACCTAGGTAAAACGATTACACCGGAGAAGTACTGCCAACAAATCGATGAAATGCTCCAATACCCGGCCGGCATTGGTCGACAGGAAGGGACCAATTCTCCTCCATGACAAGGTCGCCCACTTACGTCAATGATCACGCCACAAAAGCTACCTGAGTTGGGCTACAAAACTCATTGTTGGGCCACATATCCAAAGCTCAAAAAATAAAAAATTTTTGACTATATATTTTTTATTCAGAATGTTATACCTGTAATCCAGTAATATATAACTTTTAAATATATCATCCAAATACTAGCACTGCTCACTTATTTTGGTATAATTTTAATCACATCACATACATTTTTTTAAAGGTACCATTGTGTATATTAATAAATAACAATAAAATATCAAACTTAGGAAATTGGAAACTTAGGAACCTTAGAAAATTATTTAATGTTAGTAACAACCGACCCTCATTATCTGTTCCAGTCAGTATTCTATAACATCATTAAGAAACATGGTACAAAAATATACACTATAATATGTGTAAATAAAAATTAAATGCTGTTCGTTGGTATCGGCATCACTTGAGAACGGCTGGACCGGTTTCACTATTTTTTTTAATGTTCGTAATAGTCCGAATATGGTTTTTAGGGAAAGAAAAATTGGAAAAATTGCCCGGAAAATTGGAAAAACCTGAAAGTACTTTTTTCTATGAGGTTTTGTATGATAACTCACGATTCGAATGACGGATACGCGTATTTTTTTTTCTGTCGGGTCAGCTAGTTAATAAATATAAATAGCATAGATATGTACATGGAAGGGGTGATTAAAAAATATGAATAGAATGTATGTTATTAAATATGAATATAAGAAACAGGTCAATAAACAGACAAGCTCTAGAAACTGGGAAATAAAGAGTGAAACAGAAAATGAAATAAAATAAATTACTAGGTAACTTAGGCTATATAAGCAACTAGAATTAACTGATCAAAACGAATGTAATGTTGACATCTTTATCTTTAAATGTTCGTACACCGTGCGGACAACACACTGATAAAACACATATACTGCTTTAAGAAATTAACGAAAGCCAACCTGATGAGAAATAATTATTCCGAAACTAACGAGAATCTGGAACTGGTTCTTCCCTAAGCACCAGCCCAAACACGGTATCTTATTTTAGCAGTATTACATGTAAAAATAAACCACGCCAAATTGCATATTCATAAGCTAATGCTGCTATGAATTAGTCACGGCAGGAAAAATATTGTTCAAATACTTGGAAAATAACTTGGTTATTAAATAGAACATTGAAGATATACGATGAACTAATACAAAAATTAAAGTGACAATTAATTATTTTGACAAAGACACAACAAATATGAATCATATTCCTAAAGAATATTTATTTGAGATAATAATTTATAATCCTCATTTTATAGTAGTTAATTTGACGATAAGAATTATTATCTCCTGCTTTGATTCAAAATGAATCAACATTGCAGCAAAAATTATAAGGAAATATAAGACTTGATGTGTATCAAACAGGCATAAGAAAGGAAACGAGTAATGTCGAGTTGGGTCTTAGCACTTAATTATATCCATACATCCTTTAATGCAAAACGGAAATGTGTTCTAAGTTCGTCTAAACTTGGCGAATGTTTAATTAGACTTGCACCGCTCCGCGCAAGATTAATTATTTAACAATTATATTATCACATAATTAAAATCACTTTATGCTAATGAAAAAATAAACAAAACATTAACATGAATATTTTTATTCGCTTTAGAAATAACGGCAGAACAGAAGTAAAAGAAGATAAAAAAATAACTGATCGTAATGGAAAATATATACTAGAAACAAAATACAATTTATATTTACTTCAATACTGAACAATTGAGATACTCCTTTAAAACAATAAAGTTAAAATGTTGTTACCAAACTATTTTAAATATTTAACATAAATCAAAAATAGCCCACCATATTTTCACTAATTCATACAAGCGACCCTGACGAAAACACTAATGAGGACATTCTTTCAAGTTATTTGTTTCAAAATAAAATCCAATTCCCTAAAATCCACTAAAAATTTTAACTGTCTGGAATTATTTCACAACATTTCACAACTCGCAAAATAATACCGTATTTCTATCAACACAAACTTTTATAGCAGTTTTATGAAATTCTTTGATTGAAAATCATAACTATATTTCCAAAATACTTTTAGTAACTAGCCCATCAAAGATATTTTTTAGAAGACAAGAAAGACAATTTTTTAGAAACACAAAATTGTTAAGTACTTTGTTTTAAAACAAGTAAATAACCTAAAAACCATTTCAAATCCAAATGTACCACTTCAACATTTCTCTAAAGATTTAGAAACGATTTCAAATTTTCACCCACCATTACATTGACAGAAACATTACTGGTACCACCACCTCTTTTATATTTCAATACTATAATTTGAGAATATAACTATAATTTGAGAAATCAAAAACCAATAAATTTAAAATATCTCCTTAAACATAAGTAGATATACTCAATATAACACATTACTAAATAAGTTTGTAGGATGACATATAGATTGCGCCACTATTGACAAATCCATATGATTTTTAGGAAGTACTAACCTTCAAATAATACGTGTCAAAATTTCATGACAATCTGAGGTTTAGTTCACAATTTACAGTGTTTTTAGTGGCGCTACTGTTGTAATTTTGTAAAAACAATGGAAATATCTGAGTTTCGTGTGTTAATAAAACATTGCTTTTTAATGGGAAAATATCGTTCACGCAAAGCAATGGCTTGAGGTGTTATTCGGACTCTGCTCTATCGAGACAAATAGTAAAGTCGTTTGCTGATTTTAAACACGACCGTACAAATACTGATGACACTGAACACTCTGGTCATAAAATAGTTTTGGGCGATCGTAAATTGAAGTTACGTGAGATAGCTGACACTTTATAGATATCAGAAGGGAGTGTATTCACCATTATATATGAACATTTGTCCATGAGAAAGCTCTGTTTGAAGTGGATACCACATTTGCTCACAGTCTATTAAAAACAGCAAGGCATCGACGATTCAGCGCGCTATTTGGAGCTGTTTCATCAGCGCAATAAAAAGGATTTTTTCATGCGGTATGTAACAATGGATGAAACATAGACTATCACTACACTCCACAGTCAAATCGGCAGTCAGCTGAGTGGACAGCAACAGCTGTCAGGACCGCGAAAGCCGCCCAATGTGACCAAAAACGTAAATGTCAGCTAGTAAGGTTTTGGCATCCGTATTTTGGAATGCGCAACGTATTTTATTAATTGATTATTTGACAAAGGAAGCGTTAATATCAATAGCGAATATTTTATGGTGTTATTGGTGCGTTTGAAAGAAGAAATTGTGAATAATGGACCGTATCACAAGTCGCTCGCAACAATGGCAAAAATCGATGACTTGATCAATCGATCAATCGATGACAAAATCGTCACTTGAATTGCTTCCCCATCCACCCGTATTCTCCGGATCTGGCTCCTAGCGACTACTAGCTGTTTGCAGACCTAAAAAGAAATCTCCAGGGGAAAAGATTTGGCTCCAATGAAGAATTGATTGCCGAAACTGAAGCCTATTTTAAGGCCAAAGATAAATCGTTTTACAAAAAAGGCATCGAAATGTCAGAGAAGCGTTGGAATCAATGTATCGCTCTTGAAGGAGACTATGTAGATGAATAAAGTCCAATTTTGCCTAAAAGTTGTTTTATTAGTCATCCTACGAACTTATTGAGATGTGTTAGTTCGATGTCTTAATCATCAAGTAACATTCATAACAAACATGTATTATATATTTTCACATTTCAATATTCTCACAATCGCCTAAATCACAACGTTTACAACACATTCATACTCTTGGAAACAATACTGCCAATATCTCTCAGAGTCATGTGGGAAATGATTAAAACAAAATCACTAATTTTCTTAAACTATGGCATACATTCTATTCGCTTTTTTCAATTTTTATAATATCTTCCTTTGAATTATATACAGTTTAGCACTAATAACGAAATTAAACATAACATTTGACCAATCCTACATTATTTTGAACATAAAGTGAAAAAAGGTTAAAATAACTCCATCGGAGCTGATACCATCAGCAGCAGATTTTTTATGGTTAAGATTGTTGACGAAATATAAATAACGAAAAGTATTTCTCTTAACTAATCAAATGTGTTTAAGCGGTACTTTTAAAATATTACTTGTTTCTCAGAAAGTATAGATACTAATAAAAATAACGGCGAACCAATCTCAATCCAGATCTAAGGGACACGTTAATAATATTTTTGATGACAAATGATGCAACCTTGATATAACTCAACATAAAGAAAATTAAAGTTTGTTTCTCAGGAAGTATAGATACTAATAAAAATAACGGCGAACAAATCTCAATCCAGATCTAAGGGACACGTTAATAATATTGTTGGTGACAAATGATACCTTTATATAATTCAATATAAAGAAAATTAAAATTTGTAAGTAATAAATCAGAGGCTTAATAAAGGCTCTTTCTATATGTAAAGCATATAGCAAGATTACATTGTTAAAACCCAAGTTTCTAGTATTATACAAACAAAATTATTTCAATATATAAATGAAATTGAAAAATGTGGTTTGAAAATTCCTACAAATTTATAAATATATTAAATATCCACAAATCATCGAAAAGAACAAAGTTCACATAAAAAGCCAACTCTCAGAAATATTACTCTTAAGTCGCCTTGTCCATTATTTCACAATATTATTCAACAGATCTCAGTAAATCTTCACAAATGCCTTAAATAGTAGTAAAGTGTACTCGATCCTATTCCGAATATAGATCGGCATCCTCCCATTCGTTATCCCACTCGATCGGACACTTCCTTAGAGCCCGTCGATGCTCTTTCTCAAAAAAAAAAACATTTATTTTTTATTTAAAACACAACTTTATCATAAAACCAATGACCGATGATCCAAGCCAAAATTCAAATATATTAGACAGATCTCACAATCAAATGGGGTAATAAAACCAAGCGAAAGAAGAAATGAACAATCCGCACCAACCCCCGTTATACGTAGGGGACGACAAACATCCGAAAAACTGTATTAAATTCAAACATTTCCCTACAAAATTTTACATATACTTAAACGAAAGTACTTTTTTAAACTTAAAGTCAACATCATTATCAAATCTTATATAGCACTAACACTACTAAAAATATCATCCTAGGTTCTTTGTTTAAAAAACCAGACCTCCAGGATGCAAGACAAAATATTTGTCTTACATATCTAAAGATAAATATATTCTCCTAAAATAAGCTTATAGAACGATTAGATTAACAAAAACACTAGTGTCAACTTTTTGCCAATATGCTTGTGCCAATATAATTGTCGCAATTATTAAATAAAAAAATATTCGTAACAACTTAAAACAGAAACTTTTTGACATCAACATATCACATCTGTCAAACAAATCACACCCTTATAAAACACAAAGTTTCCACAGCGATGACATGTTAAAAACGGCATTACTGCACATATCTTGAGAAATCCTTTGTTTGAGCTGAAAGATGAACCTCGAACCTCAACTATTCCCCAATAAAATCCTTAAACTATCATTGTCTTCCAACAGTTTCACTAAATATCAATACATCTTCGTACAAGAACAAAATATACATGACAATGTCATTATCAAGGAGACTATTGCCATACGTTACCTTGGTATTTGTTTCAAAAAAGCAATCAAAACAATTTTGTAAATATTCATAAGATCCTTACATAGTCGTTTACCATATCCGGTCCCATGTCAAGCATAGTTCGGTATCCTCTTAAAAATTGGTTATCCAGCTCGACCGCGCACCTTCCCTGGCGCTCGTCGAGATTCTCCCCAAAAAAACCAAACAGATTTTTCCAAAACACAACGTCGTCACAAAATCAATCACATAACCACTGACCGATCGGATTCAACTCCGAGACGATTTTCACTCGCGATCAGGCCAAAAAAACCAAACGAAAGATGAAATGAACAATCCGCACCAACCCCCTGTTCTATGCAGGGGACGACAACGGCCGACACAGCAGGAGCATGCAGAGCGGATATGCGCTCGGATCCGTTCAGAGTGCTCGAAGACAACAGAGACGAGCCAGAGAGTCGATACGTACAAAATATACCTCGAACGCGGCAGTCGGGCGCGTACTGTCCGCTCAACAAAAAAAAACGAACGATACAGGCGGCGGCGGCGGCGATGGTGACGACGCGCGCAGCTTTCGGTGTTGCCGAATTAATTTTCGGAATTTCACTTTTACTTTTATATCTTTTTGTACAGGGCATTTTCGCTTTTTTTAAATTAGGTATTATAAATATATTAGGAATTATTATATAGTGAACCAATTTCTTTTGGGTTCTGTCGAAAGTAAAGAGTAATTTATAATACTTAATTTCATTACATGAAAAATTATGTACTGCGAATATTCCTCAGTCCTGTATGTACAATTTAGTGCTTGTTTTATTTATAGTTTTCTAATTGTGACAAAAGCATTTGTTAACAAAGGTTTCAGATTATACTCTTTTGCCATATTTTAAATTTCCATATGTTCTTAAACTTGTACTTTTGTCAGTCTTATGTCTTCAGATCTAAGTAACAATATATTTCCGAGTAGTTATCTCCAATAATCCCATGATACAATGCTCCTACATTTCAGAACAATTGAAGTAAATACAACATCACATACACAAAATAAATTTTCAAATAGAGATTACTCTCAATACACAAATAAACGCATATTTCAAAACATTACCAAAGACAAAATCAAGCAAATTTTTCAAAACAATACTTTCCGATCTAGTTATTTTCAAAGTTTCTTAACTCGACTAAACAATTTTCCTGCATTACTGCATAATCCATAACCAAAATGAATTTTCAAATAAAAATTATTCTCAATAGACAAATAAGCTAAACCCAATAAAAACCAGAAACAAAATTAATCAATCCTTCAAATCGGACTAACAAAATGAAAATGGAGCAGGAGGTTGGCACCTCCTGTAATCCGGCAACTCGGAGGTCGCCGTGCAGCGTCGCTTGTTGCTGTTAGTACTTGGATGGGTGACCATCAGAGGAGAGACTAGGCTTGCGTATTGCACTTCAATAGGCAAGAGTGGAAAATCCGACAAGAGTGTAAAATTGCCCCTCAGTCGCGCCCGTATGAGGTTGGGTAAGGCCGGATATATAAGACTTAAGATTAAGCACAAACGAAGGGTTAGTCCAAGAGTTGATAACCAGGGTGAATCGATAGCTGATGACCATGGCTCGCAGCACACGTTAAGATCTAGATCCAGTCGCTAATACCCTTTAGCAGCTAATCCGTGTTGAATCATTAAAAAAATATATGAAAATGAGTAAAAGAACAAAATTTTGAAAATATTTAGTTTCCAAAAATTTTTGCGGAGTTTCAATAAACAATTCTACTCTGTTTTAACATAAATCTATCTTATCTCAACATAGCTCACTTTAACCTCTAATACGCATCGAAGCAACAAAAAGTCTTTATATATCGTGTAAGGTATCAAAATAATGTTCGATCAACTATAGGTAAAATACAGTGTCTATAGAAATTTTAAGTATTTGTGGTTTATTGATATTTACCAAACAAATATTTTAGTTACAAACACGGTGATTTAAACATTTTCAAAAATGTTATCACATTTCTTCAAATTTGACAATACGATGACTATTTTGCTCTTTTACCTGTCTCCCCTCGATACCTTACAATAAATCTTAACTAAATCTAGTAAGTTTATTACGTGCTTGACCTTGAATTAAAAGAGAAAAATATAGCAATTTATTCAACAAGCAAAGATCATCGAGATATACATATAGATAGTTGGTAATATGCCAGTAAAGCAAGTACTTCAATCATTTTACAAGTACAATCTTCTAATAGAAAAAAGATTTCAACAATTGCTTCTATTCATTAGATGCAAGAAGCAAAATCAAAGTCTGCAAATCACAAGATTTTCAGCAACTGCTATCGCCAAATATAATTAAATTTCTCCCATATCTAATTTACGTGATTTTGAGTTAAAAATAATTTGATTACGAATGAAATAATTTGAATTAGAATAATTTGAATATATTTTCAAATATTTTCCACACTTGCGCATAAATTCGTTGACTTAATGAAAAAAATTACCTCTCACAATATTTAATTTTCCAATCAGGTATGTAATTGTGCTAGTATTTATCCTACTAGGTTTGCAATCATTAGAACTATTTGATAACACTATTAGTCGAAATACCAAAAATGTTTGTCTATTCTCACTTCAAAATCGAGATTTTCGAACTGGCTGGTCTGCCTTACTATAATCTTAATATTTATCACTAACCACTAAATCAATCATTTGCTTTAAACTTCTCGACACGCGTTTCGCTAAGCATGTTCGCATCATCAGGAGATTCAATCAAGGAGATAAATCTCTTTGAGTTTAGTATTACACACCAAAAGTTCCAATAGAAGAATTGATGTGCCTTACTATGTTGATCACAATCTGAAGCAAATGAAATATATAGGAAAACTTCCCACCCCAATAATAATTCCAGATTACTAATTCTGATAATTAATAAAAGCTCAACACAACAATTTTCAAGTGTAATCCAATATCAAATATAAGCATAATTGATATAGCTAACACAACAATTAGTGTACCCAACACAATTAGATATTTGGCAGTATTCCACAAAATATAAAAATTTAAAAACACAAGTTTGGTTCCAAATTAACGCAATAACAAAACCGCTATTACTAAATGGAAGCCACGTTAGACGCGGTGTTTAAAGCGTCAGCCTAACGATACGGCAGTTAGCGAGGAGCGTGTTCGATTCCCGTACTAGGTATGGACGTTTTCTAAATGCATGTGAATATTTGTAGGTAAGAGAGTAAAATCTGACAAGGAATCACCCCTCAGTTATACCAGTTCGTGGGCTGAAAGGTTTTCTATGCTGGTCACTCGCCAGTCGCCAGGTTTCTCGAGATACTTATGGTTAAGCACAAAACCAAGGGTTAAAAGCACGAGGGGGTGCTGATCGATGTTTTCATTAGCCGATGAGTGGTTCGGAACCAACGTTTTTAAAAAACCGTCTTTACTGAACTCGCCAGAAATGTTGAAATAAATGAAACTGACGCAAACATGTGAACAGGCAGGATACATGCGACTTACCCTGCGCTAGGATGCATGAGCTAACGCATGCAAATAACGCAAGTTTAAAGGCACGTTGAAACGCATGCTGAACGGAAAAATTGGGACAGATATTATACACACATTCTCGAAAAATTGGACAGATGTGAATACCATAAAACCATCTAAGCCATAAGAACACTTCATAAGATATTATTCTATATCTGGTGGTACCTGAATAAAATATGCTTCATTCTCAGCTACTGCAATCGAACGAATGTGAATACCACACTTTACAAACAATTGTTTTAAGTGAACGATGAAATTGAACTTACGAGTTTAGCATCTACGAATATCATTCGAAAAGTTATCGGCTCTCTTGACTCAGATATTGCACAAGAATGACCAAATGACTGGCATATTTAACAAGTATGGTTCGTTAAATGGTATGCTGCAGTGTCAAGCGCGTGCATTTAGTTGCTTATTTCTGGCGACCGAGTAAAATAAATAAATTTGCACAATTTCTGAAAAATCAATAAATGTGAAAATACATCGTGTCTGCTGACCAAAGGCGCATTAGAATGAACACTTCTCAACAGTATTGAGAATGTACAGTAATGACTATGCTAGAGATTAAGTAGCAGTCCAAAACATTGGGTGAGAGCAGGCTAAAGTGCGCCAAAGAAAAAAGAAAAGAAAGTGAAGTGAAAAAGAAAAGTGCTAAGGCTAAACGTCAATGTACCGGCACATCCATCTCGAATTGTTGGTGTAAAGTTCCATGACCTACGCTTCGAAGTGTTCGACTTGCGCCGTATTCGCCGAATGTGGCTCCCCACTTCTGTGTGATTACTTTATCTTCCCAAACCTGAGAGAATTGCTCACTGAACGAAGATTTACTTCAAATGATGAAGGCAAGGACATGACAACCGTATTGTACAAAGTTGGACAAATCATATTATACTAAGGATAATACAAATTTGGAACATTGTTGGTTTAAATGTATTGAATTCCTGAAGATATTATATTATTATTTACTATATTTAACTTACAGATCTCAAATATACAGACATGTATTTCCTTTTTTAAGGCTCGTTTAATATTTTGAAATAATAAAATTTTAAAAATAACCCGTTGAGTTACACGGATGTTTAGTATACGGAACCTTGTCAATCGAAAATAGTACCGTCAAGAATTTTCATTACAAAATACCACGTTTTGTGATTGGTTGATATGAATGTTCTTTTTTAATGATATCAAATTGTTACTTTAAGTAGGCAGTATTGTTGTACAAGTTAAATTTGGTTGAGCAATGAATTTATACGCGAATCACTGAAAATGTTTTTGCAAGCAGTAGGTGGAAATACAAATTAATAGGTACAATAGTGTAATACTTCTCGGGGGTGGTTTTGCATTTTGCCAGGTTGTCCGTGGGTGTCACATCACAAAAATCTTAGAAAACTGTAGTTATAACTTTTAGTGTAGTTCGAACCATTTTTGTTTTCCTTGGTGCATTTTCACCTTTTTCTACTCATTATTTGCCTGCTGCTTTATTTCTCTGGCATGTAATGATAAATGTTTTGTGTTGCATTTACTGTTATAAAACATAGAAGAAAGCAGAATCCCGTTTAAATAGATCTAAACACTCTTGAAAAGTTTTCATTTGAATGCGTTTTTGTCGATTATTAACAGACCCATAGAGCAAAAAGCTTTTTCATACATAAAACTTTTTTTTTCATACACAAACAACAAATAAATATTTTCATTGTTAATGTAGTTTAAATATAAAAAAAATTACACAAAATATATATTTGGGAAATCAGCCGAGAGACTTATTTCCTTCAAAAATCAATAAAGACGAATCTGGCCTAGTTGGCCATTGAGGGTTTTTGTAGTTTTTAATGTTTAAACTCTATATGGCAGTGTGCTATAATTATTATTTTTTTTAATTTATACTTTTGAATTAACGGTTGCAGTAAAAAAATAACCCATTACGAAGGATTGTAAATAAAGAGAATAACATAAATTTAGATTGTTGGCGTTTATCTTGATCTTAAGTATTGTTTCTCCTTGTATTGTATTTTAAGGTTGTATCGGAGATACAATTGGAGGCAAAAGTTCTGAAAATGAATATTAATAAAACTGTCCAAAATTGGTTCCAACCAGTTGCTGACAAGTTACATAATCTGAAAGTTTGGAATGCTTTATAGCTTTTTTTTGAATATTTGTAGCATGCTGAACTTATTATGTTAGTGAATCTCCATAAGATCATGTATAAAATTACGATAATTTTAAATTGCAATAATTTTTGAACGGCTTAGTCAACTGATTTGTGTCAACTGAAATTTTCACAGTGGCTTAAGAATTAAGTAAAGAATATTCTGTCAAACTTTTAAATGTTTTGTAGCATTTTGACATACCTCCGATACATCCTTAAACTTTAAAATATTTATCATTAATAATTATCAAAAATAAGTAATATTTAGAGTTTTTAATTAATATTTAAGTATTATTAAAAATTCCATTTTCGTAGTTCTAAAGATTTAAGTTAAAAATGTTTTTGCCAAAAAGAATAAATCAAGGTATATTCACTACCAAAAGTTAGTTAAAATTTGTTCATATTATTTGTTATTATTAATTTAATTCTAGATTATACGTGAAATTTGCTCTTTCTTTTTTAATTATACATTATTTTCTAGTATTATGAAGGATATTTACGAATTTATGATTTTCAGTACTTTTGTCTCCGATTGTACCTCCGATACATCCTTAATATAGAGCTTTCACCCGCGTGACGTATAAATGTGGATAACCAACACGACAAAGTTGTAATGATTAATGCGTTTTTTTATTTTATTAGTTTTTTTTCAGTTTTTATAAATATACTTTTTCTTTGAGTTATGTATGCAGTTTAGCACTAATAATGAAAATAAACATAATGTAACAATAATGAAAATAAAAAAAAAGGAGAATCGCAGATTGTCGCAGATTTTTTATGGAAAATATCGTTGGCGAAATGCAAGCAATGAAAATAATTTGATTATTTGATCAAATGTGTTGTGTTTTAAGTGATTTTTTGTTGCTCAGGAAGCATATAAACAAATAAAATTCTTGATAACAGATCTAGGGGAAAGTTTACTAATATTTTCAGTGACCACAACAATTCAACATAAAATATAAAAGTTCCTAACTTTAAATAAATCATTAGTCACCTAGATTACAGGATTAAATGAAGGCTCTGTATAATAAGAATGTCAATATAACAAAGAAATTCTAAGTATTAAAAAATACATAATCACATACGCAAATCATCGAACATTTGTTAGTCAGAACTGTTTTTTCAGTTTTGCTGAATTTCAGAAAGAAGAATGCATTTATATTGTATGCTTTAAATTTTCTTGTTTGCCCAAAGTCTACAAACGTAAAGAAGTCGACAGGTATGCTCCATTTTATGCGAGTGCACTCGAAACCAACAGCAGTATTTACTTTTTCAGGCTGCCGTTTGAACTCACCAGCTTCGGTAATCAGCGCGTTCTACTTTTGCAGCCCGTTTATCTTTACTCACATCTTTGCACTTTGGTCAAATTCAAAATAAATCTTACACATCAGTTTTCATACAAAAACAACTGTGGTTTCCGGCTCATGTAGTGATGTTATTTAATATATTAAGTATTCCATTTACATACGACGCCTATATATTGAAAAATTATATAAACTCATATGAAAATATATATAAATTTGCAAGTCTAGATTTTTCGATATGACGGAATTGATAAATATTTTGCCTTGAATATTTCTGACAAACAAAAATATAAATTGTGTATATAGCAGATTTTGTAAAAAACCAATTTACCAATAATAAATTTAACAAAATATATCTGAAAATCCTCCCAAAAAACTGAAATTGACACTCATACTGGGCGAGGTAACATAACCTTAAATTTACTTCCACACAATAAAAAGTCAGAATAAAAACGTTTTACGAGCAATGAAAATATGTTAAATATATAGTGTACACTGAAGATTACGAAACTGTGAGAGAAATTGCTTATTGAACTTGTAAAGAGAAGAAAATGACTAACCTTTCCTTTATTTGGAAAATTTCTATAAGCTCCGCACTGACGTCAGCACGGAGGATGTCTATTACAAGCTGCAAGATGGCTCGTAACGTTAATATATCCGTGGATCTCAAAAATCGAGTGGTACAAGCTTATAAAAGTAGTGAGAAGCAATGTACCACTTCCAGACGTTTAATACTCTTATCTAAGTCGATAGTTTCGCGAACTATTCAAAATTGTTTTCGTCGTGAGATCGTACTCAACCTGACGAAACCGGGAAGACCGAGAAAAACTACTTCACGAATAGATAAAAAAAAAAATCATTACTATAAGTTACGCGGATCCCTTTAAGAGCGCTGCATGTATAAAAGCAGATTTGGAAGGCGTGAATGTCCCTACAAGAACGATTCAACGAAGAATAAGTGACGGAAGATTGTTTGGACGAAGACCAGCCAGAAAACCACTATTATGTAAAAAGAATAGAAAAGCCCGAGTAGAGTTCGCCATGGAACATGTGCATTGGAACAAAAAGAAGTGGAGGAACATTTCATTTAGTGACGAATCGAATTTTCATTAATCAGTAGCGACGGAATCTGACACGTTCAACGTCCAGATAAAAAAAAACTGTAATCCAAATAAGTCGTGAAGACTGTGAAGCAAGATGGAGGAAACGTTAAAATATGAGGTTGCTTCTCATATGGAGGTATTCGTCCAATCCATAGAATCATCGGCATTATGAACAGATTTATTTATGCCGATATTTTAGAAAATGTTATACTAACCTTTGCCGACTGGAATATGTCTCTAAAGTGGATTACCGGCACGATAATGACCCGAAACATACTTCAAAACATGTGAAATGCTGGTTAAAACAGCAAAGTATTGAATTATTGAAATTGAAAATTGGAAGTAGAATTATTGATGGCAAATCATGGACGACCAATTAAGGACCCAGCGTTACACAAATTTGAACGATATGTTCGATGCTCTGAAAAAATGAGTCTCCATCAAATCATCAAATCATCTTCAGTGCTCGATAACTTAATTTACTCAATGCCAAACCAATGTCAGGAAATCATTAGAAATAAAAGCTATTGGATCAATTACACAGGTCGACATGATTTTTGTAACATTGATAAGAATGCTCTTTTTGCGTTTTATATAGGTAGTTTTTAAAACACCTTTTCACAGAAATAAAGTATCTGCTTCTCCTTTATATCATGGGATAATTGAAATTATTTGTACCTAACTTAGGAGAACAACGGTAAAGAGTACTTTGGAGTTGTTGCTGTTTGAAGTTGCTGTTTTTTGTCTATAGGACAGTAGGGCAACAAAAGAACATTGCAGTAAGAAAGGTTCGCCTCACAGATCTTTTAAACCTGGTGCTTCAAACATAAAATATACTTCCCTTATTATTCCAAAAAAGGTACTTCTTCCGCCTCTCCATATTAAGCTTGAACTAATGAAAAACTTTGTCAAAGCCATGAACAAAGAAGGTAATGGTTTCAAGTACCTAAAGAAATATTTCCTCAATTAAGTGACGTAAAACTAAAAGAAGGCATTTTTATTGGACCAAAATTAAATGAATAGGAATTGGCAGCTTGGAAGTGTTTTGTAAGTTTAGTGAAAGGATTTCTGGACAAGAAAGATGAAAATATATAAAAACCTCATAAATGAACTCTTGAAAGCCTATGAAATACTAGGCTGTAGCATGTCCTTAAAAATGCATTTTTTACCCATTAGCGTTTTTTTCCGGAAAATTTGGATGTAGTAAGCGACGAACGACAAGAGGTTTCACCAGGACATCAGGACGATGGAAGCAAGATACCAGGGACGCCGGAACCCATCTATGTCGGGTGACTACTGCTGGTTCTTATAAGAAGATGATGCTACAGAACACAAGAGGAAAAAGTGAAAGTTTTTGTCGCTGTATGACATCTCATGTAATATATTCTTTATTCAAATAATCCTCAGTAATGTATTTGCATAGATTTAACATGTTTTACATGTTTATATTAATAATTTAATTGTAAAAATGTCTCCTTTTTTAACCCACCACCGACCCCTGTAACAAAAAAAAAGTAATGCAGTAATTAGCTTACCATTTTTCAATTTCGGACTATAAAATACTTCATATACACCTATTTTTATCAATGTTACATCAAAAAAGTTTAGATTTGTTGACTTGTGTTATTGATGAAAATAAAAAAAAATTATTATCTTGCCTTAAATAAACTGTTTTTAAAAGTTGCTACATTTTTGTCACATGCTTTGTTAATAAATATATCTAAGAAAAAAAGTAATGTGCCTTATAATAATTTTTTTTTTATTATGTTAGTTCTGTCTTACTTAGGGTTTATACTGGTTTAAATAAAGGAATTGTAAAATTGAAAATTATATTTGTCGCTCCACTTATATCCGATACCTTACAAATGTTACCTATGTTATCCACAAGAGAGTAAATCTAATACTAAATGGTGCATATGGCAACGTCGAATCTGCAATGCCGAGCATCTATTGCGGAGTAAAAGACCAGTAAACTTCGTAAGGAATGGATGCGGGTGTTCATACACAAATGTACCAATATAGACATACATATGCACATATAACTCAAGAACCACAACATGGTGCTTGCCTAAAACGTAATGAACATAACTGGTTTCTATAAGTCTCATAATTCGTAATAGGAACATGCTGTAGCAAGAGTACAGGTTGTTTTTATGACGGTCGAGTTTACCATGAAGATAATGAATCCAACTTTATCCTTTAACTGTTTACGAACTAGAAACCAAAATTAACAAGATTCAATGAATCATGATTCAATCATTGATTGGAGATCGAATCATCTCCTAAACACGGTTAGCAGATAAATCAATGTTTGCATCAGGTTTGGTGGTAAATCAATATTTGCAAATAGATGTCTTACAGGTGGATCTGATGTTTCGGCATTTTTAACACTGCATATTTTATTGCTTATATTACTATCGATAAAAAGCCTTTCATAAAGATTACTGGTCTACTAGAGCGCCTTGTAAAACTTTGATATTTACAGGATCAATCAAATTTACTAAACTTGCAAATAAAAAATCATTAAAAGACCAGTTTTATTTGAAATCTGTAATAAACTCACAGAATATGTCTTTAATCTAACCAGACATGTCTGCAACACATTTTTTCCCTACCTACTACAAACATAGACGATTACGATTTCCTGAATTACACCAAGGTGTTTTATTTGAAATCAATTAAAACAAGACGTACCTATCGGTAGAAGCTATCAGATTTTGAACGAAACTGATCGCTACATGGCACTATAACATTTTGCAACAGTATAAATGTGCCGAGAAGCAGACGATTTAAAGTGGCTGCCGAATAATAAAGTTAGCGATTGTCATTCACGAAGTTGTGTGTGTTGGATTAGGCACTCGAATTAATAAAATCACCGACTATGAAACTCTTTAGAGAGAGTATATTTAGATATATATATATATATATATATATATATATATATATATATATATATATATATATATATATATATATATATATATATATATATAATTACCTCGACACCTACTGGTAAAAGGCTACAGATTATGTAACTGATGTTCGAAAAGCTATGATAATAATTAACATTTAATCCAACCAAAAATATATTATATACGAGAATATCACGATATGTTTCTTATCTGCGGAAAAACTCTCCAAAATTCTGAAGGGGCTAGGCATATTTATAACCAGAGATAGTTTCCATTTCGACAAACATTGGTCCAAGTTTCTCAAAGACTCTTGGATAACGATAGTGTGATTCCAGAATTTCAAGAATGTGGAAGCGAGCGAAAAATTGGCCCTGAAGTCGAAGAACAAATTTTACATCTTGTTGATGAGGATTGTACCAGAAGTACTTAAAGTATTGCTCGACAAGTTGGAATTTTCCATTGGATTGTACATAGAATAATAAAAGAGCAATTATTCTACCCTTATGATATACAAAGATTATAAGCACTCTTACCTACTATTTTTTCACACAGGCAAATATATTGTAAGTGGTTATACGTATTGGATTCAAATCCAATTTTAAATGATATAATTTTTATATAATTGGATATCAATCTAATACATATAATTGCTCACCAAGGTATTTTTTATTTAATTCCTAACCGTTATTACTCCTAAATGACTATGGAAAGGGACCGCCAAAATCCTGTGATTTAGCAGATATATGTCGATGCTATGACAGATCATTCGTTGCATATTCCAGGAAAAATTCAAAGGTCCAATGTTCCTGTACACTAATTCAACCATCAGTAAAATCATTAAAACAAGTAAATATTTATCCTGTAGATGCAATTTAACTACAAAACGTCTAAGAGAACAAATATATCAAATTTCAAAAAGAAAAAAATAATTCTATAAATACGTTTCTTTACTTACAATAAGTTTCTTCGGCAATACAACATTGAGGACGAGTTACAACAACGGGAACGTTATCACGAAGGATTCAATTGCGAAAATGTCCTTGTACAGATTTTCTTTCATCGAAAAACTAGGCTAATTGAAAAGTTCGCGGAGCGACACCAGTTACATCACATATGAACATATGTGAAGTTTCAAGTCGATCTGTCAATTCATTCGTACAAAAACTGCAGCTTAAAGTAAAAGTATCAGTGTTATTTTTTAAACTGGAAAATATTGAAAATCGTGCCGTGGTTAAAATTTTTGTAAAAAAAGGTTTAAAGGCAATGGAAATTCATACATTTACCCCTTCGTAAATGTATTAGGGGAATCTGCTCCTTCAAAAACAATGGTTTGTAAGTGGGCAGGTAAGTTTCAACGTGGTCATATAATCCTGGATGATCTTGGTTCTGGACATCCAATAAGTACAACTACTGAATTGATCTGTTATGGATGAGAGGCAATAGACTAGACAACAGACAATAGTGAAAATGCTAAGGCCATGGGCATCTCAACTAAACGAGTGTTTCATGTTTTGAAAAAGGAATTGGGCTTGAGAAAGCTATGTGGAAGATCGGTGTCGCATTTGTTAAATAATGATCAAAAAAGATTTTCTAACCAACATTTGGATCTTTTTCGAAAGAATAAAATAGATTTTAAACGGCGTTTTGTAACTATGCATGAGACAAGTCTCACCCAAGGGTTTACCACTGTGATCCTGAACTGCGAGAACAAACCCCAGAGTGGACTGAGCCCGGCTGTGTGACCAAAAAACCCAAAGTGGTCAAAATCGACCAAAAAGTTTATGGCATCAATTTTTTGGGATGCAAAAAGCATTTTGTTAATTGATCACCTTCAAACCGCTAAAACAGAACAGTATTATTCAAACCTCTTGGATCAATTGGATGTAAAAATTCGTATAAAAAGGCTTGGTTTAACGAAGAAAAAAATCATTTTCGGGTGTTACTCCTTAACATTTACCACTAAACACAGTACTACACCTATTAAAACTACATTTAACTTTTATAGATAAATAAACAATCAGGTGGAATAACAGTACATTCTAACCTACTTAATTACTGATTATATATACGACCACTATCCACAGAAAACTAACGTGAACAATTTATTATGTGTTGATTTTTACAGCTGTTTTGCAAGGTGCCTGTTGAAATTTACTCCAGAAAATAAAATATGCTCGTTCTGTTAACACGGCGCTATCAAGTTACCTCAGTTCTCCTTTGCTTTTTACTGTTTCGGAGAAACGCGCATATATTTCCCGTCTGAAGCATGATATTTTCTTACCCTTCGCGTTTCTCTTTTACATGTTTTGAAATCCGGCGACTTTTTATCAAAACAATTATCTACACCTCGACTTAATATCACAATATGTACACCAACTGACTTGTTTATACATACATATATTTGAATAAAAGATGTTAAGTTTTCCTTTTCGAAAACAACATAAATATATATTTTAAACATTATACCTTAGACTAATAAATAAATAAATATACAGGAATCCCAAAATATAAACCGATTTTCTGCCTTTTAATTTTCAAAACCATTAGATAAAAAAAGGTTTTCGAGAATAAAATGAAAACAATAAATTTTATATTTCTGTAAGTATTGCAAATGTATAAAATAGTGCAATTACGTTTGCCGAAATTAAAACAGAAAATCTTATATAGAAAGATAAACTTCCTCGTTTAAAACAACGATCATCTAATAATACGGTACGATAAAAAGATTGGACGCTTGTTAAATATTTTAAAATTCCAGCCCCTCAATATTTCTTTAACCTACGATTATAATTCAGTTCTCTTTCTTCTGTGGAAGTGAAAATGAATTCATCATGGCACATTTAAAATATTTTGACGCCTTGTGAGAAAAAACAATTTTGCAAATGCGCAAGCAAAAAATCGATGTCGATATCAGAAATCTCGTAAAAGTCGACACGTAATTGCCAATTTGATTTAAGATCATATTGGCTATATATCATTACTAGAAGACCTTCTATATTAACAGACTCTGTATTAAAAAATGCAATTTTACACGTCGCTTTGGTTGCCGCACAAGGGTTGCTATTTAGGTATCCGCAATTGGCAACAATGCTGTTGCTAGGCACCATCTGACATATATATCATAAAGTTTGACACTGTTAACTGTATACGTACTGTCATATGGACGCTGTGTTGTTTAGTGACTTGAAAATTTCTTCCCAGTCAAAAAATGGAATTAACTCCAGAGAATTCTCTTGCGATGATTTACTACGACTTTCGACGCGCATTATCTCAACAACAGTGCATCGATCAACTAACTTCGACTTTAAGCGATGAAGCACCATCTAAAACCACTGTATATCACTGGTTCAGTAAATTCAATCGTGGTCGGCGTATGCTCACGGCGAATTTAAATAAGGCCGTCGAAAATCGGTTGTTGTGTCAGAAAACATCGATACTGTGCGCGAAATAATAAAGCAAGATCGGCGTGTGACATACCGTCAGATTGAAGCATCCCTGAGCATTAGTATGACAAGCAAACACAAGAGTTTACATGAACATTTAGCCGGGAAAAAGATTTGTGCGTGTTGGATTTCACATAGACTCGCTCAAAAAAAGACTCGTGTCGATTGGTGTAAGGAAATAAAAGGCTCAAAAAATACAATAGTGGTACGTCAGAAGCCATATATAACATCTACACAGGTGACGAATCTTGGATCTATGCGTATGAACCCAAAAGTAAACAACAGTCGATTGTATGGGTCTTTCAAAATGAGCCAAACCCAACAAAGTCGTTCGCGCAAAAAGCACTTCGAAGCAAATGGTGGGCTGTTTTTTGGGATAAATGGCCATGTGGCTATTCTAGTGCCACTAGAGCATCCTAGAGCAGTCAATTCTGAATGGCACACAGCCATTTGTTTGCCAGAAGTATTTGAAGAAATTAAAAAAAAACAACCAGCGACGCAGGATAATTCTTCACCATGACAACGCGGGCTTTCACACATCGGAACGAACAACTCAATACATAACCGGTTAAAACATGAAATTGATGTGATTAATAATTTATTTTTGTTCCCGTCCGTGGAGAATAAACTACGTAATTTTCGACACCAGAAGAAGCGGTTGATGAGTTCAATATGCATGTTTCGGCGATACCTCAATCAGAATGAAAAAAGTGCTATGAAAATTGGCTCAAACGTATACAAAAGTATGTCAATCATCACGGAGAATATTCTGAAAAATAATAAAACCATTTTCAATGATATTTATTTTTATTATTCCGGATACATAAATAACTACCCTCGTAGCACATTGACATCTCGTCAGATTGTCTATAAAGGTGTAATTATCAACACTAAAAATGTTATAAAAGTCCCTCAATCAGGTTCACATATTCGGAAAAAGAAAACACATCAGAGATGCTCAAAAAGAACATAGGAATGCAGTTCGCTCCCAACCATATCCGTTGGAACAAAGAATGGAAGCAAATAATGTTTTCTGGGGAAAGAAAGTTCTAGACGGAGCGGATGGTCCAAAGGTAGAACATTTTTTGTTAAAGCGCCAAATGGGTGGTGGCAGCGTCATAGTTTGGGCAGGCATAGGGTATGAGAAAAACAATAAAACCTATGAAAATGTATGAAAACATCGTTTTCATTTCAGGTCGAATGAATAGTCAGGATTACTTCAATATGATTGAAGTTACATAACTCGAGAAATATTTGGAAGCAAGGCCAAATGATAATTTTATATTTTAGCAAGACAATGTTTCCGTGCATACGTTGCTACCGTTGTTACGAAATATTTTCAACGAGAAAATATTCGCATTTTAGACTGGAAGTGCTAAAAGTGTTCAAAGGATCGAGGCAATTTCAAACTCAAGAGGAATTAAAAATATAATTAATAAAGAATGGACCAGACTTTCTATTACAATAAGCACCTTTACAAAACAGTTGATAAAGGAGGGGTTGGATATTAGAGAAATCAGGAGGGTTCAAAAGTTATTGATTTATAATTATTTTTCTCTAAATAAACCAAGTTACTAAATACAAGACATAAATAATATGGAACAAAAATTTAAAAAATCGCAAAAACAAGGATGTCCCATCTTTTTGCCCCGGGTCTTATATAATACATAGGAGTCCCTATAAAGAAGAAATATTTACGACTGAAATGTGTGTTTAATAAACCAAAATATGATGATTATAGATCAGAAAACTGATGTTAGTCAAACGTACACTCACATAAAATCTATGTGAAACTTAGCCTTTGCCAGAAGTATAATATAATTGTGCAATATCTTAAGAGAAACGAAATCGTTATAATAATCTAATGAAAAACAAACCAAATGAACCTACTTACTAACCCAATATGTTTAAATATATAAATATCCAATGAATCAATAATACAACTATAACGACGCCTATTCTAAATAAAAAAATTCAAGATCTATGTAGCAACAAAGTCAAATCGTAAAATAACCAATAAGGTAAATGTACAGAAAAAGATACTTATATTTCAGTTCATTTTTTATATAGCAACAAGAAAATACATCAAACTCGTTTGTAAATGTTAAAGGAATAAATATTGCATTTTTTAGAACTATATATTATTTATTAGAGTTAAAATCATGTTGACCTTAATATGTTGATTAAATACTGGAATGTCGTTAATAGAAGGCATTTTCATTAGAATTTTAAGTTTCGGAAACAAAAAAAAAATAAGAGGGGGTATTGAAAGATTACAATATTATTTCGGGTAAAAAAACTATGGTGCCCATGTACAACACATTATCGGTGCAATTGCATCATTTCAAAAAATATCGAATTAGTATTCCTTGGTAACATTCAGGTCATTTGATTTACGACGAATTTATATCATACGAGTAAATAAAGTAATGAGACTGGTGGAGTAGTATTTGATCTACCAACACTGTTGGCTTTTCCTTTGAAAGGGAGGCAAGCCAACATCTGATGAGTTTTCAGTACGAATTTGAACTCCCTAGAGTCACTTGGTAGTCCGTAGCAATTATTGTCGTGAACCAAAATTGTCTAATGCGTTCAGGAAATGAGTGACAATTTCGGGCAACGGTGCACTATCAAGTTTTCTTTCAGACTTGGGCACAGTACGTCGGAAACTTTTGCTTCAGCTTCAACAGGTCTGTGGAAATGGTGTTTTGTCAAGGGGCCAGGTTTTCAGGTGATTTAAGGCATTCTCAGGCGGCGGAGACTCGAATAAAGCTGAACCTCTCAGCGGAAGGCCTTGAAGGAAATGATGAAAAGTTCCACATAATCCAGGATCTTAATATAATAATCCAGAATTGACGTCGGTTTTCTTGTACTGATCGTCCGTTGACGGTTCAAAATCTGCGCAAAAATGATTCTAAAAATCTTTTGCAGAAACAAAGGGCCAGCGGGGCAGAAACATGTCTTGGCTTTTTGGGGCGGACTGATAATACCCAAGTCTGAAAAAACATTCGATAGGGCACCGTGAATCCAAATTATTTTCACTCATTTTCATAACGCACTAGAAAAATCCGCTTTATAAAAAGAATTGTTGCAGACTACCAAGGGACTGGTAAATACTGAAGAGGCATCAGATGACGGCCTGTCTCTCCTCCAAAGAGGAACCCAACAGTGTTGCCAAATCGAACGGTACGGCATCATTCTCATAACTCTATTTACGCAGCTTGTATGATATTCTAGTAGTCACAAAAATATAGTGACGACATTTGCCGTTGGAATTCTTTCCCAAATATTTGTTAAAGTAACTCGACGAATATTGCAAAACAACCCTTACATTTCGCGCCACATAAAGTATGGTTATCAACCGATAAATTGAAAATTAAATAATGAAATAATAATTGTGTTCGGTAACAATTAGATGGCGTGAGTAGTACTGCTCCTTCTGTTCGTTCCTGGGGAACATGTCTACACAAAAAATGTCCATAAAAAATAGCCCATAAATCAATATTAATAATGTCTTAGTAAATATTGATATTACCTTTGATATCTAACATCTAATATTTTGAAGAAACAATTTCAGCAAAAACGCCAAAAAATTCATTATCTTATTTACGCCCTATACGCATTTATCATTGTACTTAATTTTTTATTCGAGATAATCGAAGTAATATTAAACATTCAAATCGACGATTAATAAAGCTCCATAACAGTGTAAGAATAATTTCATCAAATATTTGTCTAAAAAGTTCGTTATTTTAATATAACTATCAAACGAGATAAAAGCACAATTTTCAGATATGCAATATTTTATCAGTGGCCTTGAATGTTTTTCGTATGCAATTAGAACATCGTTTCTCACATGCACCGATTTAATACATACAACATAATAAAGCATGCACAGTATGTTGACTGATAACAAAAAGTAAGACAAATACTTGATCCAATTTATTAAATTGCAAAATTACATTTTTGGTAGTGGTGTATCATATTGTCCTTAACAAACGACCCACTAAAATAATTATCTAACTAAAAATACTATTACTCTAAATCATCCCAGAAAAAAGATTATTTAATCGATAAAATATAATTGTATAATTCACTAATATTATGAATTAAACTAAAAGTAAAGTTTTAGTTCAATTCTTCTACTGGAACCTTCGGTGTGAAACACTAAACTCGCAAGAGATTTGCCGCTAAACACCAAAGTGTTAAAAGTTTTGGTGTTTAAGTTTAAAGTTTTAGTATTAGAGGCGCATCAGCAAATAAGGAGGCTATTAGTCGAATGGACCCTACAGCTTAACTTGGGTTCCGAAACAGGGTCATCGGCTATCGAAAATCCCTGTCAGCACCCCCTCAGGCTATCAACCCTTGATTTTGTGCTTAACCATAAATCTCTCCCGAGAGGACTGCCGACTAACGAGTGACCAGCTTAGAAATCCTCTCAGAAGGTCTCCAGCCTCCAACTGGTATGACCGAGGGGTGATTCCATGTCAGATTTTACACTCTTGCCTAGAAACATTCCCACACATTAACAGGTTTAATTCCCGTAACCCCCTACCACGCTAACTACCGTGTTGTCAAGCAGCCGCCTTAGAAACCGCGACTAACGTGGCTCTGAATTAAACTATTAACCATGTTAATCATGACATAAAATCTCCTTACAAGGTGAAACAGGATGAATAACACGTATATATCCTCACACCCACGCCAAATTCTAAGACAAATCCTTGGATTATTTTTAAACCTGTAACACATCACTCAATAAGTTCGTAGGATGACTAATAAAACAACTTTTAGGCAAAATTTGACTATTAATCTACATAGTCTCCTTCAAGAGTGATACATGGATCTATCGCTTCTCTAACATTTCGATGCCTTTTTTGTAGAACGATTTATCTTTGGCCTCAAAACAGGCTTCAGTTTCGGCAATCACTTCTTCATTGGAGCCAAATCGCCTTTCCCTGGAGCTTTCTTTTTAGGTATGCAAACAGGTAGTAGTCGCTGGCAGCCAGATCCAGAGATTACGGTGGATGAGGAAACAATTCAAAGTGTAATTCATGCATGTTTGCCATTATTGCAAGCGTCTTGTGACACGGTGCATTATCCTGATAAAACAGCACTTTTTCCTCTTTATTTGGGGTCGTTTTTTCGCAATTTCTTCTTTCAAACGCACCAATAACGCGATATAATATTCGCTATTGATGGATCTTCCTTTGTCAAGGTAATCAATGAATAAAATACCTTGCGCATCCCAAAATACGGATGCCAAAACCTTACCAGCTGACATTTGCGTTTTGGTCGCTTTGGGCGGCTTTCACCAGTTGCTGTCCACTCAACTGACTGCCGATTTGACTGTGGATTGTAGTGATGGACCATGTTTCATCCATTGTCACATACCACATGAAAAGATCTTTTTTATTGCGCTGAAACAGCTTCAAACAGCGCGTTAAATCGTCGATCCGTTGCTGTTTTTGATCGACTGTGAACACAGGTGGTATCCGCTTCGAACCGAGCTTTCTCATGGACAAATATTCATGCAAAAAAAACGTAACTTCAATTCACGATCGGCCAAAACTATTTTGAGGATTGTTTGTTTTATGGAATAACTGCCGAATTTGGGCCACTAGAGCGTTCAGCGTCATCGGTATTTGTACGTCCGCGTTTAAAATCAGCAAACCACTTCTCTGTGATTTCTTTCGATAGAGTAGAGTCCGAATAACACTTGTCAAGCCATTGCTTTGCTTGAACGGTCTTTTTTCCCATTAAAAAGCAATGCTTTATTAATACACGAAACTCAAATATTTCCATTGTTTTCAAGATTACAAGAGTGGTGTCACTAAAACCACTGTAACTTATGAACTAAACCTCAGATTGTCATAAAATTTTGACACGTATCATTTCAAGGTTAATACTTCCTATATACATATATATATATATATATATATATATATATATATATATATATATATATATATATATATATATATATATAAAGTAACTGAAGTAATATAATATTGATAGAATTGTCCGAAATTCATTTTTTAAATCGAATAAACAATTTTATACTTTGTTATCTATCACTTTTATTATTAAATTTGTGTGACTATAGTTTCGTAAAACGATTTTACATTCTCAGACACTACACTACAACTTATTTTATTCGATTTAAAGTAATATATATTTACTATTACCCAATAATAAATTTACGAAGAAGTCGGTTCTTTTTTCTTCGACCATCATTTAGGAGTTTCATCTCCCACTCAGTACCTTTTCAACTGAACTAACCACCATATAAGAATCCCTTCTTTTAATCTCCTAACCTCTAATACATTATATGCAAGAACAGAGCTAACAACACTATCAATGGCATTGAATATATTTAAAAGGGGATTAGAAAACTGTTACACAAATACACCTATTTAAAATATTCATAAGATAAAAATGGAAACTGCATTAGCCGATAATTAAAAGTAAGTCAGACACATAGTAAGACAAATTTGCTTAATCGGCAAAGTATATTTTCGCACTTTATATAAGGTTTCCCAGAAAGTACTTGCGATTTTTTTAAAATGAAATAAACGATTTTTTACTACATTTATTACCACTTTGTTCAATGAACTCTCTTATTTAAAATAAAATATCTCTTATAATTCCACCAAATTAATAACCTAACCTTCTTTTGGTGAATAGCAGCTTTAACTATAATTCGAACTACCTTATCAGACTTAATCCATGATCTTCAACATTAAATGTTACTGTAAACAATGCATTTTAATCGACAGTCATCAATCTAGTTTAGTCAATTATCAGAACAGAATTTTGCACACCAATTCTGACATAGTAGTAGCGGTAATTGCTCTTTTACCGTTGAGGAAAAAAAAATATGTCAAGAAAATGGTCTATTTTTACCAATCTTGAAACACAATAATACAACCAATCTGCAATATATTTTTATTGAATGACACTTTAAACACCAAAGTCCAACAACATTGTTTTGACATTTTGATTATAATGGGTAAGTCCATAAAAAATCAACTAAGGCCAAATGTATCTGATAACAGAAGGTGAATTCTAAAGAACCTAATATTAATTACAGAACAGACATAGTACAGAATCCACACATTTGGCATGAAATAAAAATCAAAGCATTAGAATATTAATTAAACTTTATTACTGTTCACTTGATGAGATCTTTAACAAAATATAAATTAGTCACCTTAGCCAAGAACTGATTAAATAGATTTAATATTAGAACTAAAAATATTCGGATAACAGTATCATTCAAAAGTGAATAATATCAATCAATAAATATTCCGAGCCAATCTATTTATTAATTATACCTAATACCATAATTTTACTACCATAAAATACTCTAGCAACGAAAAGCTGGAGGTATAATAAATATGTCTACAGTATATGTATAGACACAGAATTTTCAAGAGAACTCTTAAAAACAAATCTATTTAGTCGACCGAACAATCCCACTCCCTATTTAACTAAAGTTTTATACTTTATTATTCTAATAGTTCCACAAACATTGTTTTAAACGCTTCCAACACCTTAAGAAATATCGTTGTTATCTTCATTAAAAAGTTATATATTACATACAACCAACAAAGCCACCCAGAAAACTGAAAATAATTTACGTACTTCTGAGATAAAAGAAGGGATGAAATTTAAAATTTACACATCCTTAATAAAATCAATATCACACTAATTTATAAGTATATGAAAAAAGCCAACCAACCAAGCCAATTTTCAACAACTATATTTTTGTATAATATATTGAATTATTCCTCTTACCTTAGAAGAGAAATTTGTTTCACTTATACTTGATTAATAAATTAAAATAAAGAATATTTACACACTACTTTATATGGAGCAAGCAAGTGAACAAATAAACATATTATGAAAAAACTACTGGTTAAACTTTAGTCTAGGAAAAATAAAGAAAAATGTAATTTTATGTTATTATTATGTTGTACAGAATTATACTGTACATTATATCATATGTGGAAAAGACGGCACCACAACTAATACCAGTTCCCTATAACTGAAGTTAAGCGACGTCGAACACGGTTAATGTCTGGAGGGTGACCACACGGAAACCAGTCGAAAGCCTATCCTTGGCACCTACGGGTAAAAGAACACTACAGATTATGATGATAACATTATATCGTCCTTGTAAAATACGTAACGAAAATGGCCAATTTAATTCGCCATTTCTGGAACACCATAATACAATCAATCAACTATATATTTGTATTGAATGGCACTTCAAACACCAACTCTCAACATTTTGAATAGAATAGGTCCATAAAAAAAAGTAAAAAAAAAATAATTTAGGATTAGAGGCCCATCAACAACTGAGGCTATTCAGTAACTGGACCTACAGCTTAACGTGGGCTCCGAACCACGGCCATCGCTTACTGATTAATCTCGGATAGCACCGTTGATTTTGTTCTTAACATAAGGTCTCTCGAGAAGACCGACCGACTGCCGATGTTATAGATGTAGATATAGAATGTCCAAAGGAAATCATGCAAACAATTTTAATCAGTCAATGGAGCAATCTCAACCACTCCCCATTTATAAGAAAATAAAGATTTATATTTTATTATTCCAATGATTTTACCAAAAATTGATTTATACGCTCCCAACACAGAACAACAAGAAATATCACTGTTTTCTTCATTAAAAAAATTATATCTTGCATCCAATAATGAATTAACATTTACATGTATTTTTATTACATACACAATTACGTTATTACAGACACATAAATAATTATAGATACATTTCAACAAAACCACCCAAAGAACTGTGAAGAATTTACCTACTTCTAAAAAAAAATAAAATACGCTATTATATCAGGAGGGTGACCGTACGAAAACCTGTCGAATATAGACTTAACTCCTATGGGTAAAAGACAATAGATTATGATACTCTATTATTCCTTTTATATTAGAAGAGCAATTTGTTTCACTTATACTTGAATAATACACTAAAAGGAATAATATTTATATACTACTTTATATGGGGCAAATAAGTAAGCAGATATAAATATTTCAACAAATTATTAAAAAATACTTTTCATTCATTCATTTCATTTTTTGTCTGTAAAACACTGTAATTATTATGTTATTATTAAGTTGAACACAATTATAAACTGGTAGAAACTTATAAATATGACTACAGATTATATCGTCCTTGTAAGAGCCAACATTTTTTTTATATCGCCGTACCTCTTGCCTAATTCTTCACAATCTAGTTACATTAATAACTCTTTCACGGGTACAGAGAAAAAGTTGATAGTTTCACTGCCTTAACTGAATTCAGGTTTTTAATAATTACATATTTAAATGCACCTTGATAAACTGTTGTTTTTGGACCATATACATATAATTTCAAGGTGTACATTAAGTTGTTCCCACTGTAAGAACTTTAAAACGACTGCGTATCGTCTGCTACCTTGAGAAATAAATTCAAGCTTGGTATCAATTCAGCTTAATTCTGTCTTTAATAGGTGATAACCAAAATAATGGGAACCCATAAAAAGTTTTAAAACTTTATAAAACTAAAATTTTAAACATCAAAAGCGATTAAAATAATAGTTTGTAGGTAAAATAGACAATAAAAATATCACCCACAACCTAACACCCATCTTTGAGAGAGTAAAAAGTTACAACATAGTTTAATTTTTTGCATGGGCATAATAAAATACATTTCAAACCTGTTTGCAAATGTTAAAGGAACAAATACTGTATTTTGAATAACTATGTCTATTATTTATTCAGTTGAACATCACGTTTGTTTGTTGTTTACTATTATAACGTGGACCACATCTGGTAAAACCAATATTATCACCTTTATAAAGGGTCTAACTGGTTAACCATATAAAAAGTGCGTTAGAGATCTCAGTAGTAAAAGAAATTTGGGATCATAACAATACACGTTAAAATTGATTAAATCGTAAATTGATTGAGCATAAAATGTAAAACCAAGGCTAAGTCCAAGCGGTCAAACAATTATACAGCCAAAATAAGCTCCGTCAAAGTTGGAAATGTACTCACGCCAAAAGTTGAAGTCGCCAGGATTACAAGACATTGCTGCATTTTATTCCAAGTATACCTACATAAATCATAAAGTCTGTGGAGAAGAAAGTGTGGAAAAATGTGAATTAGAATATACAAAGAGACGCTATCTTTACTGTTTGCAGACGATCAAATGATTTGCGCCGAGAATGAAAACGATGGCTGTAACATACTGCGAAAGTTATCCCAAGAATATAAAAAGAGGAAAACTTGAAGAGATTTACCACTAAACACCAAAACACTTTTTTGAACTGCTCGACGCACGTTTCGCTAAGCATGTTAGCATCATCAGGAGATGATTTAATGAGCAATTGAAAAAAGTGTTTTGGTTTTTAGTGGCAAATCTCTTCAAGTTTAGTGTTTCACACCAAAGGTTCCAATAGAAGAATTGATAAAAAGAGGAGTTCAAATGGATTTTAAGAAAACCGAATATGATACTTGGTGGAGAGGGAAGAGACAAACTTAGAAAATGGATGTAGTGTGAGAAACTGCCAAAGCTATAAATACCTTGCAACAATTATGTCCAGCAAGAACGGAACACTTGAGAAAATAAGACACAAAGTTGAAAAAGACAGGGTGCAATACGACAGCTAGTCCCGTTAAGGCTATATAAGACAATTGTGGAAACCATAGCACTATATGGAGCAGAGGTATGGGAAGTGTCTGACAGAACCACACATATATAGCATGTTATTAAAATGGACTATTGGCGATGCAGCTGTGGTAAAAACTCTTATGAATAAAGTCAGAAACGAAACAATGAGGGAGAAAATGGGAGTACCCTTTGTCATAAAGGAGATTTTAGAAGAGAAATGTCTAAACTGCTATGAATGAAAAGGATGGAGACAACAAGGTGGCCCTCAAAGATATGACACTGGACTCCAATACAGCCAAACTGTATTTGGACTCCAATACCAAAATTATCATGGGGAGTGAGACATCTTTACTTTTGACAGCTGGCTTATGCCTCTCGGCTACAGCCAGCCCATGACCCCAGTTCGGCCATCTAATTGCGCCGAAAACACTGCCTCACCATTCCTTCGCTAATGGTGCCGCACTAGTCAACTAGAGAGGCTCTCCTCCCCCGTGGTAGCCATGTTAGATGATTAGTCCCTTATCATCGATGGATGGGTCACTGATTTTTGATGCCAAAGCCCAGAGGATAGTGCAAGTGAAGAAGACGATGGCAGACAGAGGCCTCCATGAAAATGACTGGCAAAACCGGCGAAGGTGGAAGCTTGGTTACGAGAAACGCCGCACAGTGTAATCCCACTCGCAAAAAAAAACTTGAAATGTCTCAATGGGATTAAAACTGTTCATAAAGACTTTTAACATTTAAATGATTTTTTTTCATTACCATAAAGGGTAGAAAATAAGAAGTTTATTTTTTGGTTTTACTAACATCTTATACCAACCACAAAAGTAACACCTATCAGAAAATTTTATTATTTTTTAGCTATTACATATAAAAATTTGAAAAAGGTAAACGTACTTAAAACTGCTAGAACGTTGTTAAAAAAATCAATGTATATCATATAATAAGATATTAAAAAGTAACGGGGTTTTTACCTAATATGCCTGCATAATAGGATTGATAATGGTAATACGTCTAAGAACCGGTAATTCAAACTAGATAATTTAGAAAAATATTCGATATAGAACGTAAGCAGCAGTAAGAACCTGAATTGTTCATCAGGCTCGTCAAGCAATAAAAAGGATAATTTACCGATTCACATTAAAATACTGCAAGACCTGGAGATAATCTAATTAAATTATTTTGCATCTTTGGTTGCATTTTTTTTTATTTTTCGGAGAACGCACACTCGTTTTATAATTTGTAAATTATATGAATTTATGGAACTATTCCGGAAAGCATTTTACGAAAGTCGTCACAATAAGAGAACAGGATCTTTAAATTGGTTTCTACAACCAGGTGAGTTTCAATTTGTGGATTGTAGTTTCTGCGACATGGTGTAATATATAGAACATCAAAAATAATGTGCCAGTTATTAACTAGAAAAGTCGACGCATCAATATTTGTTACAAAAATAGCATCTCTTATACCTGTCGTAAAATCATGATAGAAGGTTAAACTCGAATCTGGACCTTGCTGACAAAATAATTGATTGACAACATAAAATATGATGAAAATTTGTTCAAAAATGATATACATAAAATAAACTTTCTAGCCACTATTCAAGTCAAATATTTGAAGGGTTGTGAAAGTCTTATAAAAGTAAAGGTCTATTTAAGCCCATAAACTGCCAGACATACTAGGTGTGGCGGTTAATAATCTTAATTTTTTCTAAAAAAAAAACACGTTTAATTTTGGAGGAAGGTAAAAAATGGTACATTCAAGATATGCGCCATCGCTAGCTGCACATTTTTCCCATCTTTCTGCTAATTTGCGAAAAAAAAAAACCAGAAAACCCGTACATCTTTTGATGTGGTCCAGTCATCAAGCCATTTTTTGACATCTCCGTAATTGTTGAAGTTTTTAATGGTAGACGGTAGCGAACGGTATTAACTATTTCACCTGGTTTCAAAGGTCATGGCACACGACATCCTTCTGATCCCACCAAATGTACAGTATTGCATTCTTTCCAAAGCGATTCGGTCTTGCGGTCGATGTTGACGGTTGTCCTGGGTCAACCCATGATTTTCTGCGTTTTGGGTTCTCGAAATATATCCATTTTTCGTTTCCAGCCACGATCCGGTACAAAAAAGAATTTATTTCATGCCGAGAAAGCAAAACTTCGGACACCGTATTTCGCTTTTCCCTCTGTCTGTCGTTCAGCTGATGTGGTAATAATATTCCTGCCTTCTGGATCTTTCCCATGGCATGCACACGATCACAAATGGTTCGGCGACCAACATTTAACCTCTTTGCGATTTCTTCCAATAATGCTTGCAATTCGGCATCCTCATTTTTTTTCGGTTGACCTGGGCGTTCTTTGTCTTTCAAGTCGAAATCGCCACTTTTGAGTCGTCTAAACCAACCCCCACAAGCGTCTTGCATCGGGACATTGTCACCACATGTTTCCACAAGTATACGACGGCTTAAACTCGCGATTTTCTTTTGAATGAAAAAGAAAAGCAGTAGGTTCCCAAATACCCTTTATTTGGCTCGAAAATCGACATGTTTACCACACAAAAGAATAGCGCTAACTCGATATCATTTAAACATCAATGGCGTTTTGAAAGGTACTATCATAGCACCAAAATGACACTAGTGATCAGACTATGAACCGACACTTGTTTCCAGCGCCATCTCTTAAAAAACATTAAGAATTATTAAGCGTCTCATCTGATATGTGTATATAGTTATATGTATTATATTATTATATTATAGGTATCTGAGACAGCTTGGGTTTGGCTATGAAGACGTGTAATTCTTTATTTCTTATCGCCTATTCAAACAATTTTAAGAATTCGATTAGGGATAGGCCTCTCATCAGAGGTCCAACAACAGTGCGAATCACTGAGAAATATAGCACGCGTAGAGCAAAGTGTGGAGGAATCTCCACAAACGTTGATTACACAGCGTGGTGCACAATTGGGAATTTCTCCACGCAGTTTTTTACGCCGAACTTTGAAAAGTGATTTACACATGTTTCATATAAGATTCAAATCCTGTTGCCTGCTAACAGTAATAAGCGATTAGAATAATTTAATACCATAAACCACTTCCATCCAATTGACAATTTCCATGAAAAACTGATTTGACGGCTCCAGGTTAATTTTTATAGGAATTTTTGGGGAAAAAGGTTTACATATAGCAAATCAAGGACCACATCCATGCTGAAATAGCTGCATTTACACCCAATATGTTGACAAACCTGTTTTGTGAAATGTGTTAAAAGTGGCAAAATTGCTGCTAATGAGTCACATTTAATTGACATAATTTTCAAAAATTAAATGAGTGTGTGTGAATGTGCGTGAAAGATTGCCACTTGCCTATTTTTCTCACTTTTAAGGACACAGATATGAAATTAGTGGTAAAAGCATATAATATATAATGTAAGAACAAGCAAACATGTGCTGAAACACTTTACTTTTTAATAAGAGAGACCCTTTGCATAAATATACTGTTGATTGGTAATTTTCATGTATAATGGACTGTTGTACAGCTTAGTTATACTTTTACATCATATCTAAAATATTTATGATACAAATTTCAAAATACAACAATGCCATTTATTAAATAAACACATTTGTGTTAAGGATCATCTACTAATATAAGGTAGCTCTTATCACCGAAAAAAAAAGTAAAGTACTTAACACATAATAGAAAGATAATAAGAAATACAGGCATGGAGAACCAATTCTTCTGTTGGAACCTATGGTGTTGAAAATAAGGAGATGATTCATTCTCAATAGGCGTTGAGAAGTTAAAAACAAGTGATATGATGTTTAGTGGTTTATTATTTTGAGTTTAATGTCAAGAAATGTTTAGCATTTTATTAAATTATTAATACCTTCTATATATCTTAAATAATATCTTTTGCCATTTTTTAATCTCAGAATTTTTATGCTGCTAGTAAATATACAAAAACATTTATAAGAAATTAAACAGGCATTTAAATAAGACGTGAATATTTTCAAAAATAATTACACTTCCATAAATAATTAAAAAATTTAACTAAGCATATCTTGACAAAGAGTGCCTTAATCAAGTATTTTTAATATTTTAATACCTAACTTCTAAATAATGTGTTTTATTACCACAACTATACTGAGCAAAGGACAATTAAGAGGTGGTATAATTGTAAGACTTTGATGTTTAAGTATATTATACAATATTTGCTTTTTAAATATATTTGCAACAAAAAAGATGCTTATTTAAATGAAGCATTTCTATATTCTTTCTGTGCCACAAATCTTAATATTTCGCACTATTATACTACTACCATATGATATACCAATTTTTCTTCATAGAATGTGACATATGAATTAAATAATAGTAATTATAACACAAGACACATATACATTGTATTATATCTTTTACTTGAAAAAATAATTATTTGAAATAGTTAACTAAAGATTTTTTGGGTGAAGGTCACAAACTTTTTAAAATAAAAATAAATCAAACTATATAGAAGCCCCTTATATATAAATCTAAAAGTTTATATATGTGTTAGTTAATTTAGTGCTCACCTGCTGTTGTTGGACCTGTCTTAAAGACTGCTGTTGGGCAGCCTGTACAGCAGCTAAAGACTGGTAATGATGATGTAGAGACAAGCCTCCAGGGGCATGAGGACCCATTTGATGACTCCCTGGTGTCATGTAAATCAGCTGCTCTGGTGGTAGTTGGGCCATTGGTGGTTTGCTACAAAAAATAAATAAAATTATGATGCATTCTTAGAGATGCCAAGTTATAAAAAATATATGGATACAAAACATTTGTTTAGGATGCTTTTTACCTGTGGCCTAAGTCATACAAAGAAGATGGCAAAGCTGCACCATAATGTGCTATGCCAGTAGGAATTCCTGTTGGAGGAGTTGGTGCCTTTGGCCCTTGCATAGAAGGAGATACTGAACTAGCTGCACCTTGACCAACTGAGGGATATTTCCACTTATCTTGGTTCTGAAATTATGCATTAATTAAACATTTTAAATATGCATAATTAAATTAAACAACTTTGTTACATACATCGATAATACTATCATCTCCATGAGCCCATCTTAGCTGCTTTGGCCCAAAAGGTGGAAATTCTGGGTCTGGAGCCCTTTGAAACACATATCCTACCGCTGCGTCATCTTGAGTACGCTGAGGCCCTCCTAGGCCCCCTCCACGATCCATTTCGTTTTTCACAATGCCATCTCCGTCTCCTCCACAACCGTTACCGAGCCACTTCATTGGTATCACTAAAAATTATTAATGAAAATAGCAGAGTAGTCTAGAATAAAGAACCTAATTTCATCAACTATCTACAAACTAGCATAATACAGAAAAAACGTATTTATATACTTCAAAGGAACATAGCATACATATCTAATAATAATAATTTCAGCAACCAACTACAAACTAGCACAATATAGAAAATAATGTATTTATGTACTTCAAAGAAACAATATACATAAGATGAATTAATGAGATTATAACTCATATTAGATATAATAAAAGTACTAGTAACATAAAACTGATCAAATAACATTAGTAGAAACAATAAAACAAATGAACAATTTAATATTATTATATCCCAGGGAAATGAAACATTTTTATCCCTATAAAAAATATTAGGTTATGTTTCTTACTGTTTTTTGTTCCGTTTGAAAATGTTAAAGAACAATACATTGCAAAGAATGATAATAAAATTAATATCTGATCAGGTTTATCATGAAGAAAATCAATAAAATACAGGCAATTTTCGTGAATTATTTAGCAAAGTTGACTAGATAGAAACAAACAAAACCTGAACTGTCAAATCATGACAAGTCATTAGCGTTTTTTATTTTCTTTTAAAAAAACCATCTACATAGTAATAACATCATACTTCAATTTTAAAAGGAATTTTCCCTGACTAAACAATACGAAATTTTTCTGTGTCCTTTAACTAAACTGGGAGTGTTCAAACGTTGTTTACAGGATGACATATCAGATTCCCGGTTACAAACAAATTAATGGCGTTTGACAATCGATGAATTTAACACAAAGAAACTTTAGTTTTATTGCAAAAATTTCTAATGTTTGACAATAAAAAGCAAAGAAAAACATACCTTTTGTTCTTTAAGTCAAAATTTGAGCATGAGCAAACTGTATTATACGAAAATTTTAATGTTCTGTAAGTCGGCGTCGGCTTTGTAAGAGGTTTTCCCACTGTACACAAACACAATAATCGATCACAATTTTTACACTATTATTGATCTCACAACACAAAATATTATCACTAACTGTACAAGAAACTATTTACAATTTACAATGTTTACAAGATTCACTCCTTACGCCATTTATACAAAAGATTTTTGCGGATTTTAAAAATGACAACAAATTTCAGAAAACTCGATCGCCATTTTAAACACATGCGCAGTAATAAACAACCATAATTTTGCGCTCATAAGCCGCAACTGTGAATACACAAATTCGTTTATATATTGTATTGCTAGTAGCATAACTTTAAAAATACAGCATAAAAGAGCAAAACATTAAATTTTAATTCAATCTATTAAGAAAGTCGTTTTAATTGTCATTATGGTTAAACTTGAATATTCCAGTTAATATTATGTTCTGTACAGAGAGGAGAAAATAAAATTTTATAAATTAAGAGCTCTACAAACTATTAGACATATTGTGAAATTTAATTTTCAAAATACCTTGATTAAAATTTGTGTTTAAAATTATACGTTATTCTCAATTTATGCATAAGCTTTTTTCAAATGGTGAGTTTGACAACATCATTATTAGTAACACAATTTCCGCATAGAACCTTGACTATTAAGGTATAATTAACATAGTTTGAAATTGTCATATCTCATCACTATTATGTTAGGTATATATTCTACCTATTTACATCACCTAATGCTAAAACTGAATGGCATTCATATCGACATTGACATACACTGTAATTTAAAATGAGGTAATATAATTGATATCTGAATCAATGCTATATGGCTTTTTTTTGGAAAAAAAAATTTGCATACATTTTCACTTGAAATATTTTCTCAACACAATACGGGGTATGTAAACAAAGAATGAAACTCCCCTAGAGGGGAGGCAGATCGACATCTGATGCGTCTTTAGTACGAGTTTTGACTCTTTAGTGTCACTTGATGATGTAACAATTATTTTCATGAATAGAATTTTTCTGGTCATTTATAGTCATTTCAATGCTTTGCAGTATGCCCAGGGTGTTCTTTGAGGTGAATTTTAATCTTGGGAAAAGAAAAAGTCACAAGAAGTTAAATTTGTGAATAAGTGGGTTGCAGAGCTGTTTTTACTTCATGCTAAAATGCTCTGGCTATAAAAAAGCAAATCAGCATTCTTCTGATATTTGATTTGTTCATTCTGGCATTTTTTTGGCACTGGTGAGGTTGGTGTGTGCTATTGGCGCTGGCGTTCATTTTCGAGTCGAATTCAGTCGAGTCTCGGCCTTCTGAGATTCCCTCAAACCACCTAAAAGCCTGTACCCTTGTCAAAACACAGTTTCCATAGGCATGTTATCTTTTGCAAAAGTATTCGTTGTACTGTGCTCAAGTCTGAAACAAATCTTGAGAGCTCATCGTTTCTCAAAATTGTCATTCATTTTCAGCATGCGTTAGAAAAATCGGGTTCTTGAAAAGAATCAATGCAGGCCACCAACTGACTTTAGGGAGTTCAAACTAGTACTGTGTTATTCGAATGAAGTTATTCGATGAAGTGATTCATAAGTGCATGAATTTTTAATTTTTAAATATGCTATTTTCAAAGTAAATCAATCAAGGACATTTTTGTAACTACAGACGTTTTACGTGTACAATATGAATGGTCAAAATGTGGTTCAAAAATGTTACTGGAAATAAGATCGATCACGGAGATCAGCCACGTTCCGGTTGATCTCTCATAATGAAGAGCAAGCAGATCTGCTAAATTCGACATTCCACAACCATCAGCGGCTCATACGTGTTCTTCTCTAGAATGCCACATAATCCAATGGAAATTCGAGCATTCGCACATGTCGAAAGCAGCTCCAAAATCCAGAAAACGAACATTTCACCCGTCGAATTGTGACTACGATTCAACAGGTGTGACTACGATTCAAACACTATATTTTAATTCCGTTCAGTTTATTTCCTTTAACTCATTTTCCTGGTTCACTTCCTGTATAAGGTTTCAAAAGCACGAAAAGTAAAAAGGAGGGGAAAACAAAAAAATATTCAGCAGCACTATTTTCTTCTACGCCCTCTTACTTTAAAAACCCACAAGCCGCCACTGCTAACAGTATATCCACACTTATTCAACCTTTTCATTCAACATGAGTTTCAAGGTGCCTTTCAACTTGCTACTCTGTCTGCGTTAGCGCATACATTCCATGTTTGCGTCAATTGCGTCCACATGTTTGCGTCAATTTCATTCGACATTTCTGACAAGTTCAGTAAAGGGTTTTTTTTTTAAAACGTTAAAAACATCTTATTTTGTATGCATCTCCTATTAACTGTGTAATTTCAGTTTCATGAATACATCTGGTATTGTCATATTAGCCGGTATGAGTGCTGATGTGCTCGTGTTGATAAGAGCTCGGAAAAGAGTGGTTGGGACAGTACTATTTCTCAATTTTTTTCCACTATCAATCTCAATATTTTTACTGTCTAATGTTTAAGTTGTTTATTCATTACGAGCTATCTTTTCATAGGAGTAAGATTTGCTAATTCGTGTTCGTTGTGTATGAGCCGAAGCAAGCCAACAAATTTGTGAAAAAAATCGAAAATTTCCCCTAAGTGTATCTTCTAGAATATTGCATCGAATTTTCTAGAATTATCTCGAATGGTCTAAAATATTCCATCGAATTTTCTAGAATATCCTAGAAAAGTCTAGAATATTCTATGAAATCCTATCAGAAGTAGTATTCTAGAATATTTGATAGGATCAGTGACATTCGAAATCTTTCGAGGACATTCCAATCGTAAACAAATCGAAGCTTCGAGATGTTCTATATCCATCATTGGACAATTCTTCACGACAAACTGGGGGTATATAAGGAGCCTCACTTCCGCTCTGACGCCAGTTCAATTTTTGCCAGTGAAGAAGTGAAAACAAAAAACAATAATCAAACAAAAAAAAAGAATTAAACAAAAAAGTGTAAGAAAAAGTAGAAAAGTGGTAAAACAAAAATAAAAGTGAAATAAACAGTGAAAGGTAGTTATTCAAAAGAACAAGTAAGCTATTTCTTGAATTTTTAACAAACAGAGCGTAAAAATAACAAGACATAAATTGGGCACGGTGTTTCTAATTTTGATTCATTGCTTCGAGCGCTGAAAGATATCAAAATCGAAAAGAAGGGTATCAGACTTACTGCTCGTGCTCACAAATTGAGCAAGTCTAGTTTGTCGCGATATATCGCAAAATTGAATAAAGAAGTTCTAGACATTTAAAATATGTCTTATGAAGAGTTGATGCCTATCGTTCGCCGTATTGGATCGTATTCGACGCCAAAGATGGTATGACATGTTTTATTCATTTAAATCACTTCTTCATTTTAATCACAATGTTTTAATATTTTTGTTTTTTGATTCCATAGGTGTTCTATGACGAACAAGAAGAAGCTTTGATCGAATATCTCGTGCGATGCTGTCATATCTATTACGGCTTAAGCATACCGAATTGAAACAATTAGCCTACGAATTTGCGCACAAACTGAATATCAAATATCTAGCATAATGGGATACTGATGAAAAAGCTGGAAAATCTTGGTATTATGGCTTCATGCTGCGGCACAAAAATATTACTTTATTTGCGCACGCCCGAACAAACAAGTCTCAACCAAATCAAAGCCTTCTGCCTTCTGCAATCCATATGGAATATGAACGAGTCTGGTTTTTCGACAGTTCCAATGAAAATCGGCAAAGTCATTCCGTTAAAAGGCACGAAAAAGGTCAAGCAGCTGCACAAGAACGTGGCACTATGGTAACTATGGCGCTTGACGTAAATGCCGCTTTTCTTTATTTTCCCTAGGAAGAATATGCAAAGCTGTTTCATGGATAATGTCTCATCAGGAAGTGATATCGCCTGCAATGAATCTGGCTGGGTACAGTAGAAAGAATTTGTCAAATATATGAAGCATTTTATTAAACACCGCCACTCATCAACAGACAAACAGACACTGCTTCTTCTTGATAATCATGCGTCTCACTTATCTATTGAAGCAAGTGACTTGGCATTGGAAAACGGTGTTCATATGATTTCTTTTCTACCTCATTGTTCTTACAAGATGCAGCTATTGGATGTTTCAGTTTATGGTCCCACAAAGGCATTCTACAAGACCGAATGTAGCGGTTGGCAAACATCTAATGTTGTAAAGGAAAGGATATTTGACACATCTTTGAACTCGTTTGCAAAACTCTGGATTTAGCCTTGACTCTAAAGAACATCAAGTCTGGCTTTTCGAAAACGGGCATCTTTCCATACGATCAAAACGTTTTCTCTGAATCGGATTTCGTTCAGGCCAAAATAACTAATCAAAGTGCAAATGCTACTACGAACAACAACTTGAACGAAGAAGAGTAGCGCCGCATAATTTTAATGGATGTTGCTGTACATGAAAGTGAAGAGCCATCAACATCAAGTGCAACACAACAATCATTGTCAAGTCTTTCCTCAGTTTTGCCTAGCAGGTATAAAAAGACCGATCGCGGGCGTAACCCAATAAAAAGCACCATTCTCACTTTATCAGAAAATGTTGCCGTGCTCAAAAAAAAGTGAAAGAAGAAGAAAGACAGTGCAAAGAAGCAAAGACAATCAACACAATAAGCGCCAGCCAAACAAGTGCGAAAGTCATCGTCGTTGTCTGATATTGATTTTTGTATGATTTGCATGAGAAATTTGCCAGCCAAATTAACTCGCTACAATTCCGTTGAATGTAACAAGTGCCAGCGATCATTTCAAATGAAGCGTGTAAATATAACTCGTAGCTACTATACCTGCCTAAATTGAGACTCTGACGAAGACTAGCATGTATTTGATTTTCTTTGTTCTGTTTTCATGGCCTTTTAAATAAATAAATCGGCTATAAATCTTGAAAATCTTTATTATTTGACTTTTTGAACCCTTTTGTTCATTTCTATAACTATCAACCTACTGCCAACCTACGGAACACAATTTATTTTTTTTTTGGCCAAAATTCACGTGTTCAAAAAAATAATAATAACTTTTTTATTTTTGAAGCTATTAAATAATTTTCTTCAGCAATAGTGTAGCCAAGAATATTCCTGTTCCAACCTACGGACATCGCCCCTACTAAAACAATATTCCTTACACACTCAATTTACAATTTTATTGCTCTCAAAATTATATCTTTATTTTTTGTTCTTAAATAAAGAATTTCATATATTTATTTAATTTAATAAAATGAAACTACTTTACTTCTAAATTAAATTTTTAAACTATTGTAAAAAGTTGGCGATTATATCAAGAAACGAAAGCGCAAGCTACCCAACATGCGTCATGACTTTCGTCACGTCTTCGTGCGTCATGACTTTTCACGTGCATTCTTGCATGCCTCTCATTCAACAATGCATGCGTCTAACCTTTCAGCAGATGCATGTGTCTTGACGATCAAAAGTTGAACATGCTTTAAGAGGTTCTCACAATACTTCGTCAATGTCCAAGTTTCCGATGAGTACATCAACACTGGCCTAATAAGTGTTTTATAAATAGTACATTTTGATTTTCTCGTCAGAACGTCTGATAAAAACGACTTTTAATTTTAAATTTACATTTTGTTATCTATCACTTTTATTTTTAAAATTTGTGTGACTATAGTTTCGTAAAACTATTTTACATTCTCAAACACTACTTTAAATCTAAGGTTTTACACCTATATCTATTTACTATTTACCTAATTTTACCTAATTTTACCATCTATTCTATTTACCTAATTTTATACTTTTATTGGGGTTATTTTTTAAATTTAATTAATTTAATATTTTTTTATTATATAATACATTTTTTACTTTTTTTAAATAGTGGTGAATTTCGAAGATCCGTCTGATCGTTTAATAGCTGTCTAGACGGATCTTTATTATATTTATAAATTTCAATAGTTTCTAAAATGTTTAATTGTTTGCTTTTGGGCGCTATATGTAAAATTTTCAAATTTGTAATCTCGGGAAATATATGTCCGGTATCTATGAAATGGTTCGCAAAATTAGAGTGTTGTGTCTTTAATGTGTATGCAAATTTATGTTCTTTGAATCTGGTCTGAAAAATTCTGCCGGTTTGTCCCACATAGCAGCTACTGCACTCGTTGCAACTTAACATATAAACTCCAGATTTTGTATTTGGTGATGTTTTATCTTTGGCATTAAAAATTAATTTACTGGTTGACTGGGTGGTTTTTAAACGCTATTTACAAATTATGTTTCCTCAAAGAGCGAGCTATTTGTTCTGAAATTAAACCGAAATATGAAATTTTACAGTACTTTTTATCATTTGTTTGTTTTACTTTTGGATATACTTGATGAATTAGTAATTGTTTCCGTTTTTTATTTATTAAGTAGCTGATTTCTTTTTCTTTGAAGCCGTTATTTTGTGCTATTAATTTTATTATTTGCAGTTCTATTTTTCTATTATTTTCAGATAGTGGAATTGTGAAAGCTCGGTGGATCATAGACTTATATGCAGCATATTTATGTGTAATGGGGTGGATTGACTGTTTTGTAATTAAAATATCTGAGTATGTGGGTTTTCTATAGATATTAAATTCTAGTTTATTATTTTGTTTGGATATTGAAAGGTCCAGAAAATTTATGGTTTGATTTTGTTCTTTTTCAAGTGTAAATTTTATCTTTGGATGGAAACTATTTAAATGCTTTATTGTTCCTTCTATTTGTCTGTCATTTTCAGTATAATAAACCAAAATGTCGTCTACATATCTAAACCAAAACAATATAATTTTTGCTTTATCCGTTTTTAAAACATTATGTTCCAAGTTTGAAACTAAACAATCTGAACAATTCTGATAATAAGGGCTTAGTGGGTAACCCATTGCTAGACCATTCTTTTGTTTGTAAAAAACGTTATTAAATTGAAATTAATTTTCATTAATGCATAAGTTAAAGAGTTCTAAAATATCTTGCTAATAATTGGATTGATGTTATTTTTATGAGTAAATTATCTATTAATAGAAGACAATCTTTGTGGGAATATTCGGAAACATGCTATTGCTAACGTCAAAGGATGCTAGAAACCCGTTTTTTGGTGAAGATAGTTTACTAAGCTTTTTTGTAAGGTCCACCGAGTTTTTTATTGACTGTTTTGGCCAGAAATTCGTTATGTCTTTGAAAATTTTATTTAAGTAAAAAGGTAGGTTTCTTAAAGGGCTATTTGTGTATGAGACTGCCGTTCTTATTGGAAAATTTTCTTTATGAATTTTAATTAAACCGTATAGTTTTGGAGAAGTAGGATTCATATTGACTATTTTATATTTATTTTCGTTTGACAAAATAGTGTTTATATTTTTTATTGTTGATTTTAACTTGTTTTGAATTGTTGTGGTAGGGTCATTTTTTATTTTGACGAGGTCTTCATTATCTAGAAAGTTTCTTTTTCTAGAATAACAATTGAATTCCCTTTATCTGCTTTAGTCATAATTCAATTATTATTTTTGATTTTAGAAGTAATGGATTTGATAGTATGGTCTTCATTTTTGTTGTGGTATTCTCGATTCATTTCTAGAGTCCTTTTAATTTTTTCTTTTGCAACATTAGAATTAGGCATATTTGCAAGGGATAGTTCTACTTCAGATATTACATTTTCCAAAACTTTACTTTGTTTAATATTTGGGTTATATTTCGGGCCATTTTCGATTAAATTAATCTCTTTATTTGTGAAAACCGTATTTGATAAGTTTATGGATCTTTTATAGAAGTTATATTTGGGTGAAGATTCTGGTTGTTTGACATTTAACTGCGAAATTGTTTGTCTGGTTTTATCGTCTAGAATATAAAATTCAATTGGATGAAGTTTATATGATAATTCAGAGTGCAGTATCTTAATATGTAGGAGTAAGTTGTCTCTAATACTGAACCATTTTCTTGTTTCTTCTGTTAGCCAGATGGTTTTACAAGAATACATGGCTTTCTTCACTTAAAAAATGAACTATCACAAAGTAACGGACAAATCAATCAATAAGTTGAAAAAAGCAAGTACAGCAGAACAGTCCAAGTTATACTTTAAACTAAGGTTAAAATAATGCAGAGCAGTACAAAACGCATGGTTCACTCAACAATGTTTAAAGAAGAAAGTGTATCCAAAATTTGTTCAATTCAAGACCAACGCGACCACAGTTTCTGCGAAGAAAGCCCTGTATTCTTGCAAAACCACCTGGCTAAAAGAAGAAACAAGAAAATGGTTCAATATTAGAGACAACTAATGAAGGTACTACACTCTGAATTATCATATAAACTCCATCCAAGTGAATTTGATATTCTAGACGATAAAACCAGACAAACAATTTTACATGTTCACATAAATGAAAAACAACCAGAATCCAGACAAACCAGACCAGACAAACAATTTCACAAATTATTCATAAAAAATATATTAGACATCACATAAGCTATCTAAGTTACAGTTAAATGACAAACAACCAGAATCTTCATCAGCAATAAAAAATATAAACACCATTTTGCCAAACGAAGATAAATATAACCCTTTGTTACTCGCGCTCAATTTCGTGACGTGGTTACTCGCGCGGGGTATACAGTACTCCACCCAATTTTCATCAATAAATTAGGTAAATAAATTAACATTTCAATAAGAATTATGAATAAAATATAATTATAATAAGGTATATCTTACATTAAAAAAAAATATTTATGTTTTTTATTGAAAAAAAATATATATCGAATGATATTGTAAAAAAAATTTAAATTCAAATTGTGTAATACCATAATGCAAATTATTTTATAAATCATCGTCTGAGTTATTATCCGATGGTAAACCACCACAGGTCTTACATTTGATGTCCAAATGCTGTTTACAGGTAAACCGTCCACAGGATAAACATTTTACCGTAGTTTGGGTGTCCTTTGATCGGCCGCACATATAACATCTTCCTCTCTTGCGTTGTGAATGATCAGTTGGCTCTGAACGATTTTCTACTTTCCCGACCATATTCTCTACAATGCAGCGAATATTTATTGGCAGAGATCTGATCAATACACGCTGTTGCAGATGTGGCTTCATCGGGGACAGAGCTAGATTTTTTTGAAAAACTTTTCTCCTCATCATGTTAGGACCGTGTTTACAGTAAATTATGTAGCTATTTATCCCCGCAACATTCAAAAACGACATAAACAAGTTATATGGCCACCTTTGGGTACGTCTCGTTACCGTATATGAACTACACATCTGGTCAACAGTGTCGACACCTCCTTTTGTTCTATTATATTGCATAATTATTTCAGGCTTATTGCTTTCTTCGTCTATCTCAATTTGATCGTGCATAGTTGATAAAAGTACAACGGATTTCCTCAGTTTTGGCACATAAGAAACTAAAGTCATCCCATCCTGAAAGCCAAAGGTAGTAGACCCTAGTTCCCTTGTCTTTGACGGTAAAAATTCAAGTGGAATTTCCCTTTTATTTTTTTTCATGGTTCCAATTAGAGTCATCCCGTTTTCAAGTAACTTTTTTGCCAAAGGGACACTGGTATACCAGTTGTCCACGGTTATATTTCTATTGGATCCTTTCATACTCTCAGTCAATCTTAGGACAATATCAGTGGGGGTATTGCTTACTCTGTAAGGCCCATCTGGCTGAAGACCACAATAAACCTCCAATTTATATGTATAAAAGGTTTTAGCATCCACGGCAGCAAATATTTTGATCCCATACTTTGCCGGCTTATTTGGGATGTATTGTATGAAAGAACATCTACCACGGAATGGTTCTAATTTCTCATCAATTGTTATAAACTCACCCAGGGAGTATGCTTTTTGGCAATTTGCAACAAATTGATCATAAAATGACCGGACTGCTGCAAGCTTGTCTAACTTTCCCCTCTCCTGCCTGGTTGTTCTGTCATCAAGTCTTATAGCGCTATGCAAAAAATAAAACCTTGCATACGACATCACCCCTCTGCTAATTTCGATTCCCTACGATCACTTGCGAAAATGTCATGAAGATCAGTTTTACTCATTTTCTTTGTACCGATCAAATACAACAGACCCACAAAGGCTAATATTTCTTCTTTAGATGTTTCCTTCATATCCCGTTCTCGAGAATAAGTACCAGCATTTTTCAGTTCTCTAATGTAAATATTAGTGCCAAGCACAATTTCATCAATCATAGTCTCATCAATGATTTTTCTAAATGCTGATAATTCATTTGATATTTCAGTTGATGTAGTGGAAGGAAACCTTTTTTTCAATTTTTTTTTTTTTGACGTTTTTGCAAACTTACTTGTTATAGGAGTTTTTTTCCATTTGTGAGTTTCTATAGGAACATTCTCACCTCTAATTTTTTTATAAATGTGTTTCACATAATAATTTTCATCATCACCTACTTCATCAGTGGATTGGTCAGACGAGTACCCTTGTTCACTGCCGGTGTCGTGATTTTTGTCCTCATCATTTACACATTCCTCTTCAGAATCAGAAAAACCAATAGGTAGTACTTCTGACTCATCCTCTAACTCATCTTCCGATAGAGCATCCCAAGCAGCCCTGATTTCTTCATCTGTGCGTAACAGATTACTCCTAAGAAATAGAAAAGTAAATTAATAAAAAAAAAAAACACAAATCAAACGTTTTTAGTCTCAACTTTCTAACAACTTACTTCGACAATTATTATAATATAATTAAAATAAATAAATAAATTGAATGGAAACTGCCATAAAACAGTAGTAAAATGAATTAATAAATAAAAAACTCCAGGATAAAAATACTTACATTCTTGCTCACGTGGGGTATACAGTACTCCGTATCAGAACTGACCAACTTTTCTGTTTAACAATTGATCAAATACTGATATGAATGCAATGAAGCGAATCAGATCTAATAGAACACATGTCCATTGGAGGTTAGAAGGGCGGCCAAGTCTAGATTCGCAGTTGTGCCAACAATAGCAAACAAAATATACCTCTGGGTGACTATATCACCCAGTGCGAGTAACAAAGGGATAAAATAGTCAATATGAACCCTACTCCTCCAAAACTATACGGTTTAATTAAAATTCATAAAGAAAATTTTCCAATAAGACCGGTAGTCTCATACACAAATAGCCCTTTAAGAAACCTAGCTTTTTGCTTAAATAAAATCTTCAAAAACATAACGAATTTCTCGCCAAAACAGTCAATAAAAAACTCCTTGCAAAAAAACTTAGCAAACTATTTATACCAAAAAAAACGGGTTTCTAGCATCCTTTGACGTTAGCAATAGCATGTTTCCGAATATTCCGAACAAAGATTGTCTACTATTAATAGATAATTTACTCATAAAAAATAACATCAATCCAATTATTAGCAAGATATTTCAGAACTCTTTAACTTATGGATTAATGAAAATTAATTTCAATTTAATAACGTTTTTTCAAACAAAAGAATGGTCTAGCAATAGGTTACCCACTAAGCCCTTATTATCAGAACTGTTTATGTCAAACTTGGAACATAATTTTTTAAAAACGGATAAAGCAAAAAAATGTATTGTTTTGGTTTAGATATGTAGACGACATTTTAGTTTATTATACTGAAAATGACAGACAAATAGAAGGGACATTAAGCATTTAAATAGTATCCATCCAAAAATAAAATTTACACAAAAACAAAATCAAACCATAAATTTTCTGGACCTTTCAATATCCAAACAAAATAATAAACTATAATTTAATATCTATAGAAAACCCACATACTCAGATATTATAATTACAAAACAATCAATCCACCCCATTATGCATAAATGTCTATGATCCACCGAGCTTGCACAATTCCACTGTCTGAAAATAATAGAAAAATAGAACTGCAAAAAAACAAAACTAATAGCCCAAAATAACGGCTTCAAAGAAAAAGAAATTAGTTACTTAATAAATAAAAAACGGAAACAATTACTAATTCATCAAGTATATCCAAAAGTAAAACAAACAAATGATAAAAAGTACTGTAAAATTTCATATTTCGGTTTAATTTCAGAACAAATAGCTCGATCTCTGAGAAAAAACATAATTTGTAAATAGCGTTTAAAAACCACCCAGTCAACCAGTAAATTAATTTTTAATGCCAAAGATAAAACATCACCAAATACAAAATCTGGAGTTTATATGTTAAGTTGCAACAAGTGCAGTAGCTGCTATGTGGGACAAACCGGCAGAAATTTTCAGACCAGATTTAAAGAACATAAATCTGCATACATATTAAACAAACAACACTCAAATTTTGCGAACCATTTCATAGATACCGGACATATATTTCCCGAGATTACAAATTTGAAAATTTAACATACAGCGTCAAAAAGCAAAAAATGAACATTTTAGAAACTATTGAAATTTATGAATAGAATAAAGAACCGTCTAGACGGCTATTAAACAATCAGACGGATCTCCGAAATTCCCCACTATTTAAAATATTATAAAAAATTAACCCCAATAGAAGTATAAAATTAGGTACACAGAACAGATAAACAGCTGTAAAACCTTAGTTTTAAAGTACTGTTTGAGAATGTAAAATCGTTTTACGAAACTATAGTCACACAAATTGTATTTAAAAATAAAAGTGATAGATAACAAAGCATAAAATTGTTATATTCCATTTTAAAAAATGAACTATCTCAAAGTAACGGACAAATCAATCAATAATTGAGAGCGTCTGATGTTAAGTGTTTAATTCGTCCATACTAGGCTTTGTTTACCAGGAATATTCTTCGTCTAATTTAATAGTGTGTAGTGTGTTATTTACATAGAAGCGTGGGAGGAAGATATCTGAACTCCGTTGTATATTCTATTCTGTCTGTTGCTCTCACCAAATCTTCGAGAGGTCATTTGAGAGTTTTGTTGGTGACCGCCATGTATTTAATTTTTTTCTTTTATACTTTATATGTCTATATGAGGTATCGCTTTGATCTATCTATAACATCCAAAAAATCAGCATAGGCTGATATTTGGTTGATTTTATTTATGATTGTACCTCGTGTGTTGATGTTAACTCAACTGTTTTCTTACTATTTTTCAAGAGCTATATTGAATAGAAAGCATGATAGACTATCACCTTGGCACAAGCCGGAATGCGGTAGAAATGGACGTGATGTGCTGTTCAGAATCTTAAGTTGAAACTGAACACGGAGTTTCTTTAATCAATCAAATCAAGTGTGGAGAGATGTTAAACAATTTCATAGGTATTATTATACCTAGACACCAATCTTCTGGAAGCTTCACATGTTTTCATATTTGACCGATTAGATGGCAGATGTAGTTTTCTAGAGGATCCTTTCTAATAGTTCTGCTGGTATACCATAATACCACGAGTCACGCACATTATGCCAAACTAACCACACAGGTTTTTCAAATTTATATTGATATGTTTATATAAAAGGTCTTCTTTGACAACATCTACATTATAATAGAAAAGAGACAACAAATATAATATTGAGTACTTCCACGTCCTCATTTAACGTATCTTTGAAGATTCCTGACTTTAATATACTTAATATTAATTATAGTATGTATATAAATTATAATATTCAAGCACAAAAGAATGAATAAAATTTTTTGAAAACATCATTTCCTAACCAAAAAAGTCCTATAATTATTTTTCCAATTAAAAGTTTATAATTGACATGTACACATCACAGTGGGCTGTGTCCTCCCGATCATCCGTCCAACCGCCAAACATCGGAGCATCAACCAGTGCCAACTTGACCGTCGCGCGCTTTAGCCATGCTCCACGGGCGGCTCATAACGCTGTGCCACGCGATTGTTCTGTTTTCGCGTCGTACTTGTTTCTGTTACGATGAAGCGCCCTGGCAACCGGTCTACGATTATTATCACATCGATTTAGGGTACACGGGCGGTCATCACGGTGGACTCCAGATCAAAGCTCCGGAACCGAGGGATGTCATGGTGGATGTCATTAACGACTTAGGAGTTAAATTGCTAGCAGTAAGTGCAAGGTAGTCATTTATACTATAAATTCTAAATATACTGTTTTTTAAGTTTCCTTTTTACTAAATTGGGAATTATATCATTGATATACGAAATATATATATATATATATATATATATATATATATATATATATATATATATATATATATATATATATATATATATATATAATAGGTGTTTCGGTTAATAACCTCGATTTTTTTCGTAGAATTTAAACGTTTTTTTCCATAACAAAATCAATTACCTTAATAATCAAAGTATAGTCCATCGTTATTTCGTCTATTTTAGTCTTATTTATTTCATTCCATGCTCAATTTAGCTTTTCTTGCATTGGCCCCTTAAGATATTATTTGAAAATAAAATGGAATATTTATATAGATATTTATTCCACTTTCAGCAAAAATTGGGTTTGTTTTGTTACATAAAAAGAAGGAAAACATACATATTATTGTAGTCAAAGTTAGTCAAATTATTAGCACTAATTTTTAGTTTAGTTATTTTTAGATAGTGTCCACCATTCCATACCTGGCGAAAGAAGCTTCGTCGGTTAACAATATATTGAACAACAAATTCCTTTGTTTTTGGCCAATAAACTATTCACATTATTTTTGTCTGAAAAATCAGCGGATAAAAATGTACCCTTTGTACATCATAAGGGTAGAATAATTGCTCTTTTAGTATTCTATGTACCATCCAATGGGAAATTCCAACTTGTTATCCAACACTTCAAGTTTTTTGGTTAAATCATCCTCAACAAATTGTAAAATTTATTCTTCGACTTCAAGACGCAAGTTCTTGGTGGCGCCCACATTCTTAAAATTCTCGAACACAGTACCGGCATCCAAAAGTATTTGAGAAACTTGGACAAATGTTGTTTGCCAAGCTGCAAGGGGTCTAGGTATCATTGACCATAAATACGCCTAGCCACTTTCGAATTTTGGAGAAGTTTTCCGTAAATACGAAGCATATTGTTTTAAATTTATCTTAAACGTACGCACTGACATACACGGTAATAATTTTTGTCACTACTATAACATTGTGACGTTTCCGCATCGATATTAGATGAACAATGGTGTGTTTTTTTAATTTGTTTAAACAATATTCGTTAGTTGATTTGTAGTTTATTCGTCAAATAATAACCAATTAATATTTGCCAAATATACTGTTACACTTAGTTGTATAAAGAGTTAATTCTTACCATTTCTTTTCAATTAAATTTAATAATGTGCCATTTTTCCTTGGGATCTGATCCTAAAACTTTATTTTCTAAGACCTTAAGAATGTATCTTAAACGCCTACACACACGCCCCCTGTGTGTATATTAGATAATGATAATTTTACATAATTAGTTAATACTAATTTTACTAACTGAAACATTAGTTTCAGTTAGTAAAAGTACGAAAATTAAAAAAAAAGGCGAGAATAATTTGCTTCCGGTCGTTAACAATAATATGCACAATACAGAATGGACGTTTCATAGTTCCTACCAAAAGTGGGCTGGAACGAATTTGAAAAATATATATTGGTCTTCGACAGCTTTTGCAATGACAACTTTTGTATTTGTATTGAATACTTTTTTTATGCAGCCAATAGTTTGCCCTCTAAATTAAGAATTTATATATATATATATATATATATATATATATATATATATATATATATATATATATATATATATATATATATATATATATATATATATATATATATATAGCTACGGCGACAATTCACCTTGATGATCTTGAAGTGGAAATTAATGTAGAAGGAGGTATACGGCAGGGTGATGCAATATACCCTATTCTTTTCTCGGCTTGCCTTGAAGAAGTATTCCATAATCTGGATTGGGAATACGGTGGTGTAAAGATCAATGGTGTAAACTTAAACAATCTTACCAGAGCTGTAAAAACGCATACCAGAGCTGCAAAGGGCTTGCAAACCATTTTGTTTAAAAATTAACCTGAAAATGAGTCAGGTTATACCTCAGAGTCAGGTATATCGTTGGTTGCAAAAAGCAACTTATCTAGACCTCCAATTTAATATACCATTATTAAAATTGTTTTCCCAAATCCAGAATTTTATATGCAGGGGATACGATGTATACAAATCACTATATCCACTAGTATGCAGATCCAGCAAATTATCCCCAAGTATTAAAACCCTGATCTGTCAAGCTTTAGTACGACAGGTTTCTTCTAGACATATATCAGCCACATCGATGTTGCGTCTGCAACAATTTCAAAGCATAATTCTATGTGTGGCTCTTAAAGCCCAATGGTGCATTAGAAATAATCAGCTCCATCGTGAAACCGGTGTTATCTCAATTTCCCAATACTGCAATAGATAGAGCTGTAAAGACGCATACCAGAGCTGCAAAGGGCTGGCAAACCATTTGGTTTAAAAATTAACCTGAAAAAGAGTCGGGTTATGTTCAATAAATTCGCTGGGGACAGAAGAATTTTAGTTTTAGGGAGAGATTTGGAAATCGTGGACCACTTTTTAGATCTTGGGCAGAGGATTTCAATGGAAGAGGATACCGCCCGGGAGGTGGAACGGCATGATAAATGTGGCTAGCAGGCTCAACATAGTGTTTAAGAACTCCCACTTTGCCTGAAAAGAAAAATCTTCGGTCAGTGCGTCCTGCCCGTTATGACATATGGAAGTGAAACCTGGACAATCACATCGCGATCAATTCAGAAACTTCAGGTAGCACAGAGGGGAATGGAAAGATGTATGTTTGGTATTACAAGACGAGACAGAGGCACAGAAGACAAGCCTTGCACATGGATCAAGGAACAAACGAAAGTGTGTGACATCATTGGAAGAGTAGAGCAATTGAAATGGAGATGGGCAGGCCATATAGCGAGGCGATGGAACGATAGATGGACCAGGGCAATCCTGGAGTGGATGCCACTTAACAGTATTAACGTGATACAACATTAAGTTACTTATTTGCAGGATTTATAGATCTCCGTCACGATCACTCCATCAATATCACGATATGCTTCTTATTTGCGTAAAAGCTCTTCAAAATTCCAAAGAAGCTACGCGTATTAATGGGCAGTGATACCCAGAAAGGCCACTTCCACTTCGATAAACATTTGTCCAAGTTTCTCAAAGGGTTTTGGATAGGGGTAGCACAGTTCCAAAATTTCAAGAATGTAGACCGACAAATCGGTCCTGAAGTCAAAAAAATAGTTTCACATCTTGTTGAAGCTAGTAATTAGTGCTAGTAATTTCAACTTTAGCATTACACAACAATAATGTGTAAGTTTTAAACAAAACAAACCAAATTTGTGTTGAGACGTATTTAATAGTTGGCTATGAAAATACTGCATTTTATTTTCACATAATACTAATACAATAAAAAACTGAATTCCGATGGATCGAAATATACAAGACGATGAGACCAATTTTTAAGAAAATGAAATACAGTTTTGAAATGCTTTACGCGGAAATGGTTTAATTTTGAATATACGTTTTAAGGAAACTTTTTGTTCAAAAAATTTTCAACTTTTTTCTGATGATCTCAGGCTAACATCCCTAAATCACCTAAAGACAACACTCGAAGAATTACGTTTTACACATTATATAAATAAGACTAGAATATGTTTTTCTTTTTTTGGGTTTTTCGCCACGATCTAAAACTAAAAAAATATCAAAAATATCTATTCTTATGTAAATAAAGAATCGCTGGGTAAAAAAACAAAAAACCAAACGGAGACAAATTTCTTAGTGATTCTTTTCTGTAATAAATTTGCCTAACGAACTACATTTTAAAAATATAAAAATGTTCTAAAATCAATACAAACTTTTGAACGTTAACGTTTCGGGGGGCTTCTCCCCCCGTTTTCAAAACGTTATTATAAATTTGGCGAAAAACCCAAAAAAATAAAAAGATATATGAACACCCACAATCATTCAAACATTACTTATAACTCTAGAATGTCGCTTTACTTGATCAGTTAACTCAGGAGGTTACCAGTGTTTTATATCGTAGTTAACGCACCGAGGACTTCTATTTGCTTAACTAATGGATTTACAACTCTGGTTAAACCTCGCCAAGGTGAATTCAAAGTATTGGGAAACTGAGATAACACTGGCTTCACGATGGAGCTGATTATTTCTAATGTACCATTGGGCGTTAAGAGTCACACACAGAATTATGCTTTGAAATTGTTGAAGACGCAACATCGATGTGGCTGATATAAGTCTAGAAGAAACCTGTCGTATTAAAGCTTGACAGATCAGGGTTTTAATACTTGGGGATATTTTGCTGGATCTGCATACTAGTGGATATAGTGATTTGTATACATCGTATCCCCTGCTTATAGAATTCTGGATTTGGGACAACAATTTTAATAATGTTATATTAAACTGGAGGTCTGGATAGGTTGCTTTTTGCAACCAAGGAATTTTTATCTTTTCTACCAGCAATCTGATTTCACTTTCTGCTGAAGATTATCGTTTGTAAATCAAAAAAATAGGGTTATTGAGTTGCATGTTTTTGCGAATGCGGATACTTCCATGACCAAAAAGTAAACAGACTTTTGTTTAGAAAATTCGCGCGCTTTAGGCATATATACCACCATTTGTTTTTTAATTTTAGCGTCTATTTTTCAACGTAGTTACCTTGTAATTCATTGTCCTTAAACCAACGGCATTCCAACTTTTAAATTATTGGAACTTACCTTAAAAAGATACTTATAGTTTAGTGGTAAATTTCTGCTAGTTTAGTGTTTCCTACCGAAGGTTACAATAGAAGAATTGATTAATGTAAAGAGTTATTGTTGTAATGAAATTCTCTTATTCTCAGGCCTTAAAGAATTTTAGACAGGTAATACCGTATTTCCTGAATCGTCGTAGGATTATCTTTATACATTCCTTCCATATTTAACATTCCTGTCGTGTCGGCACATTATAAAAGAGAAACAAGCGAGGATGTGTTGAAATGTACATGAAAGTAAAATAAACACCAGACCTTTACGGTTTGAAATTACATTTAATTTTCAATATAACCCCTTGTAACCTTGATACCTTTGGACTACGATGATCCAAAACATCTATGCCTTGATAAAATTCAGAATTAAATTCAACAGAAATATTCCCGAATTGCAGTAGAAATGTTGCGTCGTGTAATGAATAATGTACCATTGATAAAATAAATGTAAAATAGTTCGATTATTTACTGAGCTTTCATAATTCATTCTTTCATTTTCTGCCGCACTATGTAGTTTCTTCTTCTTTTTCTGTGGTGCTACAGCTCATCAGTGACTCTTGACTTCATTAAACCCTCACCACCAGTCGGATAGATCTCCAGCAGCCTCTTGACACTTTTTGATGTGCAGTAGTTCTTCATCATCTCTTCTTATATTGTCCTGCCATCGAATATTTGGTCTGCCCCTTTTTCTGTTACCCCCTAATCGCCCCTCCATGATTTTCCTTGGCAATAGGTTTTCTGGCATTCTCGCCACAGTTTCTACCCATCTGAGTCCCTAAACCCTTACCCAGCCTACAGTATCCAGATCTTTGTTCAATTGCTTGAGTTAGAAGTTATACCGGATCCTCCAAATTCCATTATCATTCATAACACTAAAAATTCTTCTGAGTACTCCCCTGTGAAATACTATAAGCATCTCTTCTGTTTTCTTTGTAAGGGTCGGCATTTGGCAGCCATAAATGACTACTGGCTGAATGAGTGTTTTATAGATCCTAATTTCGTGTTCCTTTGAATTAGTTTAGATCTTAGGACAGAATGAGGGAATAAGTGACCTTGTTACCTTTCCTAAATCGATTTCTGATATCTCCTATGATGTTGTTTTCGTCAAGTTGGCTTCCCAGATACGAACATTTCTTCACAGCTTCTATATTGTCATCACTGTTGGTTGGTCACTGTTCTTTTTAGATTAGTTTTTTTCCATCATCCTTGTTTTGCCTATGTTTATTTATAGACCGGCACTTCTAGCTTTCACCTTTAGTTCATCATATACTTGTTTAATAATTATCTTAATAATTGTTTCGATTTTGTTAATACGTTTAAGTTATCTGCATATCCTACGATCTATTTTTCTTTATTTATCATCCCATTTACGTCTATGTCTATTTCGCTGATGACTTTGTTCAATACCATGTTAAACAGAATTGGCGCCAATCCATCTCCCAATCGTAAACCGTCTCGGATCTAAATTTTACCGTGTTGTGTTGATGGATTTTTACAATTGCCTTGGAATTAAGCATCGTTATCCGTGTTAATCTAATAAGCTTAGCTGGTATGGCAATTTCCTCTATAGTTTAGTACTAGTGCTCTTTATACGCATTCGTATGCATGCATGAAATTTATGGAACATCTAGAATAAAGGAATATCAAAATTGGAAATTCTCGCCATTATTTGACAGACTATAAACAATGTTTCTGTTGTTGAGCATCCTCTTCTAAAGCATGTATGATATTGCCCATTCCTTCTTCGATATATGGTACTATCCTCTGCCTTACTATATTTATTAGAACTTTATAACTTGTGCAAAGCAACTTCGTAGTTTCTCCGTATCTAACAAAAATTTAAAAATATTTCAGTATTTTAGGTGATTTTCTAATGTCCGTGAAATAATAAATTTCTTCATCAATAGAAAGATAGTATTCAGAAATTAATTAGTCATTAGGATGATCTATATTTTTTTACCTTTCGTCTGTTATTTGTCATTCGATTTATTGTTTTGAAAATCATTATCGATTGTTTATATAGCGTGTAGTTTTTAACGATTAAATAAGCGTAACAATTCCGAGAAAATCTTGTATTGTTAACGAAGACAAGATAACGAACTACGGTTTTGTAGTAAAACACTTTTGCGAGTAATTATGCTATTTCTGAAGATGCGAAAAACGTCAGAGAGGCGTAACGACAACAAAAAAAAGGAATAAATTACACGGATGCCTTGCTCTCGACCTTATAATTTTATCATCTTAAACAATGACTGAATACGTTCAGTTGAGTCATGAAAAACACTACATTTTAAAGCGTGAAAAAATATAAAAATCATTAATTTTCCTTTGGAACAGAAACATCGACTCCTTAATGGCATATTTTACATGTTATAATAAGTAATTTTTTTTTTTTCCTCAAATTGCATATGTTGTTTATCGACTTAAATCATATATAACTTGGCCGTATCGGCAATGATTTGGTTCTACTGTCTTCGGCGAATTCTTGAAACAGTGGATATAGTACTGGATATAGTACTTGGTACTATAGTACCAAACGACCTAAAGCTGAGTCTACACGAATAAAAATTTGCGTTGTGTTGTATTTACTGGCTGTATGTAGTGTGCATGCGTGGCATTGTAGACGCTCTTAAGCTGGGTCTACAATAATAAAATTTTGCATGTGTTTTGAATTTACTGGAACAATATGTTAGAATTATCTGGTGAACAACATATGGTTCGTGTGCCTGCTGTGCGGCAACAATATTTGTGTGTCAGAGCTTCTACATTGCTGCGCAGGCACACCACATACAGCATATACAGCCCGCATAACGCAAATTTGTATTGATGTAGACCCAGCTTGCCACATAAGGTCACACATAAATATTTTTGTTAAAGTTAAATTATTTTTTTAATTTCAAAAAGATACTTACGTAATGTGGTTATATAGAGATTTATCATTTAGTCATTTATTATTTATTGAGTAACTGATTGTGGTCAAAGTATATCCCAGCATATTAGTATGTTGAAGAACAAGTATGCTGCATTTATAATAAACAATTTAATCAAGAAAAGGGAAAAAATCACAAAAAATGGCATTATTGGAATAAGCATTTGTACAAAAAAAGTATAAACTAGAAAATAAGAAGTATACACATTAAAAAATATAAACAACTTTATTTTTGCTTGTTGGACCTAATCTAACATAACCTACCAACATCTCACTACACGCACAAAGACACACACACAGACGGAACGGAGCAGACAGAGCGCACAACACAAATATTTATTGACTGGATGTGGTAATTTTGTGTCGGAAATATTTTCGCCACACAATAAATTTAACACAGGGAAATTTTTATTGGTGTATTAGACTCAGATTAAGATAAGAAAATTAAAATGGATATAATTAACCCTAGAACCACAACGTGGCGTCTACGCAAGAAACTAGAAATCGTTTTTGGGCTTGGACTAATTTTTTTTGAAGGTCACGCTTTCCAGTAGCTTCCAGGCTTTATGTAAGAAGTATTTTAGAAATATGTAAGAAGTATCAGCTAGTTTTCTGATATTTAAGGGATCTGTAAAATTCGACTCATCAGTGGTGGGCGACGCCACGTTGTTGATTGCATTAAAAATAAATACAAATTTGAATTTTTGTGCGCGTTTGAAAGGATGCCATTGTTGTTGACAAAATTGATAATAGAAAACGCCCGTTAATAGAAAATGAATTAGAGCAAATAATACGTGAATTTGAAAATGAAATAGATGATGAACTAGAAATTAATAGTGACGACAGTGAGTCTGATGATTATGAAGAGGCAGAAGATGTGGAAGATGATGAGTTTGATTCACGCAATGTCCAGGAACAACTAAATGAAGTACCTGATGGGTTTTTACCCACTAAGAGCCATTGTGAGTCTGAAACCAGAAAATTTTTATTTGCGAAAAATGGCCACAAGTGGTATTTGCAAAGTTTCCAGGCCAAAAATAAAAGAAATAGTACCTGGGCCAAAACAACTAACAAAAATTTTAATTGATATAGAAAAAAATTGAAACTATTTCTTTATGAACATAGTGGTCAAGTATACCAACGAACAAATTCAAGTTAGAAGTACTCGTTACAAAACAGAACAACGATATATCAGCTCTACAAACATAGTTGAAATTCGTGCTTTACTTGGCCTTTTATATATTTCTAGCGTTATGAAAAAAGCCCATCTCACTTTGAACGATATATGGTCTTCAGAGTTTGGACCGCCAGTTTTTAGGGCGGCTATGTCCAAAAATTGTTTTGAATTCTTGATCAACTGTCTTAGGTTTGACGACAAAAAACGTAGAGAAGAACGAAAGAAAATCGATAAATTTGCGGCAATAAGGTAAATTTGGTACATCTTTGAAGATCGTTGCAGAAAAACAACTCTTTCTGAGTTCGTTACAATAGACGAAACATTTTTGGGATTTAGGCGTTGATGTCGATTTAAAATTGTACATACCCAACAAGCCTGATAAGTACAGTTTGAAGTTGGTCACTATGTGCGATGCTAAAACTTTTTACATGTGTTCAGCAAAACTATATAGGGAAAGAAGAAAGGAATAGCCGATATTCTATCCCTATGCAATATGTCTTATCTTTGACAGAAGCTATACAGGGTACAAATCGTAACTGTACAATGGACAATTCGTTCAGCTCTTATGAGGTAGCAGAAAAATTATTAGAGAAAAGACTAACCATGGTCGGGACAATGCGTAAAAACAAGAGAGAAATACCAACGCAGTTACTGGAAACAAAAGGGAAGGCTGTCAACTCTTCTATGTTCGTCTTTGATGAAAAAAGTACAATGGTATCATATGTTCCGAAAAAAAACTGTCCTTTTACTGCTAACCATGCACAAGCAAGCTGATACAGACGAAATATCTAAGAAAGCAAAAATCATTCTAAGTTATAATGCACGAAATGTAGAGTAGATACCTACAATCAGCTTTACATTTCCGTAACAGTATCTAGGAAAACTCGCCGATGACCCCTAGGAATATTCTATGGCATGATTGATATTGCAGGTATCAACTCTTTTATTATTTATAAATGTAATATTTCTGGTGAAATAAGGCCAAAGCGATCAGATTTTCTGAAAAAAACATGCATTTTTACTAGTGAAAGAGCAGTTAAAGGAAAGAATGTTAAACGATAGACTTCTAAAGGAAATAAGGAGTACTATTCAGAATATTCTAAAATGTGATGTACAACAAACAGTACAAAGAGTTGATAGACCTTTAGATCGTTGTGACTTTTGTCCATGAAAAAAATATCGAAAGGCCCGGAATATTTGTGAACATTGTAATAAACAAGCCTGTGCAGAACATCGCCTTGGTATTTGCGTCTACTTCAAATAAAACCTTAACTTTTTATGAAAATATTTCTATTGCTTTTTTTTAAGTTAATGATAAAAAATGTAAATTTTGTTTATTTTTCCTTAAAACATTATTTATCCTCTGTGATATTCGGTTAATTTGTATTATTATTGATAATCTTTCACCAAAAGCTGTAGAGTAACCAAAGCTGTAAAACATGTAGAAATTATTACCCTAATAAGAGAAACTTAACGTTTTAAGGTGGTGTCGTATAAGACGCCACGTTGTGAATAGTGTAAAATAATTTAACGCTGTGGTTCTAGGGTTAAAAATAACATAAATAAAAAAAAATGACAGAAAAACATTATGCTAGATATCGTGTATTTAAAATTACATACATATATAACAAAACAATATTTTTATTATTACAATAACTATTAAAAAAAATTAACTTTTAATTCATTTTTTAAATAAAATAATTTACTAGACTCAAGTGCGAGCCGCATCACGTTAAATATAACCGTCCTCGATAACTGAAGTTAAGCGATATAGGTCGCGGTCGATATCTAAAAGGATAACCGTAATATAGACAATCAAATAAACCGACCCTTAGCGATATATGGATATCAGAAGCCAAGGGCCTTCATGGCCTGTAGCGCTAAATAATAAATAAATAAATGATTTGGTAGTATTGGGTTGATACAAAAGATCATTCCTTTTTTGTCGCTAGATGGGATTGCATCGTAAACCGAAGTGTTTCTACTTTACACATAAAGTTTTGACGTATTATTTATGTGCAAGCAGAATATAAAACATTTTCGACATATTATGCTTTTTTATTTCGAAAAATACAAAAATACGCATGGGTAAAAAATATGTGTTATCTACGGTGTGGATGCCATTGATGATTCTATGTGCAATAAGTGGATCAGAAGTTTCGTTTCGTGAAAAAAACTGAATCTCAGCGATGTACCAAGTTCTGAACAACCGAGACCAACTCGAGAGATTGGAGAAATTCTTGGAATCAACCGGTCAACAGTGACAATGCGATTACGTCAACTTGGAATGGTTAGCAAGGTCGATGTATGAGTGCCGCATGAATGAACAAGTTGATAGACCGTATTTCTGATTCCAAATCTATCCATTTTTAAAGGCGATGGTTACAGTGTAATGCGTAAGAAATGGTATAAGCGCGTAGATGCCCCTTTAACCAGCGTAAAAGCCAGTTTGCATCCGAAGACAGTTATGTTATGTATTTAGTGGGATTGGGAGGGAATCGTTTATTATGAGCTGTTCACTGAAAACCAGATCATTAATTCGGAAAAATACAACTAACTAAGTGGAAGCGAGTAGCTGACCAGAAGAGAGCTAAATTAGCCAACAAAGAAAGGACATTGCGTTCCATCGAGATAATGCAAACCACACGTGTCTTTAGCCATCCGACAGAAACTTTTATAACTTGACTGAGATGATATTTATTTAAATCGCTTCAAAATAGCTTAGATGGTAAAAACTTTACTTCCTTAGAAGAATTGATAAATCACCTGGATCAATTCTTTTCCAGAATCCTAAGAACTTCTATGAGCCGAGAAGAAGCCATCAACTGTCATCGTAAATGTCATTTTTGGTAAATATAATTTTTCTCAAAAAAATGACCGGGTTTATAAATATATAGACATATAGTTATATAACCGTGAACCAAACTGGTACGACCACGTTTACATTAAGCTGCCCAGTATTTCACGGTGGCAAGTGACGTATCCATCTCGGCTTTAATTTCCGTAGGCGTATTGCAAATGCAAGAATTTAATGACCACTCGATATTCGATTGTTTCCATCTTTATAGAAACACTTAACATCGACTGACATAAATGACTGTTAAACAACAACTGAACATCCAATATGACCGAAATGTTTAAGGTTATCTTTCAACGCATACGCAGTTATATTACCAGAATGTTTTTGACGAGTAACGCCATGTTCATGTTGAGGCTGGACACTTTTCAGACTGCCCTCGTATATACATCTGTTGATACGGTTTTTTTTATGAAAAATGTCTTAAATTCTGTTATGTAGTTGGGTTAGTACCACGTTTTGACGAGATCGCTCTCGTCATTTGAATATATATATATATATATATATATATATATATATATATATATATATATATATATATATATATATATATATATATATATATATATATATATATATATATATATATATATATATATATATATATATATATATATATATATATATATATATATATATATATATATATATATATATATATATATATATATATATATATATATATATATATATATATATATATATATATATATATATATATATGTGTTAGTTCGTAGTGTTTCGCGGATGGAAGAATACTCTAGACTATTAGTCCGGGAGTACATCCGATCGTTTGTGTCCCGTTTGTTGGGAACGTGCAGACGTTTCGCCAAGGTCACACTTGGCATTCTCAATGCTTGTCTGAAGAAGACTGTCTGAGACTTTCAGTCTTTGCGCTCGGCCGGTGACTCCGCAAATCGTATTGCGGTAGTCGGGACTCTTCGCGGCGCTCGGCAACGCTGTCGGACATTTTTTCTTTCAGAAGGGATGTCCATACTTTTGGAATGTTGCGAGCGTCGTTTGGCGTATTTAGCTCACTCCTTTCTTCTATTTCAAGGGCCTCTCTGATTGTTCAGACCTTGTAGTTTTTAATATTTGCTATTTCTTTGGCTCCTTCAAAATTAATTTTATGTCCTGTTTGTAGATGGTGCTGAAACAGCACGGAAGTGGTTTGTTTGTTTTTTAAGTTATTTTTATGTTCTTGTATCCTGGCCGAGATTCGTCTGTTTGTTTGTCCTTTGTATGTTCTGTTGCATTTGGAACAAGATATGCTATATCCCATGATTTTCCAGTCTAACTTTGTCCTTGGGGGTTTTTAGGATGTTTGCAACAGTTTTCGCGGCTTGTAGGCAGTTCTGATCTTATGGTTTCTTAGTAGTCTGCCTATCCTATCAGTGATTGCTTTTACGTATGGTAGCAGGTCCTTTGGAGCATTTGGTTCATGATCCTCTATTGTTCTTGTAGTTTGGGTTTCTTGGCGGTGAATGGTCTTCCTGGTACAATTTTCTAAATATCCATTTTGTCGAAGGGCTGTGAAAATTTTTGGTAGATCCTATCTTCGTGTATTTGCTAGGAAGGATCTGGAAATTAAAGTGTTCGCTACTGCTTGGATTTGAGAAGGATGATGATGGGATTTAGCATTGAGGTATCGATCGGTGTGAGTTGGTTTTCTATTCACTGTGTATTCGAGGGTTCCAGAAAGTTGTCTTGTGATAAGCAGATCCAAACATATCAGTTTCCTATGCTATACTACTGCCAGAGTGAACTGTATTCTGAGGTGTATTTTGTTTAATTGGGGGTAAGAAGTTGTTTAAAAGTTCGTTTCCGTGAGGCCATATTATAAAGATATCATCTACGTAGCGTTTCCAAAGTTTAGAGTTTAAAGGAGCGCTGGCCAACGCCTTTGTTTCAAAGTCTGTCGTGAACAGGTTGGCTATAACGGGTGATAGAGATGATCCCATTGGGACATAGAAGAAAGGGATGAGCTAATTACACGAAACGACGCTTGCAACATTCCAAAACTATGGAAATTCCAAAAATGGAAAAAGAAGAAACGCGGCAATAAATGGACGCCAACAGGTTGGACATTTCAGTCGAAGCGGAACACTTGAAAATGCCAAATGCGATTTTGTCGAAACGTCATGACTCTTCACAGGATCAACGGATCGACACCCGGAATGATTTAGAAATATATATATATATATATATATATATATATATATATATATATATATATATATATATATATCCAGAAAAAACAGGTTTCCATGTTTGAATTTCGGATTTACATGCATTTCTTTAAGAAGTACGATTTATTTGCATATTTATAGATATAAAAATTATTAGTGTGTTATTTACCATTACTAAAATATAGTTAATATATAATGATCAGTTATAATCTCCATATTACCCTCATTATTCAATTTATAGTAACATTACATTACATTAATTCCATTGTATCAACATAATTGAAAATTCAATTTTATGTAATATTGCATAGATCATTTTTCAATTTTCTTATATTAAAAAAAAAATTATTTTAACGACTGTAGCGATCAGGTGGACTAATCATTTACCTGGCGATGAAGAAGACCAGAGATAGAATCCTCATTCAGTTATGGATGTTTATATGTGTACTTTAATACACATATGAAAAAAAAATCATTTACGTCTAAAAAATCAAAAGTTGAGTAACATAATTTAATGTAAAAATATGTAAAGCCAATATGAAAAAGGTAGAGTTTATCAGTAATATAAAGGGTATGATGAGGTTTTGTAAAATGTCTAGGTTACGGACCTCTACCGACCTCCGGACGGAAATAAAATTCTGAGCAAAGTCCACAGTCCAATAAAGACGTACCAACAAATTCTACATCCACGTCCTCGTCATGTGTCCATAGCCCTTGCAGTACCTACATTAAGATGTGCCAGGTGGAGCTAACTGAGGTTATGGTTAAACCTCCTTACGCTTAAAAATCGGAATCCGTCGGCTAAAGTTTGGTAACCCCTATAGAAGATTTCTCGGTCCTCCAGATAGATGGATTGGGTGTGAATTTATGTGGGGGGCGTTATAGGAAGAAAATGTGAGCCAAATATATTTATAAGTTTTAACCCAGTGAGTGAGATGATCTGCTATATAAAAATAAAATTTCGAAATATGTTAATGTTACGCTTGAACAGAGGATAAGAAAAAATAGAGTAAGAAAACTTTTATATTCTACTGGAAAGCGAGATAGACAAGACCCCCAGAAATGACATTAAGTTAATTTAAAGCAATGTAAAGACCCTTTTAGAACCCAATTGGAAAAACTATCAGAATATAGCCAGATAGTGGGCAATATGGCAACACAAATGAAAATGGGGAAACAGCAATACAATTCACTATATGCAAGAACCTATTGAGGTAATGCTAATGAGTAAAAAGTACCCACGCAAAAGCATCCATAAGGGAACATGGAGTTCACCTAATAAACATACAGTAAACCACATAGACCATGTCATAGACAGCAGATCATACTCAAGTATATTTAATGTGGATGGAAAGCTATACAGGAGCATCATTAGGGTCGAACCAATACCAGGTAATAAAAATATACGACAAAGGATTTGTGCCATTAACAAAGAAACAGGAACCAAGACAAAAAATATGACATTGAAATATGAATAATAGACGAAAGTGCTAAGAGGAAGACCCAATGTAAAATGAAGCTGGCGTTGGAGAAATCAGAAGAGCGCTTGCAGAATTGGTAGAAGGTAGGTGTGCAACAAGTCTGTAATAGATAAAGTTATGGAGGAGAGAATTATGAAGTGAGGGGATAAATAAAAGAAGCAAATGGTACGACGATCAATCAAAAATACTAACATACAAACTACTAAACTAAACAACTACAAAGAAACAACTACAACTAAAAATGCATACAAAAACCCACAAGGGCAAAAAGAGAAGAATACAAGAAACTGAGAAGGGAGACCAATGTTTAAACCGGAACCACTAGAAAAACCTGAACTACCAGAGAAAATCAGAATGGTAGGTTACAGTTTATGAATGCCGCCCTGTCACTTGTAAAAGTACTAACATTGCAAGAAATGGAGGAAATTTTAATGAAACGTAAAATTAATATAGCTCCAGTATTGACAATATACCTGCAGAACTGGTGAAGTTTGGAACAAAGTATAGTTCAAGCCATTCGTCAATTAATAGTCAACACCTGGAATAGTGAGCAAATACTTGTAGAGTGGCCGCAGATAGTAATATGCCCAATTCATAAGAAAGGATATAAAATTAAATTCAAAAACTATAGTGGCATATCATTGCTTTGCACAACTTAAAAAATTCTAACAAAAGTAGTAAAGCAGAGATAGTACCATATTTCGAAGAAGAAATGGGCAAATATCAGACAATGTTTAGAAAGAGGCACTCAACAATATTTTTGTTGAGACAAAAGAATTTGATACTTTTTTATTCCAGATATTCAGGTAGACATATGACCGCACAGAGCATTAGTATACGATGTATAGAATAATAGTATAGTACAGAGTACGATACATTTATCACAGTAAACAATTTTTCAGAGCAAAACACCATATTTTATTTCCGTTCAGTTTCTTTCCTCTAACTCATTTTCCTGGTTCATCTCCTGTATAGGGTTTCAATAGCACGAAAACTAAAAAGAAGGAAGGGGAAAGCAAAAAAATGTTCTGCAGCACTATTTTTGGATTGGCGGATTTTGTTGCCTCCAACAGGTGGCAGTAGTAGGCATTATTAACTGTACGTCGATCATGTAGAAAATCAATCAGCACAACTCCCTTCCAATCGAAAAAAACGGTCGCGAGAACCTTACTGGCTGAGAGACGGGTTTTGGCCTTTACAGGGTAGGTTTCGTCTTTCCTTCGCCATTTTTGATTCTGAAGTGTAATAATGCATCCATGTTTCAAAACCCACGAGCCGCCACTGGTACGATAGTATACTCATCTCACAGCCCTACAAGAAGTGAGATAGATTGGTCAGCGAGTTCTCCAGAAAAAAAAATCCAGAAGAACACACCTTTAGTTTAGCTTCTTTGTCAGTAAAAAGTGAAACATAATGTTATACATTTTACACCGACCAGTCCATGACTTTGATGTCTACGAACCTGGAGTACCTTCTTTAACATCAGTATTAATATTGTCCACATACTAAATGAGAATAAGGGATAATATGACAAGGAGAACTTCTATGAATATCTGGAACGTACCTATGATAGATGCCCGACAAATGATATTAAGATTGTTATTGGGGATTGCAATGCCAAAGTGGGCAAAGAACTTGTCTATCGAGAACACATCATTAAATTAAGCCTCTATCACGATACCAATAACAATCGATACCGACTAATAAATTTCACAATAGCAAAAAATGTGGGAGTTGGCAGCACAAGATTCAGCCACAAAGACATTTATAATTGAAACCTAAATATCACCAGATGATAAGACTGCCAATCAAATCGACCATGTTCTTATAAATACACGTCACGTCACAGGTTAACTGAATGTGAGGTCGTATAGAATGTCAACGTAGATAGTGATTACTATCTAGCCGAAGGTTAAGTGTCAGAATATCAAATCTCAAAAAGTACACTGCCCTAAAGAAATAAGATTCAATCTTGAAGTTTCGTAGGGAGAAGAAACAGCAGAGCGATTTGTAGACACCATGAATAACAATCTAGGCCCATACCTGACAACATTGAAATAGATGGAAAATGGAACATATGTAAAACTTATATACTGTCAAAGACAGAGATATTCTAGGAATGGTGAGGAGCAATAAAATAGAACCATGGTTTGATGCTGAATGTGCAGAAATCACAAATAGAAAAAACCGGGCTTAATCCACAGGCAAAAGAAAATAAATTATGAAAACAAATTAATCATAGACTTGGATAAATGTATTACTCAAAATGAAAGTAGAAAATGTTATCAATATATTAAGATAAATCGTACCTACAAACGGAGGGTAGGAATGTACCAAAATACCAATGGCGAAATACTAACAGACCTTAATGATTCACTGCGTCTAAGGGATGAACAATTTCAGCAATTACTTGCTAGAGATGAATAGAATATAGTTCAAACGTCCCAAGAGCTGTAATAATAGAGATATAAAAGTATTAATAGATCAGGACTAGCCACCACCAACATTGGAGGAAGTACACACATGTGTTAATAAATATGTTCATAAATATCCAAGAATGTGCCAATACCGTGAGTATGTACTTACCGGAGGAAATTGTCTGGCAACATAACAATTGACATATCTTTCTTCCAAAGAATTGAGTTAGGTTCATCCATAAATAGGGACGACAACATGTCTACCAATATTAAAAGGCGCATACTGCTAGCAAATAGATGCTACTATGGATTTCAAGGAATCTTTGAGACTTTTAACGCACCTCTCTAAGAACAAAATTTAGAAGAGTAATCCGGCTTGTACTAACATAAGGATGTGAAACATGGACCCTATCCAAGAATATCCAAAGCTCTAGGTGTCTTTAAAAGAAAAGTTTTGAGAAAGAGCAGGTTACCTCATTAGAATAGATGATGCTAACTAAACCTAGAACATCTTTAATGCAATGCCGATAAGCAGTCGTAAACCGGAGAGACCCAAGCTACTATGGGAGGATGGGGTCAGGGATGATGCACGTAACGGCGGAGTAAATAACTGGAAAGGAGCTACCCAAGACAGGGCTATAGTTTCTTATAATTTCCAATAAGTTGAATTTTGATGTCTAACGAATTTGTATAATTTTGTTTCTATATTCAAAGCGCAGTTGTTACCAAGCCAAAAACAAGTATTTTAAACGGTATAAAGAATTCAACGATAATATTTCAATGAATATTCCGAAGAATTAAAATCCCTTTGCGCTTTCTTAAAAACCTCCCAACTGCAATTAATTGAAACTGCTTAGAATAATCGTGACACTGAAATTAATTACTTTAAGGTGGCAAATTATATATCTTTACCACATAACTATACAATCGAGATTGACAGTTAATTACAGGGTGTTGCAAAATGATTGATGATATTATAGCCTTGATGTTAATGGCAATTCACTATATAGATCCTAGATAATCCCACAAATTGTTAAAACCTATAGACCGAATTTTAAAATTTAATTGATAGAGTTAGGTAGAGTATATACTCGAAGATATACTTTAGAATGTGTTTTCATATTTCTAGAAATTACAGATATTAAAGGTCTTGTAAACTGAATAAAATTTACATGGATTATTGACAAAAATAATATTTTTGATATATAATATCTGATTATTACCTTTATATTCTCTATGCGCCTGCAAAAATCTGAAAAAGTAAACGGTTTAATTTTTTTATCATATTGAAAGGTATTTTAGTAGGCTACCAAGCTAAGCAGGATTCTTATCGTTTGACTAAAAGGTCACGGATACATGCGCCACATGATACATGCACAAAATGCATGAAAATGACCAGCTATTGATATGAAAAAAGCATATTTAAGTTTTCGTTAAATAGCGGCACAATTGAACATGGCTTTTACGGTTATGAGAATATGAATAAGATGGTTTAAAAATCAGAAATCAGCCCATTCTAGAAGTATACAAGTTGTGACAGCTATAGATAAGACTGCATCGATGGTCCATAAAACTATGTTTGCTTCAGTCATTAGCATTCTAAAAATGATTAACAACAGTTCCGAGTTACAGTACGCTATCAAGTTTTGTTTCAGACTGCACAGTGCGACGCAAACTTTTGAACTTCTACAGGCCTATCAAAATACAATTTTGTTAAGAGCCCAGTTTTTCAGGTAGTGTCGATATTCCCAGAAATCCGAGAGTTGAGTGAAGATAAACCTCACAGCGGAAGGTGTTCAACTGCAAGAAGCGATGAAAAAGTCTACAGAATCTAGGATCGTCTGCATTACATTACTAGGTCATTGGTTGATTAGATTTTGACCATTGAATTGGGGATAAAGAAAATGTACACGAAAATAGTTCCGAAAGACCTTTCGCAGGATCAAAAGGATAACTGGTGACGAGTCTTGGACTTTTGAATACGAGTCAGAAACGAAGCGCCATAGCCAAAACTGGCACACTCCAACCTCAACCTCGAACTATGGCAAAAAAGCATAATGAGCAAATCAAAGATCAAAAGCATGCTGATTTGCTTTTTTGATAGCTAGTGGATCATCTATAAGGAATGAATGCCGTAAGGCTAAACGGTAAACGAGCATATTTAGCGAGTTATTCTTGAAAGACTCCGAAAATGGTCATTCGTGTGATACCGAACAAGGGTGCAGCATCACGACAATACGCCTTTCATTAATAATTCGCTTCAAAGGACTCTATTTTGGGATATTGGAGTACATTAAAAAGGCCGTAACTGACCAGCTCAACGCGATCCCAGCATCTGAGTTCCAACATTGCTATGAAGAATGGACACACGGGTTCCAAAGCTGTATGGCTTCCAAAGGCAAATACTTTGAAGGACACAATGTAGATTTGAAATATCAACTGAATAAAAAAAATATAAAAATCAGTCTCATTGCTTTATTTACACCCCTCGTATAATAATTTCATATATTCGTAGCTAAGCTTCGTAATTAAACATCATGAATACGCAAGTGTAACCCACTGGAATATACATATAATCTGTGTGTGCTTCTAAATTATTCCGGGTGTCGATTCGTTCATTCTGTGAAGAATCACGATGTTTTGCCAAAATCTCATTTGACATTTTCAAGTGTTGTTCGTTTTGAGTGAAGTCAGTTTACCTATTCACGTCATGATTCTTCACAGAATAAACAGAATAATTTAGAAACATTATCTACCGTCAGTGAAAATATTAAAATAATATATATATATATATATATATATATATATATATATATATATATATATATATATATATATATATATATATAGGTACCAGTATACCTTGCCTAAGGTACTGAATGGGTCACAGGTGGCGGTTAGTGAAAGTTCCATTGGATATTAATAGACAGCTGCGACTACTACAAAATAAGCATCCCCGAACCAAGGCAAAAACTAAATCTACTTAGCGTCTGAGTTGTATCAAGCGGTTGAGAGGGCAGCATCTATTTACCAGTGGTGCGGCTGAGATTAAATTCTAGAAGTAACCCCCCCAGTCTTAACTTTTGAACCATCATGGTTCAAAATTTCAATTCCAAATACATGATGAAGCGTTCTAGTAATTACAAAATTACCCCAGGAGGTACACAATCCTCACCGTACAACCGGACTTTCGGATTCTGGCGCGTCCGGGCTAAACGTAAAATCTTTCAGAGGGAGTCGGAGACCTCTGGCCAATATCTCAATCCGAAAACAAAAAAAAAGGAAATATCGAAGCTAATTAGACAAACTAAAAGAAAATATGAAAACAATCAACTTAATGAAATAGAAAAATATTTCCCAAAAAACAATATCTGAAATTTTTACAAAACATTTAAAACTAACTTAACAGGCTATCAACCCGAAAATATTTGCTTCCGAAAGGAAAACGCACAATTAGTTCTAAATAACCAAGACAATTGTAAAGAACTTGCCAAATATTTTGAACAACTACTAAACTGTCCTGAGTCCTTAAACAGATTACCTACACTAAAACCTAAACAAACAAACCCAGATTCATTACCACCGAGCGAAGATAAAACAATTAAGTAAATCAAACGACTTAAAAACAACAAAGCTTCTGGTGAAGATGGAATCACTGCTGAAATTTTAAAATCCGCTGGTTCAGGTACAATCAAGGAAATAACCAAAATTTTACAAGAAGTTTCGCGAACCGAACGGATTCCGGATCTCAATGTCTACTAGACAGAGCACAGAAACAGAACCTAAAATTGGTGAATATCAAGAATCTAAAGTTGATCCTAAGACATCAAAAACTATACAATAAAAATCTCGTTTGTACATTTGTGGATTTCAAAAAAGCATATGATTCTATTGACCGCGAATCTTTATTCCCAATCTTGGAAGGACAAGAACTAAATCTGAAAAAGCAATTATTCAAGCGACACTAACTAACTCAAGGTCAAAAGTTAAATTCATAAGTGACATCTCAGAGTCTTTAGAAATTAAACCTGAAGTGAGGCAAGGGGATGGACTCTCGCCAATTTTATTTAACTGTGTTGTAGAAAAAGTAATACAAGCGTGGCGTGTAAAAAAATCGGCCTTGAATATTGACCAGCCCATTAAACTGGGGAGAACCAACATCAGAATAGATTCTCTGGTGTTTGCTGATGATCTAGCAATTTTAGCTCAAGATATACTAACGGCACAAACACAGAATGAAATCCTAAAAGAAACAGTAGAAAAGGTAGGACTCCAAATTTCCTTTGAAAAGACACAATGCATGACCTGCAATAAACTAAGAACATCATTTCTAAAAACAAAATATGGTAACATCAGACGAGTCTCTCAATTTATATATTTAGGTGAAATATTCATGAAAAACGGATTTGAAAAAGCAGCCAATAAGGGTAGATGTAAAAAAATGGAAACTGCATTAAAACTTACACAAAATATTTATAACAAAAAATGCATATCTAAAAACACAAAACTGAGACATTACAACACAGTTACTAAGCCAGAATGTTTATATGCCGCAGAAAAGCTCATTTTGAATAGAAAGAAAGACATCGAGGAGATTTAAAAAAAAAAGAAAGGAAAATCATAAGAAACATCTTAGGCCCCAAACAAATAAATAGCAAAAGCTCATAGTGAAAGAATGAAATCAGTATGGGTGCAAAGGAAGGCTAACAACAACAAACGCCTCTAACTGTACTAATAAAACAATATGTATATATATCATCATCATTCAGCCATTGTCGATCCACTGCAGGATGAAGGCATCCCCAGCATGCTTCCAATTCGCACGGCCCTGAGCTTTCCTCTGCCATTCGGGTCCAATATACTTGATGATGTCATCCATCCATCGTGTTTTCGGCCTTCTTCGCGGGCGTTTGACCAGCAACCCGAAGCTTCTGAACTGACTGTGATGTGAGTGTCCATGTTTCACTTCCATATGACAAAACAGGCAGCACGCACTGATTAAAAACCTTTCTCTTCGGACAAAGTGGGAGTTTGCTCTTAAATACTATATTCAGCCGGCCAAATGCCTGCCAGCCACACTTAACCCGCCGTTCCATCTCCCGAGCGGTATCACCCTCCATTGAAATCCTATGCCCAAGATATATACAGTGGTCCACAACCTCTAAATCACTTCCTAAAATAGAAATTCTTCTGTTGACGGCAAATTTGATAAACATAACCTGACTCTTTTTTAGGTCTATTTTCAAACCAAATGGTTCTCCCGCCCTTTGCAGCTCTCGTATGTGTTCTTGTAGCTCATCTAGGTCTTGTGAAAGGAGAACGATATCATACGCGAATCTAAGATGGCTTAGATATGCACCATTGATTTTTATTCCCTGCTGTTCCCAATCCAGATTACGAAACACCTCTTCAAGACAGGCTGAGAAAAGAACAGGCGATATTGAGTCACCCTGCCGTACACCACGTTCTACGTTGATTTTAACTTCAAAGTCATCCATGTGAACTGTAGTTGTAGCTTCCTCATACATGGATCTCAGTAGGTTCACATAGGCTCTGTCTATCCCTTGGTTAAGCAATTCATCCATTATGGCCTGCGTTTATACTGAATCAAATGCCTTTTCATAATCAGTAAAAGCCAAGAACAGTGGCATGGTGTATTCATTGTGCCTTTCTATGGTCTGTTGGACAACCTGGATATGGTACATTGTACTGAATCCATCTGAGTTCTGCCTGCTCTCTTGGTTGTGCGTCATTCAGTGTTCTTAATATTCTTTTAGATATTATCTTAGTGAAAACTTTGGACATAACTGATAGGAGGCTTATGGGGCGGTAGTTTTTTAAATCTTCCTCTGCTCCTTTCTTATGAAGAAGAATCACTTCAGCTTTTTTCCATAGACTGGGTATTTTTTGATCTTTGAGGCATTTTGAGTACAATTTTGCCAGTATTTTATGTAGAGTTCAACCACCAGCCGTCAACATTTCAACCGTGATATTGTCCTTTCCTGGAATATTTCCATTCTTCATGGTTTTTATGGCATTTGTCACTTCTTCCAACAGAATATCTGGCATTTGCTCTTCCGTGGGCATTGCTGTCTTTATATCTATATTTATATTAATATTTTATATGTATATTTATATGTATATATATATATATATATATATATATATATATATATATATATATATATATATATATATATATATATATATATCCCCTTTGTGGATCAGACCTTGACGTGGTAAAGGGGTTTGAATAGGGCAATGAAGCATTGAGCTATGCCGTCTGGAGTCTATGCTCCTGGGAGGGTCACCCCTGGCGGACAGGTCAAAGCGGAGGCCTCAGACTAACATGATCCAAAATCTGCCAACCCGCATTTTGGACCAGCGTGGCAGATTACGGTCCGTACCTTCAACATGGTATTTCAGTATGTTGAAATATGACAGTACAACCTCAAACACGGCCCTCATTCCCCGGAGGCCAAGGGGCAACTACCTACTGCAGCGGGAAGACCTGCCCCAAGGCAGAGGGTGCTAAGAATCACCAGGCTGCCATTGGACTTTTGACATTGCAACGTTAAATATACGGACTATGAAAACAGAGGCCCGATTGCAAGAACTGTTAATCGAACTTGACAACATACATTGGGATATTATTGGGCTCTGTGAAACACGAAGGAAGGGTGAAGAGTTAATCAAACTGAAATCAACTGGACACGTACTCTACACTCGAGGTACGGAAAATGGCCGATGTGGCGGAATTGGATTCCTCATCAATCGAAAGCTGAAGGACAGTGTGGTAAAATTTGAAAGTACATCCGACCGATTAGCCCAATGCGTCATTCAGCTGAATAAAAAGTTTAGGCTTCAAATCGTCCAAGCTTATGCACCAACTATAAGCCATAAAGATGAGGAAATTGAGGAATTTTATGATGATGTGGCCCAGCTTTTATACAAGGAGAAATGTAGGTACAAAATCCTGATGGGTGATTTTAATGCCAGAATTGGAACAACAAGAACAGACGAAAATGCAACTGGCCCATATGGAACTGGTGAGCGAGACAATAGAGGTGACAGATTAGTTGATTTTGCTGAAGGACAAGAACTATATATTATGAATTCATTCTATAAGAAAAATATCAGCAGAAAATGGACATGGAAAAGTCCATCTAGGCTCACAAGCGAAATTGATTACATCATGACCAACGATAAAACAATATTTACCAATTGTACTGTCCTTAACAATTTTAATGTTGGAAGTGACCACCGAATGGTACGAGCAAGGGTTCGGATTGACTGTCGAAAAGAGCGCGAAAGAATGGTAAGATCAAAGAAGGGCAAGGTGGATTCTGGAAAACTGCTGGAGAGAGGAAGCGATTTTGAGATTGCTTTGTCAAACCGGTTTGCTGCGTTACAAGATCCAGAGGAAGTGGAAATATCAGTTCAATATGAAGAAATCGCCAACAATGTACTTCAAACGGCTGCTTCAATAGCACCAGAGGAAAAATGTCTCAAACAAACAAAAATCTGCAGTGAGACCATTGATTTAATGAAGAAACGGCGAGCAATGAGAAATGCAGGTAGTCCTTTTGGCAGGGTCGAGTACACTGAGCTCTGCAAAACTATAAGAAAACGTATCAGAGAGGACACGCGCAGATTCAATATGCAGCTAGTGCAAAAAACCCTGGAAGAAAACAAAGGAATTAATAAAGCTAAACAGAAGCTGAGAAACAAAAGAACGCAAATATATGCTTTAAAGCGTGAGGATGGCACAGTGTGCAGGACGCGTACCCAAATGTTAAAGATTGTCAGAAGGTTTTATTCCCAGTTATATGAAGATCAGAGCCAGTCAGGGACAGCAATACCCACGGAAGAACAATATATAATGCCAGATATCCTAGTGGAGGAAGTAACAAATGCTATAGAATTGATGAAGAACGGCAAGGCTCCAGGAAAGGATAGTGTAACTGTCGAAATGCTAAAAGCTGGTGGTCGGACGTTACATAAAACACTGGCAAAATTATACTCAAAATGCCTCAAAGAACAAAAAGTACCTGACTTATGGAAAAATGCAGAAGTGATCATTTTACATAAAAAAGGAGCACAGGAAGATTTAAAGAACTACCGTCCAATAAGCCTCCTATCAGTGATATATATATATATATATATATATATATATATATATATATATATATATATATATATATATATATATATATATATATAATATATATTTATATATATATATATATATATATATATATATATATATATATATATATATATATATATATATATATATATATATATATAAAAAAAATATATATATATATATATATATATATATATATATATATATATATATATATATATATATATATCTCTGGTCATTGCCTTCTAGTTCTTAATGCTCCATGACAGCCTCTCTCCATCTTTTCCTTGGCCTTCATCGCCTTCTGTCACCTTGTGGTCCTTCCCATGCAATCCTCTTTACCGCTCTACTTTCTCCCATTATCTCTATGTGGCCCAGCCACTGCATTGTTCTCGATTTTACTATCGTATTTATTCTTGGGTCCTCAAAAATATTATGTCTCACATCCATACAAGTTGTCTCAATACTGCCTTATAGAAGCTTAATTTGGTATTTCTAGATATCAATTTCGATCTTATTAAATGGTTCAAGGCTCCTGCACATCTGTTAACTTTGACCAATCTTAGGTATATCTCCTATTCTTCTTCACACTTGTTTGTTATCCTTACGCCTAAGTAGACAAATTCTTCCACGCTTTCAAAATTAATTCTTCCTAGTTCTGTATCCACTTCCACGTTTTAGACCTTTTCTTGTGAACCTTCTACTATCAGTAGTTTGTTTTTCTTTTGATTGATTTTTAAATCAAACTTGTATGCTGCCTTCACTAGCCTTTTTGTAACTTCATTCAATTCTTTCTCATTTCTCGCAGTTATTGCTATATCGTCCGTATAACTCACTATTTTCCTTTGCTGTTCAGTCCTAGCTGTTCAGCTAACCCTTCCTTATAAACATTTCCAAAACCATGTTAAATAATATAGTCGATAGTGGATCCCCATTAGGGGCTGCCTTGATCAGAAAATCTTTTGTCATTCCTTCTTTTACGTCTACATTGGCTGTTGTTATATTCACTGTCATGCTCACTAATCTCACTATTTTAGAGGGTAATTTAAATTCTTCCATGCTTTTTTTCATTCTGGATTTCTTTACTGTATCATCGACCTTACTAAAATCTATAAACAGTACCACTGCTGGTATTTTATATCCGTAACGCGTTGTTAGTGCTTCTTACATGACAAAAACCTGGTCGGTTGTTCTTCTGGCCTTCCTAAAACTGCCTGGTATCCCCCTAGCTGTGGATCAATTATCCTTTCTAACCTCTTTTAGATTAATATCGCTGCTATTTTATAACAAGTATACAACAAAGAAATCCCTCTATAATTATTACAATCTGTTTGGTCTCCGTTTTTTAAGATAGGTATAATGGTGGCATTGTCCCAACTTGCTGGCATTCTTTTTTCTCTCCATATTGTAATGACGATCAGTTCAAACAATTTTTATTTTGGCTCATCTCACTTTTAATGACTTTTTAAAAATTTTGTTTTCTGCCAATATTCCATACCACCCTGAACTCTTGCCATTTTTAAGTTGTGTTATAATATTTTCTATTTCCCCTTTTGTAGGTTCTACTATTTAAATGTTTTCTTTTGTATCTATTACAAGTTTTTCATTTTCCCCATCCACATCTCCATTTAACATTTCTTCAAAATATTATCTCCATCTTTCCTTCGTTATTTTTTCAGCTCCTATTTTCCTCTTTATATCTAATATATGTTGTTTGATCTCGTTTTCCCTTGCCTTTTTCACCTCTCTGTAAAAATTCCTTATTTCTTTCCTGTGGTAATAATTTTCTGTCTGCTTTACAATTTTCTTGTTTCTAAATATTTTCTTTTGTCTTTTGAAAATTTATATTTCATTAAGGCATTCTTCATCGTACCAATTCTTCATCTGTTGTTCCTTTACGGGTGTGACTTTTTCTGCTGCTTTTTGAATAACTGTTTCCATACTTCTCCAATCCCCTTCCAAACTTTGTACTATTTCTTTGTACTTGTTTCACTTTCTCTAAAAAAAAGGACTTTTTTTTTCATATATCTTTTGAAGTTCTATCTTTTGGAGTGCCTACATGTTATGCCGTTTTTTTTTCACCGATCTATTTTTCTTCTTTGTTGCCTTATCAATTTTTACATTCATTTTCACAAGGAAGTGGTTTGAGTTTTCGTCGGTGCCTCAACATGATTTCACATTTTTTATTACATTATGGTGTTGTTTTTCTACCATGATGTGGTCTATTTGATTCGTATAGTTTCCATCTGGTGAAATCCAGGTTCCTTGGTAAATGTCCTTTCTTGCAAAATGAGTACTCATAATCTACCCATTATCTGCCATTATCTTCTGTAAACCCGATAATCCTCTTTCCATTTTTATTACTAACCAGTTGTTTACTTTTTCCTCCTGTTATATTCTTCGCTTTTCCTTTACTTTGCCTTCTTCCGTTTATCGCTTACTTCTTCCATTTTTCTTCTGATTATTATTATTGATATTAATTTTAATTATTGCATTAATTTTAATTATGCTAATTGAAAATTAAATTGTAATATCTATATAAATTTTTAGTTATATAATATAAAATATTTCCATACAGTAATATGGTATGACCTTCACTAACTGTAGTAAAAAAATGCCTAGATGCTTCATATCATTTGAATGGTTTTGCAAAAACGGTAAAAATATTTGCCGACCGACCGCAACAATATATAGTTAAATAACATTACACGAGCTCAAGTTTCATCATCGTCAACGACCGTATGCAGAAATGGATCATCACGCCGTCATTGTGAAATAATTAATATTTTATTCCATTAATTTTTTGTGATAACTGTTTATTAAAAAAACCTGTTCCGCGGGCAAAATCGATTACTCAGTCTGAACTTGTTAGATTTTATTTCAACCGATTTTTTTAAAGGAAGAATAAATCAATATTTGTTGAGGTAAAGATCATGTTTTCTTGTTTTGTGTTAAGGAAGTACGAGCGATACTTAATAATCAAAATAATGATGATTTTTTTTGTCTTCCTAAAACTTAAAATAGTTACAGAAATTCTCAATTTTTATTTATAATATTAATACAAACCTTATAATTATTAATAAATTAGTGTATGTCAGTGTATATTGTGTATATGTACGACAATTTTCATGCGACAAGATAGAAAATGTATATTAAAAAAAATATGCATTCTAGACAGAAAGTTAAATTCTAGAAAGAAATATAACTTTTTTAACCTCAAATTCAGAAATGTTAGTAATCTCTCTTTTTAGCTGTAACTCTATCTCTTTTTTTCAGCTAGTTGTGTGACGTTGTCAGACGTTGCCAACATTAGTCGAGTGTTTGATTATTAATAATCGAAAGTAAAAAAAAAGTTTGACTTTAATTATTTAAACAATTATATCGGTAACCCCATATTATTTATATATAATAACATTCTACAAATATGAAACTTTACAATGTGATGTTTTTATAATAAAATGTTGGAAGATTAATAATGAAAAAATTGAAAAATCCGTGGTGGAAATCATTCTGCCATAAGAGACTGTATAAGAACGGTTGAAAATATCATTTTTCAAATTGTTTTTCTAAAAAACTAGACGGTGAATAATTTTCAAATTTTGAACATAGTTTAATTTTTGTCGCAATTATCAACTTAAGTCGTAGATTTGGAAACTAGTTTTTCCCATAGATTCGTTCGTACTTCTTTAATGATGTACTTTTGTTATTTAGTGTGCTAAGTACACTCCGAAATTTATGAAATATTCTAAATCAAGAAATAATGGTTTGTAGCTCAGGCAATATAGTTTGATTTTAGTTTTTGTTAAATACCTGTGAATGTTAAGAGTTGTGGAATTGAAGCGACAGCAGAGCTGCTCATTTTGAACAATTGGATTTTGAACATCTGGATAAATGTCTTAAGTTTGCTGATATAGTAATACAGGGTGTCCCATAACGTATCCGTCGTAGAGCAACTGGTCATAGTAAAGACCAAAATAAGATGATTTAGTCAATAAATGTGTTGGCAAATGTTAGTCATTAAAAAGATACAGGGTGTTGAAAGTGAAACAACTAAATTTTCGAAAAATTGAGGTAATTCAAAAACGATTGAATATATCAGGTTCAAAATCAGGGTAGTTGGGTTTTCAAAGACAATAAATACGTATTTGGTACTAGCTTCAACCTAGTTCCTAGAGGTCGCTTGTTACCTACTTTGTGAAGAATTAACTCGCTCATATTTTTTTACCCTATAAAGCTGGGAATATTTTGACTTCAAAATAGAGAAGAATCATAATTTCCACGTAAAAAAGTCAATATCGATATCTCGCGCCGTTTGCGAGATATTCGTATTCGAATATTCCATTGCACATCTTGTCAATGGCTGGAAAATATGCAATTCACAAGGTGTTCCTTGAATGTTGTGTGCAAATTATTACGCCTCGATGACAATTGCCATTGTTTTCTGTCTCTCCTATTAAACATAGCTGGAAATAAATGTATCCAATCTTGAGCTGGTATTAAATAATTTTTAAAAAATGCCCAGACTTAATCAGTTTCCTAACCGTGATTTAAGGGATATGCTCTGCTCCAGATTCATCCCAGATCGACAATGTGTTCAAAGAATTTTCAATCAGTTATGCGAAACAGGTTCATTTTATTACAACATTCCATGTGAACGATGAAGCGTATAACGGTAGAACAAGAAGAGGACATTTTGGTTAGTATCACGGAAAATCTTGAAGTAAGCACTATGCGTTTAGAGGCATCTACACTAATTAGAAAATCTACCGTTTCAAGAGTTCTCCATAAAGAAAAATTGTTTGCCTCCCATTTTCGACTGTTCAAAATATATTACCACAAGATGTGCAAGCTAGATCAGAATTTTGTCAAAATCTACATCATAAAAACACGAAGACCCCATGTTCCAGAAAAAGATATTGTTTACTGACTTTACTTTCCTGAACTTTTACCGGACGCGGAATTTTTAACTAGTGAAATAATCATTATTATGCCATGGGATATCCACACCTACCAAAAGAGCGACATTTCCAGCACGAATTTTCAATTAACATTTGGTGTGGTATTATCGACAATTTTTTAATCGGCCCATTTGAGGTTCCGCAAAGACTGAATGGAATGGAATGAAATGAATCAATATATGCAGTTTTTCGAACATGATTATTATTAGCCCTTTTGGACCGGTATATCTCTAAAGTTAAGACAAGACATGTGGTTCATGCAAGATGGGGCGCCATCGCATTTTACTGTTGCAGTGCAAAATCATTTGCAATCAATACTTTTTACAAAAAATTCAACAAGCGGCCAATGTTATGAAAAATAAAGAAAATATCTTCTCAAATGTGAGGCGTCATTTACCAAAGAGCCTGCGAAAGTATATTGAGGTAAACAGTAGACACCTATTGAAGTAAATTTCATAAAATTATTATTTTAAATAAAGTCCGTTGTATTTTTGACATCTTTTTTTTTCTCGTATTCAAGAGTTGCAGATTTTTCAGCCATCGACAAAATGTGCAATGGAATATTCGTACACGAATATCTATCTCGCAAATGGTGTAAGATATCGATATTGACCAAGGGTACCTTTTTTTACGTGAGAATTATGACTCTTCTCCATTTTGAAGTGAAAATATTCCCAGCTTATAGGATAAAAAAATATAAGCGAGTTAATTTATCACAAAGTTGGTAGTAAGCGTCCTCTAAGAACTAGGCTCAAACTACTACCAAACCATTAGTACCAACCTTTGAAACCCAAGTACCCCGATTTTGAACCTGATTTCTTCAACCGTTTTTAAATTATGTCAATTTTTCGAAAATTTAGTTGCACTTTCAACACCCTGTATCTTTTTAATAACTTTAATTTGCCAACACATTTATTGACTAACTCCTCTTATTTTGATCTATACTATCACTAATTGCTCTATGATAAATAAGTTATGGGACACCCTGTATAGTTTGATACGCTTCAAACAATTTTATACCTCTTCATTCGAGCTGATTTTTTTCCTGCGAGCCATGGGTTCCCCAAGTTAGGAAACCGAAAAGACTCGATGGGTGCCAGGTCGGACGAGTAAGGTAGGTACGGAAGCAATTCGTAGCGCAGTTTGTGCAATTTGGCCGCGACAATTAAAGATGCACATGCCGGTACGATATTGTGATGGAAGAGCACTTTTTTCTGTCCAATAACTCACGGTAATACTGCCCTGAGGCACCCATGAGAATTATTCCTTTGGAATCCCAAAAAATCGTGGCCATAACCTTTCCTGATGGAACCGTTTTTGTCTTCTTCGGAGCAGTTTCACCCCGAAAAATCCATTGTTTTGACTGTCTCTAGGTCTCTGACTTGTAATTATGTATCCAGGTTCCAATAAAGTTTTTAATTGAAAAAAATATTTCATTATTTGATCTAAAAGAATTCACCAACCAATAAACTTACATTGTATTTTACATCAACAGTCTCTATATAGTAAAGTTCTTGATTTAAAGTCTGTCTCCCTTTAATGTCTTCCTTATTTCTACTATAAATTATATATCAGTTTAAATTGAATTATCATCAGTTTAAATGTTTTCTATAATATATTGAATGGGATTACGATGATTTGTTGTACCACAGTGAAATGTAGTAGTTAAGTCGAGGCATGTAGTAGTATAAGTCTGTTCGGGAATGAAAAAGTACATATTTTTTATATCAAAGCATTTCAAACAAAACTAGAACATTTTAAAGAACAGCAACAAAATATTTTTTACATTTTCAGTGCTACTATTTCTTGCCACTATATGTGGAAAATTACGTCAGCTGAAATTAAATTTTTTGTTCAACACTGTTTTCGGAAAATTACATAGCTACAAAATGAATAAAATGAGGGAAATAAATACTTTTTCAATGAGATTACTGGTGATTACTTGAGATTAATTGTGATAATACTGATGTAAATATGCAACTAAAATTGCAATGAAATAAATTTGCAATCAAACAATAGGCTAAAATTTATGTACATAAAACAGAGATTTTCCATTAGTTCTTTTGATGTCTTTTGATGCTTATAAAAAAAATCTATGTTGGATTAGTAATGTTTATTTACGTATTTTTAATTCCTGTGGTATTTACAATGATTACGTCCAGATTCGTTTTGATTTGCCTGCAGTTGATTTACATTGAATATGTCAGCGCAATAACTGGCATTTCACCACATTATGCTTTCTTATTTTAAAAAGGGCAAGAACTCTATCCAAACAAATAAAACAAGATTTGTACCATTTACCGAAAGGGTTCTTTTGGGGAGGCGGAGATGCAAAAGTGATTTACAATGTGTTAATCCCTCCTGAACTTAGTGAGCTAAATATGTTGGACCGAATTTCTTCGTCCGATCTTTTACTGATAAAATCTGAAACGGATGGTAACTGGAGATGAAAAATCTATTGTGTACAATAACGTGCAGCGACGAAAATAATGGGGTTTGTCAAAATAATCGGTTTAAAGTACGTCGAAAGGGAGCTTTCGTCTGAAGAAACTTATGCTTTTCATTTGATAGGATTGGAGGGGACCCATACAGTTTGAGCTTCTTCAATGCAACTAAACTATTAGCTAGTTCTAAATTAAATCAAGCAATTGAAGAAAACCGGCCAGAATTAGCAAACAAGAAAGGCATCGCGTTTCAATGCACAATCACCCGTTTCAATCAGGATCCGGCACAAATTGTTGAGCTTCAATTGGGATGTTTTAACCCATCCACCTTACTCATTGGACATCCCACCCTCGGACTACCATCTATTCTGCTCCCTCCAAAATTGTTTAAACGGGAAACCTTTTAATACGGAAGAAGAGGTAAAAACAACCTGTTGACTGATTGTTGACCGATTGTTCATTTTTTACCAATAAACATGCTAATTTTTGGTAAAAAAGCATTATGGGTCTACCGCTACATAGGAAAAAAGATGTAAATAATATGTGTAATTACATAATTTTAATTTTTAGCTCTACAGGCCGAGTTGGCCCATGGGTTAATCTGATCACCCAATCAGATAAAGACCGCAATCGACATTGCTTAACTTTCTCTACAAACTTTCCGAAAACATCCATATATTAATATTACAAATTTGACAAGAAAAATGATTCTCCATATTCAAGAGTACATACACTTGTGAGTAATCATTTTCCAGCATGAAACCATTTACAACATTTTATTAAAATATTAGTCCTATTTTAATACCGGAGTCGAATTAAAATATATGAATATTGTTTATGTAAATAATTATTATTGCTAAAATTATGTAGTTTTCTATGTGAATAAGAATTCTGGATTATAAGAGTTTGGATTATTTGCTCTAAATTGAAGTAAAGAGCCTACAAACTAAAGAGCATTTTCTTTAGTACCCAATTAATGGTGTAAACTTCATTCAACACATACTCAAAAACCACATGTTTCTGTTATAAATCCACCTGGTTCACAATTTCAACTAGTTTTGTGATATTACCCAATTGACCAATTACTTGATACAAAAGGAAGAAATCAGTAGTTGTGCAGTAATTTTTGAATGTTTATGATATAATTTGACACACTGAAAACTGAAAAATATGTAAACATAATTTTTCTATTACCCATAAATTTTCTGTAACATGTATATTATGTAACATGTAGTGTAGTATTTCCATCAATTCACAGCGTATAGCTGCAGTAAGCAGTGACGAACATAACACGTTAAAACCTGTTTATTCCTGTTTATTAAATCTACAAAGAATACTATATAGATTGTGTCCATTAGTAAACTACCGGCTTCCGAATATATGGTATTTTTTATATCGTGAGTATTAAGTTTTTGGAGTTCTGCTTTGTTTATGTTTTTATTTTACTTTAAATGTGATTAATTTTAAATACAATGGCTAAATAGTGAATATATACTACTAATTTTTATTATGTCTACGGAGAAATCACCTTTAAATTGAAAAAACGTAATTTCACAGCGCTTGTATGAAAGGTATATGAATTTTATTTCGGAATTAAACTTGGAAACCTAAACAAGGATTTGGAGTGAACCGAATGCCAGATTGGTAATTTTAACTCGCTAATATAGTTGAACGTTATACTGGACCAAAGTAAACATTCTGTGCAATATCCAAATTTACCATCAACTTTTACCATCAAACCTATCGAACATAGTGATGAATAGGAAAATAGGAAGTTCCAAAACCATCAAAATATTATACTCTAAATGAAAGAGAATCGGAATCCGCTGATTATTCAAGTAACCATACAGAATTCCTAAAGGCAGTCAAAAAGCATCATTTATTAGATGTTCCAGGATATTCAACCGAGCCGCATCTGACTTCACAGCCTGAACTTAACGATTTATCTAGATTAAAAGGGTATAATCTCCTTCAAGGTAACGTGAACATTACTTCTACGAGACTTCTGTAATGGAAAAGCGATATCAAGGTAAATGGAAACCCAGTTTACATGGTGATTATATCTGGACATTAATAAAGGAAACAATATACTATCGTAAACCATCAACAATAACATTCTAAAGTCAGATTATAATTAATAATAATTCGTATATCGCAATAATTTGTTACGACAGAATATTTTATAGCAAAAAAAATATGGGTAATATTACCAGCATTTTCAAGCCAACCGCGGTGGTCTGGTGGATTAGTCGCCCGCCTGGCAATCCAAAGGTAGCTGGTTCGATTCCAGCGCTCGGATGGTTGTTTTTCTTTAATTCTTCTGTTCGTCTTACTTCCTACCACACACACACACACACACACATATGTACACTTACATATAAACACACACCCATACACATATCCACAGCTATATGTCTGTGACTGTTTCTAGGCAAGAGTGTAAAATCCTACTACGAATTACCCCTCAGTCACGCCAGTTAAAGGCTGAGTAAGGCCGGATGCCTTCTGAGAAGTGTTCTACGTTAGACTTATGAGTAAGCACATAACCAAAGGTGGATAGCTTGAGGGGGGTGCTGGCCTGGGTTTGTTGGTAGCTGATGACCGTGGTTCGGAATCCACGTTAAGCTGTAGCTCCAGTTGTTAAATAGCCTCAGATGCTGATGCGCCTCTAACCATAAATCCTTTCCTTTCCTTTCCTTTCAAGTATTTTTAAGCTTATTATTGTAATCATATAATTTCTTGTGGTAATAAACCCTTTTTGCAAAGTTATTTTACGATAGCTCTAACATCAATTTTATCGATTTTTTAATAAATTTAAACACCATACTTGAAAATTTTAGTTTAGTAATGTCGATAATCACTAATTTCTCGGTCAAGAGCTATGTTAGGCACAACGATTTGCAAACCATCCTCCTGATATTGATTGAATAATAAATAATCAATTTAATTATCAGACGCCCACCATACTCATTTGATCTTACAATGTGCTACTTACTATTCTTTAGACTTGATAATTTATTTCTGGATTGTGTCCAACTTTTTGAAACTTATTGTAATCAACGTGGATAGCCATGAGTGTACTTTGATATCCTCTACAATAGATTAACACGTTCAATTCTTCTATTGGAACCTTCGGTGTGAAACACTAAACTCGAAGAGATTACCACTAAACAGCAAATCACTTTTATAAAACTTCTCGAAGCGCGTTTTGCTAACCTAGCATCAACAGGAGATAGCATCATCAGATGATTTAATATCAGGGATTAAATCTCATCAGATTAAATTATCTCCTAATTATGCTAACTTGGTTAGCGAAACGCTCGTCGACAAGTTTTATAAAAGTGATTTGGTGTTTAGTAGTAATCTCTCCGAGTTTCGATTAATACGCATTTAATGTAATTGTATTTCTATAAGAACATATTTCAAAAATACTTTAATAATATTATGGCTTGTTTCAGATACACAACGAACATAACGAAAACAATATCGGGATTTCCCCCTACGGAGCTCTTAGCATGTTGGCGGCTCTTACTGAAGGGATTCGTGGAGATGCCGCCAAGGAGATCATTTATGCCGCACATATACCAAAGGATAAACAGGTTATGCGAGTGGGATTAAGAGATATTCATAGACACTTAAAGGTATGAAATGGAAAATATTTGTTTTGCGTGTTTCTATAAAGATTATTATATAATTATTATTATATAATTATATAAAGATTATTATATAATTATATAACAATAAGTGGTTTTACGAAACACTGATGAAGTATCGTACTAACGGCATAACATTATAATAGAAAAAATATGGAAACTTTTATTTCTTTTTAATTTCACAATTGTATTATACACAAATATAGATTGTATTTAGAGCTACCTTGTCATTACTATGTTATAGATACTTCATTTATTTACATATTTTGGGTATTAAATTATTCTTATCAAGATTTTTTGCAACAAAAAGTATATGAGTAACAATTTTGAAAACTGTTAGATTGGGTATATAGGGTGGTTTTTTGAAAATATTGGATTGTATTAAAAAATCAGAGAGGTGCTATTTAAAGACTGCCCTGATTAACTTAATGAACTCTTGATTATCATTAAGTCCCTCGAAAAACCTACCGAATAGTTAGTGATCTACGTAGAAGACCTCTCAGAAGGCATCCTTGCCTCGAACTGATAACCTTACCCAGCCTCGAATTTGGGGGCTGATTCTTTCTCGGATTTTACACTCCTGCCTATTGGAATGTAGCAGGTAAGCTGGACTCTCCTCGGTTGGTCAGCTATCCAAATATAAACTACAAGAAACGACGCTATATTTCGACTTTCAAGTCGCCGGATTACAGGATATGCCATATTTCAGTTCTGGGCTTGGCTAGGATAATTAAAAAAATTTTAAAAAGCTGTTTTCATAAATTGTTTAAGCAAATAATGGAAAAAATATTGAATCAATTTGATGTATCAATAGTAAATAGGATAAAGAGAAATCGTCTAATGGAGGTGAATATGCATGGATTCTTTATAGTTATATATACGACTAAAGTTCACCTCCACTAGAGAAATAAAATACGGTATACTTTTCAATGAAAAAAAGCAAAATTTAGGACCTTCCACTAGAAGGCAATATACATATTAGATCAGTTGGTACAAGATTCAAGGGAAAGCACCAAATTCTCACCGTGCAAATCACATTACAAATTACATTACAAATCACATTACAACACATAACATTACAAATAGCATGTCAAGTAGAATAAAATGTTTTCAATTCAAGAGCATTTCGAAAACACTAGGTTATCATGCACTGGCGAAGACATGTAATTGCAGTGCATATTCTAATAGTGATCTCAAGAACATATTTCTTCTTTGAAGAAATGGTATATATAAAAAGAAATAACCCAACTTGAACGACTAGTTTCACCATCCAGTTTCCAAAAGTTATTAGAATAAAAAAAATAAAAAAAAATCACCGGTCACCACTGATAATCAAGCATCAGAAAGAAAACATGATTATTTGACAATTTAATGGAAACTAATAAAAAGCTGGTTAATGCGTGGCATGGCCAAAACATAGCAATGGTTACACAAGCAAATATTAATTCTATAGAAAATGTCTGTAAATTTAAATAACAAAAGTTCCCAAAGGTTTTTCTCTTTTCATAAGTATTTATATTTACAATTAAATTACGTATAAGTAAAACGTATAAAAAACGTAAGTAATACGTAAGTAAAAAAATTCTTATAATGAATTTATTTATAGTAACGATATTATAGTAAAATGAAATTAAAACAAAAACCGTTTATAATAGAATTATATTTTATATTTTAAAGTACGATATGTTACATTATGTTCTGAATATGACCTCATTTAAATGGGCATCTCAGCTAGATTTGCAAGAGCGAATTCGATGAACCCAAATTTCTATTAATTTGTGCAATAAATCAGGCCTAATTTCATGAATCCGGCATTCGATGTTCAATTACAATGCATCAAGCGTCCGTGGTTTGCATGCATGGATCATTGATTCCAAGTAGCCCACAAAAAGTAATTATTCAAAGAAGTTAAATCAAAACTTCTTGAAGGCTCACAAACAGAATCAAGTTTTTAAATTATCGATTCACCAAACTTTGATTATACTAAATCGATAATTGTCATGACATTGTGACATTTAGCACTTCCAGCTCGTTAAAATCCGATATTTCAAATTATTCCTTGTTTTAGAACAAATATAGTCGAATGATACCACCGTAACATAATACACACCTAACCTTTTTTTTGTTTTATAATTAATTTAAGAATTAATATATTTTGTGATGTCAAAAGTATCCACCAACCAATGAACTTCTCACCTATCGTCATTTCTACTGTAAATTATATAAGAAAAACTAGAAAATATCAAATGTAATACGATGATTTATTGTGCTACAGTGATGAGCGGTAGTTAAGTCGCTGCAACAGTATGCAAAACGAGGTTTTGAACTTCGAAATGAAATTGACATATTCATGATCAAAAACTCCAAACAATTTCAAGAAAATTTTGGAACCTGCTTGGCTATGGAATCTTGAGTTGCTAACTGATTTAACTGAACATCTCAATTATCTCAACGTAAGTTAGCAAAGAAATGGAAAGCTTGTATATGATCTCTTTTTTGATATTAAGCTATTTCAAACCAAACTAGACCTCAGACAAAACAGCCACTTATAGATAAATTTTCTGTCCTGTAATTGTATTAAGAAAATGACTTTACAATGCTACAAAATAAGCAATTTAAAGATTGTTGGAACAATGAAACATAATTTGTTATATTTCATAATCATTATGAAATATCTGTTGATATTTCATAATCATTATGAAATATCTGCTGATATTTCATAATGATGATTTCATTATGAAATATCTGAAATATTATGTTAATATAAATATGTAACTAGAATTGAAAGATCTGTAATCAAAGAATACGCTAATTTCGTTATTTATAATTGAAAACCTAACATTTATTCTTTGTTGAAAGAAAGTAAGTAAACTAATATTAAGAATTTTGCAGGAAAAATTATTTCCATATTTTTGTTTTGTTACTCCCACACTAAAATCAGTATTTACAATGTCAACATAATTCCCACTCTTCTATATGGAGCTGAATCTTGAGTTTTATATTGGAAGCAAATAAAACAACTCGAGAAATTTCATCAACGCTGCCTCCGGAAAATCTTGATAATAAAATGGCAAGACTCTCAAACAGATCTAAGACGGGTTATTTAAATCACTATAAAACCCATAATAACAATGGCTCAGCAAAATGTATAGCCATGGTTGAGATCATACTCGTATCGAGTTGACACCCTTATCATCAATATCAGGAAAAAAACCGCACTGCGTTGGGCATCAGTTCTAGATAACTGAAGTTAAGCGATGTCGGGGGCAGTCAAAACCTGGAGGGTAACCGTATGGAAACCGAATATAAGCCTCGACACCTACGGGTACAGAGGTCTATAGATTATGAGATGAGATGAGATTGATAAAGTCGTTCTGGCAACAAAAAAAACCCAAAAAGCCCATAGTCTTTGGTCCTATTTCAGTACTGGTGGCGAATTAAAATATCTGAATATTATTTAACTAGTTATTATTGTTAAACTTATATAGTGTTTTCTCTGTCTTTTTTTTTAATCCAATTCACAGTTTGGGGACCCCAAATGTAGATTAACCCAAATGTACTTTACGTTAAATGCTTACCAAGAAAGCAAATTTTCGAATTACTTCTGTATTATTACCATATGTTATAACATGCAATTAACCATGATGAATTGCCAAAGTATAGTAAATGACAACTTATAACATTTATAATATTGTAAATAACAATTTTATATCACATCGTTGCTATTAGTAAAGCCTTTAAAGCTGGATCCACACCAATAAAGTTTTGCGTGTGTGTTGAATTTTACTTGAACAATTTGTTTTAATTATCTGATGGAAAACAGATAGTTCGTGTGCGTGCTGTGCGACGACAATATTTCTATGTGACTTTGTGTGTCAGAACGTCTACATTGCCGCGTAGGCACATCACATACACTTCGCACAACACAAATTTGTATTGATGTGGACCCAGCTTAATACACAAATATTTAAAAAACAAGGAAATATGTTTCCGTGTTCCATATAATAATTGCTCGTTTCTTTACAGAATTGCGTAAACTACATAGTATTGCATCACATTTAGCATACACATTCTTAAATTTAATATGATTATAAGCATGATAACCGTTGGTTTGGTGAACAATTTCCACAACATCAATAACATTCTCAAACAACATATAATCTGTTTTAGAGTTATTTTATACCACAAGAAGGTTTCCTGGCAGGTCTGACACTTAACCTCAACAACGTCTCTCTTCGTAGTGAATATGCCGATATATTGCGATTTTATGGATTTGATTACGAATCATTTAATAACGCTTTATATCCCGGATCATCTACAGTATCAACACCATCTGATGGTATGTTTATTTTTTCCTATTAAACGGAAATATTATTTTTCCGAGCTATTTAAATAAATGATAAACAAGGATGACCAAAAAAAAAATTCGGTCCTATCGCCAAATGCAGAATGTAACCACGACAAATATTTATCATAGATAAGTTATCTTTAAAATTAGAAAATATTAAAGCTCAGTAATGTTGTCGTTGGAAATGTATGACATGTGACATAAAAAGTGTATCTAACAACCGATACGAAAATGGTTTTATATGTCCTTAAAATTAAAATATTAAACAGAACGAAGATATTACTTCAATTTTTCAATATAACCCCCTGCAAGTTCATTACATTTAATTACCGATAATACAAGGTCACAAATCATCCTTAATCTTATTATAAACATGGGTTGCCGATAAGCCTTCAAGAAATAGTACTTCATGACAGCATGAATTTTATTACTATCCATATCATCAAAAAACTTGACATGCTCTTAATGAAACATTTGTCAAAACGCAACTAACTGAAAAAGTGAACTTGTCAGTGCGCATCAGAAACAGTCTGATACAGTACCATCTTCATTCTATTCTTCTGCCCATCCTATCCCATAGTAAAATACTACTGAGGAAGCAAAATAACCGCTGACATTCTTAATGTATCCAAACTAAGCAATTGCATTAGGTATAATGTATTCATAGGAATATTTTACTGGAACAAAGTTCAAAGTTCAACTCCACTTTCAGTGTCTGGTTAACTATAAAAGAACCCTTTTCATTAGTGGAAATCTCTAATTTTTTATATAAAGAGGGAATCCACGACAAAACTGTGCTGCTGATCAAAGGTGATCTATATTTGTTGTACAATTACAAAAACTGCAACATTTCTTTTTTTTTCGAACAACTGTATTGACTATTTGATTCTACATAGCAATGCCGAAATTCTAAATCATTTTTTTTTTATTAAAACACTTTAAGTGATGTTTATCTTACATATTATTTAATACTTTATCGGATATTTGTTGCTAAAAAGCCATCGGGATATGTGAACTTACCTATGAATTTAGTTTAGTAATAATTTTATCGTTGCATAATAATAATTTTCTTATATTTAGAATTTTTAAAAATAGGACCTAACATTTTTCAGATCACCCTCGTACAAACATTTCATGTTTAAAAATCATTATTATTAAGCAAGATTTTTGAGTTTATATTTATTTATAGAAAAAACTACAACCTTGGAAACCACTTTAGGACTCTCTGAGGCAACAACTGAAATTGCTACGACTAAAATAAGTAGCGAAACAACTACTATAAAACCAAATTTTACTGAAAATAGGTTCGGAATTCCAATGGAAACGACATCTATTATGGAAGATATTACTTCAACAGTTGAAACTACTGTAGAAGGTAAAATTATTTTGCAAAAATCACACGAAATACCATTAATACGATCATTATTCAGGCAGAACCACTCCTGAAACGACTGTGAGTGTTTCAGATTCAACAACGGGATTAATTAAAACAACCCAGCCAATTGTAGAAACTACTACCATTCCATCAAGTTCTACTATAAAGACTACCAGTACTCCTGTAGCCACAATAATAATAAGCAATCAAGAATCAACTAGTATACCAGTTGCACAAACAACACAATCTTTAATAACCACTGACGCTACAACAACTGAAAGTATGATACCTACTACTGGTCCTAAAGCTACCACCATGGAAATTCAAAGCAATACTAAAATATCAGAATCCCCTTTAACTACGCCTACAGTTCCAGTCAATACAGAATCATCGACAATAAGCACATTGAAAGATGTAACAACACAGAGCCTTGAAACTGCTACCAACATTCAAGAAACAACAGCAACTGCACCAACAACAACCTTATTACCAACTATAACAACAAAATTAGTCACTACCACGACTGAATTTCCAACATCTACAGTTATTATTACAATTCCAACTACAAGTAAAAAACAAACCACTACAACGTCAAAAGCAGAAACAACTCCGACATCAACTACAACAGAGAAAACAACTACCGCTGTTACTCGTACTACTAGGGATTTGACAAAAGAAACAACAACAGAATACCAGATAACCACAGTGCCATCATCAACTACAACGTCATCAACTTCAACATCACTAACAACGTCAGCAACTACAACATCACTAACTACAATGTCATCAAAGACAATTACTCCAACTACAATGCCACCAACTACAATGCCACCAACTACAATACCATCAACTACAATGCCACCAACTACAATGCCACCAACTACAATACCACCAATTACAATGCCACCAACTATAATGCCACCAACTACAATGCCCCCAACTACAATGCCACTAATTACAATACCACCAACTACAATGCCACCAACTACAATGTCACCAACTACAATGCCACCAACTACAATGCCACCAACTACAATGCCACCAACTACATTGCCACCAACCACAATGCCACCAACTATAATACCACCAACCACAGCCACGAATCTCTCTACTGTGATGTCCAATACAGAAACTGAAACAAACACAACGGTATCCATGACGATACCAGACATTACTACAGAGGCCATGTTAATTACGCAAGAAACGTCAACGACGACCATTCCGGAAAATGCTCCAGAGACGTCATCACCAGAGTTATTTCAACAACTTCAAGATTTTGAAACGACAACCCCATTTTTCTTCGACACCAGTCCACAGTTTCAGGTAAGAATAAAAAATTTTGGTAGTTGAGTTTTTCAATAAGAGTATCAGAACAGAGACGTAATAGCGGCAACATTGTTTGAAATATAAATGTCACTCAGAGACTGTTATGTTCAGTACATTGTGTTAATTCACTATGGAAAGATACACGATTCAACAACGTGTAGAAATTGGAGGTTGGAAATCGACTCCCATGCGGCTTCAGGCAGACCGCCTACCAAATATCCATCGGAAACCGCTGCCCCCGCAAGTCCTACACCAATCGGAGAGGTACTAGCCAAAAAGTAGTGGGACTCCCTTCCCTCGTGGTACACATTACTCATTCCTTGAGTTACCTGCCATTCTAATTCGAAAGTTGAATTTTCTCTTTCATTACCACAACTTAATCAAAATATTTACTCATCATTAAAGCAGATAGAGTTCAATTCCAGGTCCCATTGAATTCTAGCTCGGCACCATTCTAAGAGACGCGCCTTGTAGTACGCTGTAAGACGAAGCAATAAGTATGATAACCAACACTCCTCGAAACAGTCCTTCTCATAAAGAAAATGTCGAAAATGTCCAATAATCCAAATATGTAGTCAAATGACAAAAAGCTATTGAGGTTTATACTAATGAAAAGACGAAAATAATTATTTGATAATGTGGAATAAATTTAATAGAATATCCTAAGCCAATTTCTAAAAAACTGTGAAAAGCACTAAATGAAACTAGATATTATTCAACACTATATATATATATATATATATATATATATATATATATATATATATATATATATATATATATATATATATATATATATATATTAAAAGTTAATACATTGTGTGTTTTAATGAAGTTTTCTTAAATTTAAGATTTATTGAATATGTTTCCTGTACTGATTATAAATTTTATCTACTACATTCTCTTTATAAAAAGAGAAAAACATTAATTAAGCAATATTTAAACCTTCCATATGTAAAAATATTATATTAGGTTTGTTCTAGCAAAGATTCAAAACTGTTTCAAACGGTTCCAAACCGTCCGGAGTTTGTGCAGATGACCGAAACATTCGCATTCATTCGCCTGCGCAAACTCCGGACGATTTGAAACCGTTTGAAATCTTTGCTAGAACAAACCTATTATTTACGGAACGAATAACTTCGTTGCTCAAAATCAAAATTAAAAGAGAAACAATATATATTATGTACATTCAGGAACCGTTGGCAAACTTTGTTTACACTTTGCTGTAACAGGTCATTGTTTGTAAATTAAATATCTAAATTAGTTAAAGAGCTCTCTTCCTAACAATGCAGTGGTATTAATTCTAGATGTAATAGTTATGCAGCATCTTAAAAATATATAAGATAACCGTCGTATTTAAACATAGCTTAGTTTGCACCATCTTTTGGACAACTTTCGAATTAGAAACAAGTTCCTTCTATCTTTCGTTCCAGCGAACTGATCAATATATCCAGACAATGAAATTTACAATATCACTTCAGTTTTTCATCATCAGTCGCAATTTGGTATACCAGATTATACCAAAATTTCTGTAAATCTGCAGTTCATGTACATTTTTGCAAGCAAGTTTAAATTTAAAAATATAATAACAGATTAAAAATTCTTTACTAGATGAGGGAACAGTGAAAAACCAGATACTTTTAAATGATTTTTTTTTATAGAAAATCGTTTTTTTAATGTAATCTCCTTTTAACTCGATAAACTTCTCCCCTTCTCTAAAAACTTGTTTATGCCTTTCAAAAGCAAAATGTGGTCGCATAATCGTCCTTCTGAGCACACAATTTCCAACACAATCAAGAAATTTGAAAATATTGGGTGGTAAGACATGTGCATCATCGTAACACTCGCTCGATGGAGAATATCGCTGATGTTATTGAAAGTGTGACTGAAGATCCAAATTTATCGATTCCTCGGCGTTCACAGTTTGTGGGTTTGTCTTACGGCACGTTATGTATGTATGGTGTATTTTGCATTTTAACTTACATCTTCATCCTTACAAAGTTCAACTCACGCAAGAATTGAAGCCCACCGAGCATACGCCGATTGGGTGCTTGAACATTCATCTGATTTTTCGAACAAAATCTTCTTTAGCGATAAGGCTCATTTGTCGCTCGGCGGATACGTAAATAAGCAAAATTTTCATATAAGGGGCTCTGAAAACCCACAGGTAATTGTGGAGAGTCCATTGCATCGGCAAAACGTAACTGTTTTGTGCACGTTATGGTCTGGTGGTGTACTTGGCCCCTACTTCTGCGAAAACGAAGGAGTGACTGTTAACGTCAATTCTGAGCGCTATAGCCGCATGATAACCGATTATTTTTGGCCAGCAATTGAAGATTTCGATCTGAGCGATATGTGCAAGCCCGATGAAATAAATGGCAAAGTCCAAGCAATAAAATAAAAAAAAATTATCTAAATCTCAATTCTTCGTGTACTTTTTTTAATTTTACTTTTCGAAGCACAAGTGGATAGCCATTTACTTGTCTAAACCCCGCTGTGAAGTAGACATTCCGTTTTTGGTCCATAGTGAGCAAATGCAACACTCATAGCGCTACTAGCTTTTTCATAACCAAATGTTCGCATAGAATGTTCCGAACACGATCGTTCGAAATGTCTATTATCTCAACAATCTCTCCAACCTTCACTCTGCGATGTTAGTAATGATCTTTTTATAAGAATATAAACTACTCTCAGTAATACTGCCAATTCTTCAATAAACGACATCGAGTAAGTTTGATTATATTTTGACATATTAGGTTATTAGGTTTTGATATATAGTAATAACCGCCACGGAACATCCTAAGCGTATTACTCGTGCATATTCAACCACATTCAAACTCAGTTAACCACCTATGAACCATAAAATGTGAAGGCGTACTCTACATCTTCACATAATACGTTTTTAACTTCCCTTTATTTTGGGCTAAGGTTTTTGCGTCTAAAAAGTAATGTTTAATTAACCCATGAAATTAATTTTTTTCGTGATAGCAAAAATATCGAATTCATCTGCTTTGGAAAAATATTAAAACTAAATGTCATATCGAATTGAATTCATATTTATGGAGTGCCACTAAACAGAAAGCTACTGTTCAGAAATGCAATACCCTCCATCTACCGGAAAAGTATCTGACTTTTCACTCTACCCTAAGATGATTCCATTTTGGTTCCATCTGTTTATGTTATACAGCTAATTTTTGTAGGATATGAATGTTTTTGGTCAGAACAATTTTGAGTTTAACTATAATTATGATGGCAATGTTCCTCAATTCGATAACAATGGTACGTCAGTCCAGGGAACTCCATTGTACGATGAAGCATCTTCAGATCTACTTAACGACAACATTCTAGGTGATCAACCAAGTACTGGATTCAATGGTAACGTAAGAAGAACAAGATCAATTTCTCAATACATTATGAAAAGGTAAGACTTTTATGTACGATGGCTAAAAATATAACAAATATTATATTAAACATATAAAACACCCATATATATTTTTAGTATTTCAATGCTATATTTTTTTTTTTTATTTTTATTATTTCATCTTTCTAGGATTTTTATTGTAGTAAGCCTTTTTTGAACAAGTATTAAAAAGGAATATCGTTGTTCACTTTTAATATAAATAATTTTATTCCAATAAGGTTTGGCGTATTTCAGATCATTGCTTAACTACCATCTTCTTCTTCATCTTTCCATGGTGCTGCCTCCCGTTAATGACCCTCATCTACATCCGGAATTAACTCCAGCAGCCTTTTGCTAGTTTCTGATGTGCAGTAGTTTTTCAACATCTCTTCTTGCACAGTCCTATCACCGTGTCTTTGGTATTTCCTTATGTCATCGACTATTCGTCGCTCCCAATCTGAGTCTCTAAAAACTCACAAAGTCTACAGTATCCACGTCTTTATATAATTGCTTGAGTAATAATACTAATTAATATTAAAAAATAAGATAATACTAATTAATATTAAAAAAGATAACATTAAGTAGATAAGTAGTTTAATCTAATTTAATTTACTTTTAATCATGGAGTAAGTAGTTTAATTATCCTTCATAATACGATTTCTGATTTCATCTGTGATGATATTGTTTTCATCTTTTTTCCTTTTCAGATAAATAAATTCATTCGCAACTTCAATGTTGCCATCGTCGTTGTCTGTTCGTCTCTTCGATTAGTTCTGATTTCTATCACCCTTGGTTTGTATAAATGTATATATAGACCGGCGCTTTTGGCTTTTACTTTTACTTTATTCTCTCTCTTAATAGTCTTTTCGATCGTGTTAATATGTTTAGGTCATCTGCATACCCCACTATTGGTTTTTCCTTATTTATCACTATTCCATGAGTTAGTAGTATATCAAAACATGGTTTAGTCGGTGTGGTGCTACAGCTCATCAGTAGGCCTTGACCAAGGCAAGTTTTTGATATGCAGTCCTTCTTCAGTATCTCTTCTTACATTGTCCTGCCATCGTGCCTTTGATATACCTCATTTTCTGTTACCCCGTATTCTCCACTCCATGATTTTCCTTGGTATCTGAGTGGCTGAACTCTCACATAGTCTACAATATCCAGATCTTTGGACAATTGCTTGAGTTCGAAGTTATACATAATTCTCCAAATTTCATTGTCACTCGCAATACCAAAAATTGTCATGAGTACTCTTCTGTTTGCTTTGTGAGGGTTCACGTCTCTCAGCCATAAGTGACCACTGACCGAATAAGTGTTTTATAGATCCTAATTTTCGTGTTTCTTTGAATCAGTTTAGATCTTAGGACATAATACACGGATACAGCAGGGAATGCGGGTATGCAGGAATGCATACGATTTCTGATATCTCATGTGATGTTGTTTTCGTCAAGTTTGTTTCCCAAATAAATAAATTCTTTCACAACTTCGATATTGTCATCGCCGATTATCCAGGTCTGCTCTCTTCTTGGATTGGTTCTTTTTTCCATCACCTTTGCTTTATTTATATTTATTTCTAGTCCGGATTTTTACCTTTGGCTTTCACCGTTATTTCATAATATTTTTTTGTTTGATCATGTTAATACGCTTAGGTCATCTGCATATTCTACGATCTGTTTTTATTCATTTATCATTGTTTCATATACAACTATGTTTGTATGACTTTGTTCAACCTTCTCCTATCTCAAATTTTACCGTGATGTGTTGCTGGGTTTTTACTACTCTCTTGGAATTAAGCATCGTCATCCGGATTAATCTAATAAGCTTAGCTGGTATTCCCATTTCCTCCATATTCTTGTATACTACTGCTCATTGTACAGGGTCGTACCCCCTTATGCGTATGACCCTGTACAATGAGGTACAGGGTCGTACGCCTGTGTGAAATCTACGAACATCTGAAATAAAGGAGTATCATATTCGGTTGTTTTCTCCATTATTTGACGGACTATGAACAAATGATCAGTTGTTAAGCGTCTCCATCAAAGCTCTGCCTGATATTCACCCATTCCTTATTCGATTATGGTACAGATAAATATAGTGGTAATGCATTTGGCTCAGGCTATACATATTTTACAACCATTAAACTTGTGGCATCTGGTATTGTTATGAAACAATACATCTTTGCAATTTAAAAATGTTGACTTCTTTCCATTGATGCCAATTTAAAATAAACAGTTCTCTTTTAATAGAAAGTTGATGAATATCAATTTTTTTGTTTTTTATGTTGTTTGATTATGTCTGTAGTACAATCATTCGCATTATGAATCATTGTAAATAATGTAGCTACTTTCAGAAATGAGTAGTTCGCATCACATTTTAACATTTACTACAATGGCAGTTCATCAGGGGGGGTATCTGCGCAACAACCCATCCTCCGATGTCCTTATAAGTAGTAACAATACCAAATTTTAATGTTTTCCTGGTTCACATGCTGTATAGGATTTCAATAGCATGAAAAGTAAAAATGAGGAAGGGGAAAGCAAAAAAAAACATCTTCAACAACACTATTTTCTTCTGCGCCCTCCCATTTTAAAAACCCACGAGCCGCCACTGATTTACTAGAAGTACTACAAAGGGTATCTAAAATAAACCGATTTTTTTGGTTTAAGAAGCATAACTATCTTAAATCATTTTAGAAAAACATTTAGAGCAAATAATAAGCATTTTAATAAAGTTTTCAGATCCTTTTTAAGCATCTCGATAATACAAGGTGTCCCAAAACAAAATTTCTTTTTGATATAGCGATATAAATAAGAGAGACGTCCTTCAAAAAAACCTTTATTAATTATTAAAATACACATTTTAGGAAATTACTTTTTAAAAATAATGTCATCCAAATGTAAACCTTCACGCTCACGGCACTCATCTAAACGAACAGCAACATTTCTTAAGACGGCTCGGCACATAATATCTGGAATGGCTGCCATTTCGTGTCGGATATGTTCTTTTTCTGCACCAAAGAACCCGGTTTATTGACGTAAACTTTCGATTTTAGATAGCCCCACAAGACAAGTCCATACGGCTCAAATCAGGACTACGTGGAGGCCAATTTATGTCACCTTTCCTGGAGATCAATTTGTTTGAGAAAAGTTCACGAACTCGTGGCAGAGACGTGTTTAGAGTGTGTGATGTTGCTCCGTTCTGCTGAAACCATATTCTTTGATTATAACCAGCAAATTTTTGCACTTCAGGTACCAAAAAGTTATCCAACATTTCCACATAATGCCCTGAATTGACGGTAAATGCGCGTGCACTACAGTCTTAAAAAAAGTACGGGTCGATTAATCCTCGCTCTGACATTGCAGCGCATACAGTGACTTTAAGCGAATGTAGGAGTTTTTGATGTTTGTGTTTCGGGTTCGTTGCACTCCAGTAATGACAGTTCCGCTTATTTACATGACCGTTGAGATAAAAATGAGCCTCATTCTAAAACAATATGTTGTCGATTGTTGCTCAGTTATCTGATTAACGATTTGAAGTCTCTGACCGGCATCTTGGGGCTTTAACTCTTTCACCAACTGAATTTTGTATGGGTGCAGTTTTAAGTCCTTGCTCAGAATGTGGTACAATGATCATCGAGACACATTTAAAACATGCGCTCGCTTACAAACGGAAAGGTCCGGATTGTCACGAATTGCCATTTGCCATTTCCACATTTTCGTCACTTCCTAATGATCTTGGTCACCCGGACTTACGTTTATCCATGAACCGGATGAGCTGGTTTCTTCAAACTTCTTAACCCATTTCCTGATGTGGGGAGCACTTGACACATCTTTAATGGTACGCAAACCACGTTGACTGCAGAACTTTATCTGCGCTGCAGTCGCTGAATCATAGTTTTAGAAAAATACTCGCATACACAACGCACGGTTTGCTCCCGAGAAACGCTCTATATTGCCTAAATTCCTAAACGCGGGGCTATCGATTGATATGCACCCCACGTTCCTCACAGTTGGTGCGTTTGCGCAGTGAACGAATGAAATAGAAACTTTCTTATGGGACACCTTGTACTACAATTGCAACTCTGCCGATTATGGAATGATTCCTTTTAACGTATCCTTTAGATTGGAATTAAAAATGTCGGTAACAATAAATGAAAACAAGGAGCTAAATCAGATGAAAGAGTTACAATATATTTTTCATTGAGTATATTTCATTATCTTGCTACAGGTAAATAATATTCTCTGGTGTAGTTATGGCGACTTGAGATGCATTTCTTGTATTCGATACCTTTAGAGTAACAGATATAGATGATCATTTTTGCCCATACCAGGTTTTTGAATTGAATTTTTTTCTGCATTAACTCGTCTGAAAATTTACATGAAAGTTCGACTCTTCGTCTAACAGATTGTTCTGATAACATCGCATCTTATCACTTGTACGAGGGTTGCTTTTTAGGTATCCGGAATAATAAATAACATAAAGAAATCATTGGATGCCAAATCAGGACTGTATGGCAAATGACCCATCAATTCGATTTTTTTGACCGGTCAAATATTGAGTTGTTCGCTCTGATGTGTGAGAGCTCGCGTTGTCATGGTGATGAATGAATGAATGAAATGAATCCTACGTCGCTGGTTGTTGCTGGGTGGCAAACAAAAGTTCTATACCATTCAGAATTGACCGTTCTACGATTCTGTGGTGGCACTGTAGCCACATGCCCATTTATTCCAAAAAAAACAGGCGATCATTTACTTCGAAGTGCTTCTTGAGCGAACAACTTTTGTTGGGTTTGGCTTATTTTGAAAGACCCATACAATCGATTGCTGTTTATTTTCAGGCTCATACGCATAGAACCAAAATTCGCCACCTGTATAGATGTTATACACGACTTTTGACGCACCACAATTGTATTTTTTGAGCATTTCCTTGCACCAATTGCGGTACAAACCTTTTTTTGAGCGATTGACAAATTATGGGAAATCCAACGCGCACAAATGTCTTTCACAGTATGTCACATGACGATCTTGCTTTATCAGTTCGCGCACAGTATCGATGTTTTCTGGACTTACAATCGATTTTGGAAGACCTAAATTCGTCCCTGAGCGAACGACAGCCACGATTGAATTCACTAAACCAGTTGTTTTAGATGGTGCTTCATCGCTAAAGGTTGAAGTGAGTTAATCGATGCACTGTGAAATAATCCACGTCGAAAGTCGTAATAAATCATCGCACGAAAATTTTTTGACTTAATTCCATTGTTTGGCTCAGATGAAATTTTCAAGTCACTAAACACAAATAGCTTCCGTTAATTCTTAAACACAAAATGTTCTGAGTATGTATACAGTCAACAATGTCAAACTTTACGATGTATATGTTAGATGGCGCCTAGCAACACCAATGTTTCCAATTCCGGATATATAAATCGCAACTCTCTTGATGTTATAACAAACAGTTCTGATCATATTGGCATAATGAATGGACACAAAGAGTTCTTGGCAGTGGCGGCTCATGAGGGAGGGCGTTAGGGCAGGGCTCCAGCATTTATCACAGTAAACAATTTTTCATAGCAAAACGCCATATTTTATTTCCGTTCAATGTCTTTCCTTTAATTAATTTTACAATATTATTAAAAATTAAAATCTCCAAATGTAGAAGAATGTCTATAGACCCATCACACCCAATAATGCGGATAAAAATTCCATCTTCTCGCCACAATTTTTACATCGTTGGTCGGACGTTTACCTTCAGCGATCGTACGCAAAGTCATCATATTTCGTCTTTGACGTTACATGTTTTGTTGGTTGCCAGAATGCGGGGGTTTAACTGATTTCTAAAACATGCGATTTGGACGTAGATTCGTTGCGACCGAACGTATCGGTAATTCGTTTTAAACGCTGATCTGACGGGTACGGAGCATTTGATATGTCTCGCGTAGCGTATTTCGTTCGCCTCGCGAATATTTGTTTTGATTTGAGATTTGCTACGTGTGTACACACTGAGTAGTAGTTTTTAAATAAAAATAATCAACTTTTAATTGCAAACATGAAGGTGTCTGATTTTAAATAACACAATAGCACGAATAGTAAAAAGGAGGAAGGGGAAAGCAAAAAAAATCTTCAGCAGCACTATTTTCTTCTACGCCCTCCCACTTTAAAAACTCACGAGCCGCCACTGGGTCTTGGATCCAGTCTCATCTGCTAACATAGTACCATAATCGAATCGTTATTCAATATTTGACGCACTTTTCAATGTCACTTGGCATTAACTGGCATGAATATCTTTCAATATATCTTTCGAATCATTTTCAGTTAATCGTCTGATTAACGCACACATCTGAAACTTCATTACACAACAGCTAACAAATTATACTTGTCAAATCGTCACCTGAGTATTGGAGTGTACCAATAAAAGTAAAACTGAAGAAAACAAAATCTGACAGTTTAGGTTAACATAATGTCAGCATTACACAATCTTTTATTTTTTTCCCAAACATTAACGACAGACAGTTTAAAGAAAATTCGTACAGATATTTTTCGTCGAGATATTTGAAAATTTAGTTTGAACTTGATGTAGTGAAAATAAAAAAAAATATCAACAAAATTTCGACTTCGTCCAAAAATTGTGCCATGTCCATTTACATTTTACAAAAAAAAAATACTTCAAAAGGGAATTCATAAAATGTTTTCTTGTTCCGTCAAATATTTTAATACAGAAGCAATGTCCTTATTTGCTTGGACCATAACAGGTTTTCGCGATATAGGGCTGATTTGTTTATCTAATACGTCCTTCATAAAGTCGTTAGCTATATTTTTAGCTTTTAATTCCTTCTGAAGGTATACTGTTTTAATATATTCCTCAAAATTATTTCTATAAGATACGTATTGCATTGAAGTCGATTATACTTGAAGATAAGTATTGTCTAAATGGTTGCTCTCGTGTTCATATATTTTTTTTTCTTTTTTGGGGTTTTCGCCACGAACTAAAACTCAAAAAAATATCAATATCTGTTCTTATGTAAATAAAAGAATTACTGGGAAAAAAAAACGGAGACAAATTTCTCAGTAATTCTTTTTATGTAATAAATTTGCCTAACGAACAAAATTTTTTTTAAGAATACAGCATTTTCTAAAATATATACAAAATTTTGAACGAACGTTTCCGGAACCTTCCCGTTTTCAAAACGAATCTAACAATAATTTTTATTAATTTCTATATATTACTCTAAGTAACTAAATATATTTTGTATATGTCAATGGGACTTACATTGACAATAATATTTTTTATTTTATTTATATTTATATTTTATTTTATTTGTATTATTTTTAGTAGTATTTCACTGTCAGTAAAAATATTTTTTTTAGTTTTAGTTCGTGGCGAAAAACCCAAAAAAAGAAAAAACATGTACTTGAAGATGTTTTACTTAGGAATATGGACTAGGTAGTATGAAAATGACTGACATTATTTCTGAAAATCAAAAAAAAACTTCCATTTGAATCAAAACCAGTTTGCCCTTAATCGTCTTAAGAGATCTAATTATTCATACCGCGCTATACATTTCGGAGTACCAAAGTTTTCGTTCAATCAAGCTATGGACAGAAGAATCCACCTTCAGAAAACTTTTGCTCAATCGATATTATTTGTGGCTGATGCTTCATAAAATAAACCAAGGAAAATTACATAATGCTATTCCGATTTTGCGGAACCACAGAATAAGATTTTTTATATCTAAATTATCATAAACTATTCCACCTAGAATTTTTACTAAGGTGCAGGCAATCTGGCATCCTATCGTCATTTCATGCCGTATCCCACAGAAAGTTTTTTATTCACCGTGCAATGCGTTATTAAATTTACTACATTTAATTTCCATTCCTAAAAGAAGTTGGACACGTTAGCCTTAGGGAGCTCAAAATATTTTGCATATCGGATTAAATATTGGCAATAGTAACTTTTGTTAGGTTTTGTCGTAATCTTTTTCGATTTTACATTGCAATTTCAGTTTTAAGTTGTAATTATATTTTTCTTTTTCAAGGTCATTTGATTGAATTGAGCGTTATTTTTTACAACATTGGAAAAAATCTCACCTGTCTTTTTTCGGCTTGAAAAAGGAAATGTTAACTTCACTGTTGAAAAGTTGGCGAGTGATATTAATTTGTCACGTGGTTTGAAGGTGTAGTCGCATTGGATGTAGATTTGGAGCAAATCAATATTAACCCTCACGAGAAGTACTTCTGTGCTTCCCGATTCAGGAGCACATGAGTATGCACATGCCGTATGTCTTTGATTATTAATATATTTTGATTAAATTATCCAATTTAATTTTTTTTTTAATTTAAACCTCAATCAGTATAGAAAAAGACTATATCTATAGAATGTTCCAAAAAATAATATTATTCCTAATACCATCGAAAAAATCAGCAAAAATAAAAAAAAATGTCCTAAATCATCATATTTAGGCGAAATTCATAAATAAAAAATTTCTTCCAGCGGCATTTAAAAGGGGACTTAATGTACTTTCCTACTTATTACATAATTTAGCTTTATTTTAAAAAATATATTTATTTAGTTAGGTAAAGTTCACTGGTATGATGCTCTTCAAAAACCGATTCGGTCTCGCTTTCACTCTCTTTGTCGTCGAAAATATCAGCTGCCTCATATAACGCTACTACTTCAGACGCACAGCGAGTACGTGAACGCGTGTTCATTTTGAGCTAAATAGAAAATGAAAGAAACCGATAAATAAATGTTAAAAAAATAAAAATCGAAGTTTTTAATAGAAATACAATAGAAAAAAATAATATTTATGAAAAAAACACACTATTTGTGCAAAAAGGTTATTTAAATAAAAACAAACAACAACAGCACTAGGTGGCGTATACCCATAGACTGACTACGATCGCTTATATTTTTGTTAGTATTCACATCTTAAGATGACTATGGTGGTGGATCTATAGTGGGGATAGTAAAAAACGTTCCCCCAGTCAATGACTATCCCCTCAATAACTCTCCCCTCAACGTGACCATTTATAAGGGAAAAACACTTTTAATTCACCTCCGAGTTAACATTGTAGTACCAGTGATGGACTTAGCGTGAAGTACAAAATTAATTTTCATTGTTTTATACCTTATGCGGACTTCTTCAGCTATCTTATAATGCACCTTACGAAATTATATGTTTCAAAGAAATAAGAAAAAGTATCTCTGTGTCAGGCCGAGAACTTTTCAAATAATCCTCGCAACATATGCAGAAAGGTTTACTTAAAAGATCCACATCCCTCAATACCAAGCGATCAAGTCCAAACCATCAAAAGAGCAAAACCATTACAGAAACTAGAGGAAGGAACCATCTTGAGAAAGACATGTACTGGGTTCAAGAATCATAAATGCGTAAAAAGAAAACCACACATCCAATTATCCAATGAAGATCTATACCTTCATCAAGAACCTTTAATATACACCAATATCAAATGATGTCTCAGTTTTTTGACATCTAGAAAGGACGGAAATATTAAGACTAAGCACTACAATCCACACAGGTAACTCGCATGATAAATCAACTTCATACAAGCAGCTCGAACAGGATCTTAAAATTTTCAACATCTTCGAAACACAAATGTATGACCTGACAGAAAGCTTTTTCGGGAAATGATACTAGAAAAACAACAAATCAAGTTTAAGAGAAGGTTAAGATAAGAGAGATCAGAAGAAGTTAAACTCTAAAGCCAAATAATGAAAGATATATGGACAAGGTAGAAAGCTTTCAAGATCACAAACGCAATTCCAATAACCTAACCTGTAAATCATGTTAATTAATGCTCATAGTTAATTCGATGAAGAAGGCAATTAATTAAACTATTTGTAAAAAGAACAATTAAAAGTTTAGCTACAATACCGCAGAATTTAAATTTAAAATTTAAGGTCATTCACAGATATATTCCACGTCTCCGCGATATACGAGGTTTGTAAATAAAGTGAGACTGATTTTTATAATTTTTTTATTCAATTGAAATTATAATTCTATATTGTGCCCTTTAAATTAGTTACATTGGAAAGCCTCACAGCGCTGGAGACGGTTTGTCATAACAGTGCAACTCAGCTACTGAAATGGTCTTCAGCTGGTCGGATATCGTCTGTCAATGTTTCCGAGTGTCCCAAATTGGTGTTTTTTGAGGTGAATTTTTTTGAATAAAGAAAAGGTCAGAACGACTCAAGTCTGGTGAATTAGGGGCCGCAGAGCCACAGTGATGTTGTCGGATATTTTCAATCTCAAACTAAAGACTTTATATAATCAATTTAAAAACTCGTTAATTAAAATCACTATGTGACAAGACTTGTTGTTGTGATGTAGCACCCGGGTGTTCTTGATGTTCGGTTGAGCGGCTCACACGAATGAGCCTCTTTCGAAGTCTTTCAAGAATCTATCGGTAAAAATGCTGGTTTACTGTTTGACCCTGAAGCACAAATATCTTATGGACGATCCTCTGACTATAAAAAAACACAGATGCTTTTGGTCTTCGATTTGCTAATTCTGACATTTTTGACTGTGGTGAGGTTGGATTGTGCCATTCCTGGCTCTGGCGCCTCGTTTCCGGACATTCAAGGCTCGTCATCAATAATCATACATTCCAGAAAATGAGGCTTATTTTCAATCGTCGCCAAAACGACAAGACATATTTCCCTCAAGCTGTACCTTTTGATCCTGCGAAAGGTTTTTCGGAATTATTTTCGCCCAGATTTTCTTCATCTCCAATTCATTGGTCAAAATCTGATGAACGGTTGTGTGAGTTAAACTCTTCTCCAGTCATTCTAATTGTCAACCGACAATCAGAAAGTAGAATCTCGATGTTCTGACAATGTTTTAAATCGCCTGAAAACATATGCCCTTGGTACTATTTCAATTGGCGTGTTGAAGTTCTGCATATTTTATGTGGCACTATGCCTAAGTTTAAACAAAACTGGTTAGCACCTTTGCTCGAAACTGTTGTTGTCACTCATCTTCAGAACGCACTAGAAAAATTCGGTTCAAAAAAGGAATTGCTCCGGACCGCCAAGTGATTCTAAGAGTTCAAACTTGTACTAAAGACCCAACCCAATTGGTTTGCCTCCCTTCCAAAGGGGATGCAAACGGTGTGGCTAGATCAACCGTTACACCACCAGTCTCATTACTTTATTTATACACCTCGTATAAGAATTATTTCATTTAATATAATGTTTATTCTTTTAGATTCTATGAACACAATACAAATCATTATCTACCACCCCAAACGAGACCTTACAGGCCTTACTATATACCCCAAGAACCGCTCACTTTTGCTGTTTATGGAAAATATCGAGAAACAGGAATACATTTTATGAAATACGACACTGTCTTGCCATTTTTCTTCGTGGCAAACCTTAACGCATTAGCTTTAAGTTTTCCCCTTGATAGTTCAAAGTATTATCTCTTACTGCTGCTGCCTATTGACTATAATGGAATAGATCAATTAATTTGTGATTTGAGGTATGTATGTGTTTCTATTTTTTTATTTATTCAGTGCACAAAATTTAAAAAAAATCATTGTTCAAACCAAATAACTTTGACACTGGTTCTTTAAATTAGTGATTTAATTCATTTAAATAGCATTTTTAAATTTGTTACAAATTATTTTGTGATTTTATAGGAAATCATTACTTATTTTAACAAGCATACATTACAGTGTTACTATGTAAACCTTGATCTTCACCAAGAACAAATATGTTCCCATTGTCCAAAAATCGAAGAAAAATTTAAAAGTCGTTAACGACAAAGATTATATTAAATATAAATGTCAAAGCAGTCAAAGATGTATTAGTTAAATCGAACAAAACAACTTTTTACTTTATCTATAACTTTTATTTTTAAATTTATGTGACTATAGTTTCGTAAAACGATTTTACGTTCTCAAACACTATTTTAAAACTAAGTTATTACAGCTGTTTATACTATGTACCAATTTTACACTTTTATTTGGGTTAATTTTTTACAGCATTTAAATAGTGGAGAATTTCGGAGATTTGTCTCACCGTTTAATAGCTGTTTAGACCGGTCTTTATTACATTTTTAAATTTTAATCGCTTCTAAAATGTTAATTTTTTGCTTTTTGACGCTGTACGTAAAATTTTGAAATTTCTAATCTCGGGAAATATATGTCCGGTATCTTTAAAATGGTTCGCAAAATTAGAATTTTGTTTCTTTAATATGTACGCAGATTTGTATTCTTTAAATCTGGTCTGAAAATGTCTTCCGGTTTGTCCCATATAGCAGCTATTGCACTCATTGCAACTTAACATACAAACTCCAGGTTGACTGGGGGTTTTGAACACTATTTGAAATTAAGTTTCCTCAAAGTTTTTCTTTTGTATTGATTATATTTAAATACTTTAATAAACATAAGGATAAACAGCTGTAATACCTTAGTTTTAAAGTAGTGTTTGAGAATGTAAACTCGATTTAGGAAACTATAGTCACACAAATTAAAAAAAATAAATTTAGACAAAAGGGATAGAAAACAAAGTAAAAAATTGTTTTATTCGATTTAAAAAATGAACTATCACAAAGTAACGGACAAATCAATCAATAACTTATAACTTAATGTTTGACAATGGGTGAAATACATATTGGTTCAGTCATCGATTTTAAAATATGCAGATATTACTTCAAAATAATGTTTCACCTATCTCCTTGTTAATGATTTTTGACGAAAATGTAACTACAGAATTTACACAGTCTGTTCAATGGAAATGAGAGCCAGTTCTATCTACGCGTAATAAGCAGCACCAACTTGCTTAATTGTAAGACTTCGTGATAGCAGAGAGGTCATTGAAGATGATCCGCGACTAGGTTCACTAATAACTGTTCAGACTCACGAAAACGTCCAGACAGTTATTAATATTTTTCGAAATTATGTCCACTAGAATCAACGGAATATTTGCTATGCAACAAAGCACTAATATATTAAAGCAGAATTTTATGTGATTTCTTGGCTGAAAAAAGTATTATTGCACTCGATAATTCCCCATATTTGCCAGATTTGAGACAACCAACATTTGCATAATAAAAATTCATGCAAATGCTAATTCAAAATAATGATCTACAATCAAAATGAAGTGGAAAACATAGCTTTCAGATGGGAAGGTTTGAAATTCTTTATATATATATATATATATATATATATATATATATATATATATATATATATATATATATATATATATATATCATCATCATCATCATCATCATCAGCCCGTATCGATCCACTGCAGGATGAAGGCCTCTTCAGCATGCTTCCAACCTTCACGGTCCTGGGCTTTCCTCTGCCACTCGGGTCCAATATACTTAACGATGTCATCAGTCCATCGTGCTTTCGGTCTTCTTCGCGGACGTTTGCGATCAAGCGGTATCCACTCCAGGATTGCCTTGGTCCATCTGTCGTCCCATCGCCTCGCTATATGGCCTGCCCATCTCCATTTCAACTGTTTTACTCTTCCAATGATGTCACAGACTTTTGTTTGTTCCCTGATCCATGCGCAGGACTTTCTGTCTCGTCTTGTAATGCCAAGCATACATCTTTCCATTCCCCTCTGTGCCACCCGAAGTTTTTGAATTGATTGCGATGTGAGTGTCCAGGTTTCACTTCCGTATGTCATAACGGGTAGAACGCACTGATCGAATACTTTTCTTTTCAGGCAAAGTGGGAGTCTGCTCTTAAACACTATGTTGAGCCTACCAAATGCCTGCCAGCCACATTTAACACGCCGTTCCACCTCCCGGGCGGTATTCCCCTCCATGGAAATCCTCTGCCCAAGATATACAAAGCTGTCCACAATCTCTAAATCCCTTCCTAAAACTGAAATTCTTCTGTCCTGAGCGAAGTTATTGAACATAACCTGACTCTTTTTCAGGTTTATTTTCAAGCCAAATGGTTCGCCAGCCCTTTGCAGTTCTTGTATGCGTCTTTGCAGCTCCTCTGGGTCTTGTGAAATGAGAATAATATCATCTGCAAATCTAAGATGGTTTAAGTTTGCACCATTGATCTTTACCCCATCCTGTTCCCAATCCAGTTTACGGAATACTTCTTCAAGGCCAGCCGAGAAAAGAATAGGCGATATTGCGTCACCCTGCCGTACACCTCGTTCTATATTAATTCCCACTTCAAGATCATCAAGGTGAATTGTGGCTGTAGCTCCATCATATATCGATTCTAACAGGTTTACATAGGCTCTCTCTACACCTTGGCTAAGCAGTGCATCCATTATCGCATGCTTTGAAATGGAATCAAATGCTTTTTCGTAGTCGATAAAAGCCAAGCACAGTGGCATGGTGTATTCGTTGTGCCTTTCTATGACCTGCTGTACAACCTGGATGTGATCCATTGTACTGAATCCACTTCTGAATCCTGCTTGTTCTCTTGGTTGTGCGTCATTCAGTTTTTTAAATATTCTTTTAGAAATTATCTTAGTAAACTTTGTACATCACTGATAGGAGGCTTATTGGACGGTAGTTCTTTAAATCTTCCTGTGCTCCTTTTTTATGTAAAAGGATCACTTCTGCATTTTTCCATAAGTCAGGTACTTTTTGTTCTTTGAGGCATTTTGAGTATAATTTTGCCAGTGCTTTATGTAACGTCCGACCACCAGCTTTTAGCATTTCGACAGTTACACTATCCTTTCCTGGAGCCTTGCCGTTCTTCATCAATTCTATAGCATTTGTTACTTCCTCCACTAGGATATCTGGTATTATATATTGTTCTTCCGTGGGTATTGCGGTCCCTGACTGGCTCTGATCTTCATATAACTGGGAATAAAACCTTCTGACAATCTCTAACATTTGGGTACGCGTCCTGTACACTGTGCCATTCTCACGCTTTAAAGCATATATTTGCGTTCTTTTGTTTCTCAGCTTCTGTTTAGCTTTGTTAATTCCTTTGTTTTCTTCCAGGGTTTTTTGCACTAGCTGCATATTGAATCGGCGCGTGTCCTCTCTGATACGTTTTCTTATAGTTTTGCAGAGCTCAGTGTACTCGACCCTGCCAAAAGGACTACCTGCATTTCTCATTGCTCGCCGTTTCTTCATTAAATCAATGGTCTCACTGGAGATTTTTGTTTGTTTGAGACATTTTTCCTCTGGTGCTATTGAAGCTGCCGTTTGAAGTACATTGTTGGCGATTTCTTCATATTGAACTGATATTTCCACCTCCTCTGGATCTTGTAACGCAGCAAACCGGTTTGACAAAGCAATCTCAAAATCGCTTCCTCTCTCCAGCAGTTTTCCAGAATCCACCTTGCCCTTCTTTGATCTTACCATTTTTTCGCGCTCTTTTCGACAGTCAATCCGAACCCTTGCTCGTACAATTCGGTGGTCACTTCCAACATTAAAATTGTTAAGGACAGTACAATTGGTAAATATTGTTTTATCGTTGGTCATGATGTAGTCAATTTCGCTTGTGAGCCCAGATGGACTTTTCCATGTCCATTTTCTGCTGATATTTTTCTTATAGAATGAATTCATAATATATAGTTCTTGTCCTTCAGCAAAATCAACTAATCTGTCACCTCTATTGTCTCGCTCACCAGTTCCATATGGGCCAGTTGCATTTTCGTCTGTTCTTGTTGTTCCAATTCTGGCATTAAAATCACCCATCAGGATTTTGTACCTACAATTCTCCTTGTATAAAAGCTGGGCCACATCATCATAAAACTCCTCAATTTCCTCATCTTTATGGCTTATAGTTGGTGCATAAGCTTGGACGATTTGAAGCCTAAACTTTTTATTCAGCTGAATGACGCATTGGGCTAATCGGTCGGATGTACTTTCAAATTTTACCACACTGTCTTTCAGCTTTCGATTGATGAGGAATCCTATTCCGCCACATCGGCCATTTTCCGTACCTCGAGTGTAGAGTACGTGTCCAGTTGGTTCCAATTTGATTAACTCTTCACCCTTCCTTCGTGTTTCACAGAGCCCAATAATATCCCAATGTATGTTGTCAAGTTCGATTAACAGTTCTTGCAATCGGGCCTCTGTTTTCATAGTCCGTATATTTAACGTTGCAATGTCAAAAGTCCAATGGCAGCCTGATCTAACCCGGTGATTCTTAGCACCCTCTGCCTTGGGGCAGGTCTTCCCGCTTCCGTAGGTAGTTGCCCCTTGGCCTCCGGGGAATGAGGGCCGTGTTTGAGGTTGTACTGTCATATTTCAACATACTGAAATACCATGTTGAAGGTATGGACCGTAATCTGCCACGCTGGTCCAATTCGGGTTGGCAGATTTTGGATCATGTTAGTCTGAGGCCTCCGCTTTGACCTGTCCGCCAGGGGTTACACTCCCATATATATATATATATATATATATATATATATATATATATATATATATATATATATATATATATATATATATATATATATATATATATGATATTGAATTGTATATTTCAGCATTATTTTTATTGTGTTCAATGTAGTTGAAAGGAGTGCATTACCGCGCTATAATTATAAATAATTTAAATACCCATTTGCTGAAGAAAAATGTTTACATTCGTCATATGATGATGATATCGTGATGATGCATTACCTCAAGCGACTACCTTTGGGTCATTTTAACCGCTCTCTAATTAATCTAGAAAATGTACATTGTCTGCAAAGTGATATCACCCAATAATCGATGTATCTTCCTAATACTGTATTAAATCCTCAACACTACATTGGATTCTTATTAAATGAACGGTTATATCGCATTGTTTATCAACACCAATCATCCAACAAACTATAAGCTGAAAACATGGGAATCAGTCAACAAACTTCGTAATAACAGCCAAAAATGTAGAGATTGGTATTTGAAAATGACCTAAAGCTAGTAGGAAAAGACAACGGTCTAGAAAAAATAGTATTTCATGTTATGAACAAAATTGGTGAAAGACGTTAAGTTAGGGCGAGTTATTCTTTTAACCGAATACACAGCCTTCCATCATAAAAATGCCATTTTCCTACATTACTGAGATAACCATCAATTTTTTAAGAGAAAATAATATTAAGGTTAAAAAACATCCTCTATATACTCTAAACTAAACTTGCTATGTGCATCACCTGGTTATTTCTTAGCTTCAACAATAATTAACATATTTTTAATTCTGAAAAAGATATCAATATCGATATAAGAACTTTTTCACTTCTATTCAAAAAATAAGAGGTTTTTCTCTTGGGAAAAATTGTCTTCAAAAATACATGATTTCGAGTAAAAATTTGGCAGTTAATGAAATTTTATGCATCTATCTTATATAGAGGATTTTAAATCAAGAAAACACAATTTAAGTTTCCGACATCTTTTGTCCCTACGTGGTAAGCAATCCTAATATTAGAATCCTAGAATAATTCAAGATTAGCATTCCAGTTCTGTCCAGGTGGTTTGATCAAATTGTGTTTTTGTGAAAATCATACTGAAGTATTTTAGTATCCGTAAATAAGCTTCATTATTACTCTATTTTAAGCGAGTTCTTACGGCATCACTTCTCGACATGTGGCTCCAAGCGTCGAATAAGACGGTAATATCTATTTCAAGCTTCTGAACTAACGAAGTTATTACCAAAAAAATATAAAACATATTATCTCAATTTGTTTTATTTAATTATAAGGACATCCTGTCCAGTTCCAATCCATCTATTTTTCAAAATCGAAATTCCTCCAAAAGTCCCTGTTAAAGTGCGGATAGACTATTTACACTAATTGAACAAACATCCACGCTGAGAAAAGTCACATAAAAAGAAACATTTTAAGGCGAAGATTTAGCACTTAATTAGAGAAATTGGCTCTTATCCCAGAGACGCGGAGGTCATCAGACGGACATTCTGTTTAAAAATGAATAACGGCTTGTCTACTCTTTGATAAAATTAAATTATTTTTACTTCCTTTAATTTTCCTGCATTTAAAAACTTTTCCGAGTGGCCCTCCAACTTTATATAGAACAGAAAATGTCCGCATCTACCTTTATGTATGTATATATAGAGTGATTTTTTAATGCGTCCGAATTTTAAATTCAAATAAAACAACTACCAAATTAGAAGCCTTGAAACTATTTATTTTATGTGAAATAACATTCAAAGGCATTAATGTTGGTTAAATAATTTTGGACAAATGTCCGCCGCGACTACTTCTGACAAAGCGCATTCTGTAAAGCTAATTTCCGACTACATTTTCAAACAAGTGGAATCTTATGTCCGCAATTCTCCGAGTTTTGTTGGCTTCCAGATCCTATCTGCTCCAGATCAATACCATTCGAATTCGGAATTAAATAATCATTGATTCTCGCTCTGCAACGATCCTCATTAACGGTAACGTACTTTTCAGCTTGATTTTAAACAAAACGGCCCCATGTTAAACAAAAATACCCCTGCAACCCTGCGTACCCGGCAGGCTGAGAAAAAACTATATTGAGTCACCCTGCCGTACACCCCGAATTAAGTTTTATCTATTTAAAACTTTGTTTTTAAAAACTTTATTTACAATTTGAGGTGTTGAAACAAAGTAATGTGAACAAAACCTTCAGTAAGAACAGACTGACTTCTGATAGTGGGTGATGTCCTTAAATACTCACAATGCATATTGACTTTACTCACTCATACTCACAAATGCATTGTGAGTAAATCGCTTAGTCGCTTAGTAAATCGCACGCATTGTGAGTATCGCTTTAGCTTCATCATACATAGATCGCAGTATATTCACAAATTCCAAATTGTCGAAATTTATTATGAAAATCAGTGTTCTGTGTGCCAAAATTAAAGAATCTTTTAATGTGCATGTATTCGCCCAAGCGAGCGATGCATTCGCCGAATTATCGACAAATTCCGAAAACATTTAACGCTGCTCGACAATGAAAATGGATGCCCGACTTCAAGAACAATTGGGCTGCAACATACATTGGGATATAATTGGGCTATGTGAAACACGAACACGGAATTAAAAAGGTTAATGAAGGGTTATCAGATAAGCTAGTAACACATTTGGCAATCCAATTGTCCCCAGTAGACCCTGTAAATATATATATATATATATATATATATATATATATATATATATATATATATATATATATATATATAGGAAAAGGAACAATTAAAGCCACAATTTTGTTGGTTGTCCGTCGTTAAGTTTTCTTAATATTCTTTTGACTACTATCTTGGTGAAAACGTTGCACACCACTGATAGGAGGCTTATTGGATGGTAATTCTTTAAATCTTCCCGTGCTCCTTTTTTATGTAAAATAATTTCTTCTGCATTTTTCCATGAGTTGGGTACTTTTTGTTCTTTAAGGGATTTTGAGTATAATTTTGCCAATGACCACCACCAGCTTTTAACATCTCAACAGTGATATTATCCTTTCCTGGAGCCTTGCCATATTTCATCGAGTCTATAGCGTTTGTCACTTCTTCCACCAGAATATCCAGTACTTGCTCATCAGTGGCCATTGCTGTTCTTGACTTGTTCTGATCCTCATATAACCTTGAATAAAATCTTCGGACAACCCCTAACATTTCCGCCCGGTTCCTGCACACTGTATCATCCTCACACATTAAGGCAAAAATTTGCGCCTTTTCTTTCTCAGCTTCTGTTTAGCTTTATTAATTCCCATGTTTTCTTCCAGAGTTTTTTGCACTAGCTGCATGTTGAATCAGCGCGTTTCCTCTCGAATTCGCTTTCTTATAGTTTTGCAACGCTCAACGTACTCGACCCTGCCAAAAGAACTGCCTGCATTTTTCATTGTCCGTCATTTTTCTATTAAATTAATGGTCTCATTGGAGATTTTTGAGTGTTTGAAGCATTTATCTTCTGGTGCTATTGATGCAGCCGTTTCAAGCACATAGTTGGCGATTTCTTCATATTGCTCTGTAATTTCCATCTCCTCCAGATCTTGCAACACAGCAAAGCGGTTCAACAAACAAATTTCAAAATCTCTGCCCCTCTCCAGCAGCTTTCCAGAATCCACTTTTCCCCTTTTTGATCTTATCATTCTTTCCTGCTCCTTTTAGCAGTTTATCCTAATATTTGCTTGTACCATTCGATGGCCACTTGCAACATTAAAATGGTTAAGGACAGTACAATTGCAAAATATTGTTTAATCGTTTGACATGAGGACAGTTCCACTTATCAGTTCAGATGGACATTTCCATGTCTATTTTCTGTTGATCTTTTTCTTATAAAACGAATTCATAATATAAAGTTTTTGATTTTTTTGATTCTGATTCTTTTCTAATTCTGTCATTAAAGTCACCAATCAGGATTTTGTACCTAGACTTCTTGTCTAGAAGTTGGGCCACATCATCATAAAATTCCTCAATTTCCTGATCTCTATAAGTTATAGTTGGTGCATAAGCTTGGCCGATTTTTTTTCTTTTTTCCTTTATTTGGGTTTTTCGCCACTATCTAAAACTCAAAAAATATCAAAAATACCTGTTCTTATGTAAAAAAACTGGGTAATATGATCGAAATATATATATATATATATATATATATATATATATATATATATATATATATATATATATATATATATATATATATATATATATATATTTATATGTGTACAGTGTGGTTCATGGAATAGTTTTTAAGAGTTTTTAAAGAAACATGGCTCTATAATTTTTTTTATTTTTATTAACGCAAAATACTCAGTGTAACATGCCATTTTTAATGTTTAAATACCAAAAATGATATCATTCAAGTGAAACCATTTTCACGAACACACGATTTATTGTAATTATCTTATTTTCGCTTTTAGGTTACATGGAAATTTCAAATTTATTCTAGAGAATTTACGTTTAACCCATGTTATAGCCACTATACCTAGTTTCACCTTAAAAGGATACGTTACATTAACGCCAACTTTACAACAGGCAAGTTATTTTTAAATTATGGTTGTTTTTTTTAATAGAGTTTTCTTTGATAGTTAGGTGTGCGAAGAATCTTTGAACCGAGGCAAGCTGACTTTTCAGCAATGACAAATGCAACAGATATCTACGTTACGAATATTGAACAAGCCGTTACTGTCACCATTCGGAATTATTTAGACCCTGCCGCCCAAAGTTATAGTAAGTACAAATTAGCAAAAACAAACTTTAATCAACACCCAGCATAATTACTGCATCTATTGTCAGTTTCCGGGCCTAATATATTGTTTCCAGTTTATTACATTGTCTCCATTTCGTGGAATTCATCTCCTAATCCGACCTCATTATCTTAGCATTATCAAGTTTATATTATCTCAGCACGTCTAGCTTTCACGTCTAGTTTTCACTGGAAGGCGACCTTTTCAACAAGAGAATACATGGTTGAAAAATAGGTCGAAAATTAGCACTTGTCGCACTACAGTTATTTTTGAACTATGTAAATATATTGCTATTTAATCACGGACTCACCACTGTTGACTAACATGTTGTAAACAAACACGCGATTCTCCCGAGTCCAAAGCGGCATGATGGATACCAATGGATAAAATGGATAAAATCATAGGACAAGTCGATAGACGCCCGCTACAGGCCCCTTCTCCCTTTACTAACCGAGTAATAACCATTCCAAAAACGTCGGTTTTCCATGGACTTATACTTCCGATGTATATGTATCTAAATGGTTAAAAAATCAACTGAGTGGAAATTTTTCACTTAACCACTCATAGATTACTTAATAACTTAATCATCGCACACTTAATCACACTTGGTTTTTGCCACTTTTTGGACATCTAAATGCCATAAGTTCGGAGCAGGATTAATGCCCAGTAATTGGGAAGATATTTTCAATCTTCTGACATTATAGAGCAGCCATTCTTCCGTAACCCTCCCGTGATTTTCGGATTATTGTCTTGCTACACTCTCAAGGCATCGCCGATACCTAATTTCGAAGTGCTTTCGAACAAATCTTCTCACAGTGTATTTCAACATACTTCCAATCGGTGATTACTAAATTACAAGAGATACCCCCTCAGACCATCATATTTCCTTGTCCATGTTTTTCTGTGGAAATGGTATTTCGAAGATCTAGGGCCGTCTTATTTTTCTCTACACAGTTTTATGGCCATTGGAACAAAATAAATGAAACCTGCTTTGATCACTAAAAATGGCATCTCTAAATATCTAGCCAGTAATTTGCGGACTTTAAGCGAACTAGAGTTATTTTTCCCTGGTTCTCTGACTGATGAAAAGTTTCTTGGATTAGTCTTAAGCGGCCCCTAGACGTTCAATATTATAGTGAATATATTAAACAATATATTGTACAATATATTGACTGGAGGACCCACACGTTGCAATATTATTGTTCAATAATTTAGTTTACAACTGACCCTGTAGGGATAAACCTACCACCCAATTTAGGTAAAACTTGTGTGACCGTTGCTTTAGTCATAAATTTGAAAAAGAAGGAGGAAAAAACGCAGATGGATGAAAGAATGGTTCAAAAAAAGAAATAAATACACTAATCTTTCGTATTGTTCATTTTTCTTAATTTTATTGATATAATCAGCGCTTTTAATATTCCACACAGCAGGTAAGCTATAGTATAATTCAATACGCTCCAAAATAAATGTCCTCTCTTCTTTACTTATTTTATCTTTCGTAGCCATCTCGATCAAAAAACCATATCTTACTGATGTTCACTGCTTGACTGCGGAGACAGAAATGAACCATTATTGTGCAATATCACCCACAGACGATTCAATATTTATCAGATAACATCATATTGCACAATAAATATCAAAATATTTTTGATTGACTCAGTATATTGTGCAATCCTTCAATATAACCTACAGACGGTCAATATTATTGTGCAATATAATGACCATAATATTGAACGTCTAGGGGCCGCCTTATAGGTATTTCCCTCTATATCCAAAATTATATAAATAATCTCTTAATCTTACCAGCGGAGGGGCAAGACCTAAATTTGATGTGGGCAAGATAAATTTTGCGAGGCCCTTTGGTAATGCAAAAGGACGAATTTTATATAGAGATTTTTTTTAAACTATAACATTTTTATTCATAAATATACAAATATCTTTACTTTTACTAACTTTATTAAGTAATAACTAATAGTATAGAATTAAAGAAACAGAAATTTCCTGCCTTTAGCCTTACTAAATTCTTTAATAACTGTATCATAATCCAGCTTAAATGCTATGTCTGCTTCAATAGATACAATTGTCAAAGCTGAACATCTTTGCTGACCCATTGTACTACTTAAAAAAATTTTTATTACTTTTAATTTTGAAAAGCAGAGGCTATACCTTCAGCGAAGGCTGGATTTGCTGATACTGTTAACAAAATTCAAATGACAATATAAATATTTGGGTAAATTTATTTTAAGTTATTTTCTGTTATATATTGGAGCAGCTGTTTCATCTTTAATGAAGTTGGGTAAATTTGGGATCATTGTAATTTTTCATATAATTTGTCAAGTTGAAATATTTTTTAACTTGTAAATTTTAACTTATTTTTGGATTTTTTTTTAACTTACTTAGATCATAGAGAAAACCAAAATTTATAAAATGTTGATTTAAAGATATAATTCTTGAATCCATATTGCTTCACTATGGAATCAATCATGGTGTTAAAAAGTTTCGTACCGACTTTTGGGAGACTGTACAGGTTCATCGCCGCTTTCATAATCGAACATAGTTTTCTTTTTGGCTACCCTTTTATTTTTAAAGTCTTTTGGCAGATCATAACTGCTTTTCTCAATAAATTGATGAGCACCAAACAAGCATTGATGTTTAAACGGACTTATTAATAAGCGATAAATGAATGCGAATAAGCTATACATAAATGTAATGATATAAATTCTAAGCTGAATATTTTGTTCAAAACCGAATTACAATCACTTAGTGTGTCTGACTCTTCCGTGTGGTTTTTTAAGCTTTTAATGCATTCACTGTCATCATCAAATTTCAATAATATGGCCTTCAATGCCTCGACTCTAATTTCCCACCTTGTGTCTGATAAAGGCTTTATAGTAAGCTTTAATTTGCCTTTGATTATTTCACAGCGTTTGCTGGATCTTGAAAATCGCAAATCAATTTTCTGTATAAAACCAAAATATGTTTTTGCTGCCGCAAAAGAATTAGGTGCGTCTACCTGTCCTGGAATTAATATTTAATATTCGATTTTTAATTCCCCTATTTATGTCAACCATATTTGCACTTTGGCATCCTTGGCCACGACAGTTTTGAATATCTAATCCCTTTTTTTTCTAGCTCTTCCAGTATTGCATTAATTAGATATTCTCCAGTCGTCTCAGCGACAGCAAGAAATCCGATAAAGTTTTTTTTCTATTGTTCCGGTTGATGTATTACAAAATCTTAAGATATCTGATATTTGTTTAACTCAACTATAGTTTCTAGTGGAGTCGAGCAAAATAGAATAATATTTTGCCTCTTTTACTCTACGAATTTCTTCATCGGTAATTGTTTGTGATATCAATGTGATCAATTAATTTTGAATACCGTGGCTTAGATAATAGTGTGCAAGTTGTTTGTCATTAGATATCAATCATATTTAGATATCAATTTACCCGTAACCCGTAATTTTACAACACTGGTTTCTAACCCCAATATTCACTCTGACCGTAAGTTAACGTCAATCTACGGTCGAAACTTGACAGAAAGAGTTGGTGAGCAAGAATGCATTTAAGTTTGCATCAGTTTTAGTAACTTTAGTTCAACTTGACTTCAAAAATTACTTATTAGCTATTGACATTAAGTTTATCGAATGTTTTACTTCAAATTAAGTAAAGTCTTGCTGTCAAATTGCTTCTAATCTCCGACCGTAGATTCACATCAACTTGCATGCTAGCAGTTACCCAGCGAGGAGTTTCCATAAACTTGACGTCAAGTTGGGCGAAAAATCACTTCACTGCAAGCACTTGCTGAGAAAATGTGGCTATTAGGTAAACTAGATTTTTTAAAAACGTATGTGGTAGGTTAGTTTTGCCAACTCCTTTCTAGCCGGTGGGATTTATCGTTTTATGATGTATATTTTTCATGAGTTAAAGAAAGCTGCATAAACCTTCGAGGCGCACGGCTCCTCGGACCGCGAAGCCGTAGGCGGTGGCCCACGTTCGCCCACGCCTTACACCGCCTCTATCTTTTGCTATAATCTCTTAGGCGTCACGTTTACTCCAGAACACAAAATAACAACATTGGCTCCTGTTTGAGTTGAAATAAAGCCATTTAAATTTCTTGTATATACTTTTTTATATTTTTCGTGCATTTCTCACTAACAATACATGTTAAAATTTACAAAATACTAATAAAAATGAACTTCTTTTAACGTATAACTAAATGAAACGTACAAAATCCCCCTAAAACTCAACCACTTACTAAACTTCACGTTTACTTTCGTGAGGCTCTCATCTTCTTTTCTAAAACCGAACCACATATTCCCATGTATTTTCGCATCACATTCTATGATCTATCATCTTCTACGTGTTGTCTAATCCCACTCACAATTCTTACTACCACTACGTGTTGTAAAATCACACTTCTAACTTCTCTTCTACGGGTTGTCATCAATCCTTCAACCATTTCTCCTCTTTTTATTTTTCAGAGTTTTTTTCTCTGGTCTCATCTTCCCCTATCCATGCTCCCGGGCGAACCAATTTGACATAGTCGAAAACATTGGGTTGTTCGGAAAGTTCGTAGGAATCGTCCATTAGTTGTTATTTTAACGCTTGTAATAAAAAATTCGTATTTTGGAATAACAATGTTTATTTACGTATTATTAATTTCTGTAGTATTTAATATGTTTAAATTCAGATTTGTTTTGATTTGCCTTCAGTTAGTCAAGTTAATTCTAACTGAAAATGTTGGTCGATAACTTGCATTTATGCCACATTATGTTTTTTTTAATTCAAAAAGGACAAGAACGCTGTCTAAATAAAACAATATTTTGTGCCGTTTACAGAGAGGGTTGGGTCTGTTGGGGGGGACCATCATTGTAAAAGTGGTTTAGTCTGTTCAGGAGCGGAGATTTTGACCTGGAAAACCAGCCATACTCTGGCCGAGTTTCAAGCACTGATATCGATGAAATAAAGGCCGTAATAGCTAAAGATCCATGCACTACGGTCCGTAAGATAGCAAATAAGTTAAATATTGGTAAATTGAACGTTTTTGACTATCTAAAAAAATGGGTTTGTCTACCGATACGATGTGTGGATACCTCGCATTTCTGAAGCGGATGGTAATTGATGAAGTGGATTGTGAGCAATAACGTGCAACGAAGAAAATCATGGAGGTTGTCAAGGTCCGCAATTTTAAATACGGCGAAAGGCGGGCTTCATCCGAAGAAAATTACGTTTTACATTTGGTGTGACTGGAAGAGGCCCGTACACTTTGGGCTTCTTTCACGCAATCCAACCATCAATCAATCATCTACTTTTGAATACTTCACAATCGGCTGAAGGCAGCAGATGAAGAAAACCGGGTAGAATTAGCAAACAGGAAAGGCGTTGTGTTTTATCATGACAATGTACGACCATATGTTTTAATCAGGACCCGGCAAAAATTGTTGAGCGTCAATTGGGATGTTTTGCCCAATCCAACTCTCTCAGAAGATACCGCACCCTCTGATTACCGTCTATTCCGCTCCCACCGTTTCAATGAATAATCTTTTAAAACAGAAGAAGTGGTAAAAACAACTTGTTGATACTTTTTTGGAATAAAGATGCTAACTTGGAGCAAAAAGGCACTATGTTGGCAAAAAGTTGAAAATAATAATGGTAATCACATAACAGACTAAATAAATATTTACATAAACTATTTGCAATTCTCTATTTTCTTAAGGAAATCCATATGAACTTTCCGGACAACCACTATACATATTTAAAAGCAGTTTTAAGGCGCACAATACATAATATTTTTAAGCAAGTAAAGCTTGACGTTGCTAAATCAAAATATTCATAGTTTTGTTTTATTTAAAAAATGTAAAAATATATTTTGCTGGCTATTGTATGTTGATGGTACTTGCAGTGTAAAAATACAACAAATTTTAACATTAAACCCATGTCGAAATTTCTAGATGGTCGCCACAAAGTACCCAGGTTGACAAACAATTGGCGGGCATTTTTGTTAAATTGCGCCTGGAGATTAATTGCATCAGTTATGCAATCAACCTTCCACAGAAGAGTTACACCTTTTCGTTTGACCCGCACTTGCAAAACGCGTAACAATAACGACCATTGGCATGTGAAAGACGAGAAACAGTTTTCAATGGCATGGAAAAGACAATGAGATGGGTTGATGAATCAAATTACGACAAATGTATATATCTATCCTGCATTAATGCGTTTCACTGAGGGAATTAATAGCATTTTTTTTTATATCTGGAAAAAACAAACAATGAAGATATTTTTATGTTTTGCTCATAATGGTGGAAATATTGAAACTAATTAATGTACAGTTATTTTTTTCTGAAAAAAGCATTATTATGTTGGAATATTTCATGTTAAGTTTAGAACGTGAGGATTATTTTAAATGTTATTAACCTAACAATGAAGAAATTATTTTAAGGTTTCGCTTATTTTTTCAACTTGTACAAACCTGTGTGAATAATATATCAGAACGCTACATGAGGAACAATATATTCACTTGTCTAGTTAATTACATATAAAAATATATGATCATTATTCATTAAAGACTGAATAATATATGTATATATACACATATATACATAGATCACTGCTAACAATAAGAAGAAACACAAATTATGGGATTAGCTAAGTTTACTAGAGCAATCCCGGATGAGTCTAGGGCAGTAGTAAAAATTCAATAACATATCACGGTAAAACTTGAAATTAGAGAAAGTTTGCGACAGAGGGGTGGATTGGCATTAGTGTTGTTTAACATTTTGACTATTGAGCAAAGTCGTCAGCAAAACAGACATGTGAACAGGCACAACAAAACAATGATAAATAAAGAAAAACAAATGCTAGGTATGCTATACAAGAAGAAAAAATTAATGAGCTACTATTTTCCAAAAATATTGTTTTTTTGCATACGATTAAAAAAAATTTCGAAAGATTTATGCCACTTAAAAATGATGATTTCAGAAACCTTAGTTACATAAACTTTTTAAACTTAAACGCGAAATTTACTTTTAATATTCGAGGAACAAAAAGAAATCATAAGGTGATAAAGCAGGGCTATCCAGCAGATGAGGATAGCAGGAGGTCCTCTTACACTGCCTCTCTTATACAACCCGTGAGCTACATCTGCCCACAAAAAAACGTTGCAGGAGACAACGTGGTAACCTTATGGTGAATATTAGCAGTGGGACTAACTCGATCGTCTCAGATCATCTATGCCACCAGTTAACTATTCGGCTGCTATGGACAACTAAGTAGCTGCCTTGGCTTTCAACTACGCAGCCTAACATTTATTGTGCTGGGTAAAATGGTCCGAATCCCATTCGGATATCCGGGGGAGGGTGCCTATGCGGATAAATAATCGAAAAAAACGGAAACACTTTTTTGTTGCAACCAGGATTATTTTAAAACTATGTGACTCTCCTAGATCTCAACACCCAGAAGGAAAGAGTGCCATTTTATCCAGGGAATTAGCGCAATTAAAGTGGACATCACCGTACTGCAGGAAACGAGGCTTCCTAGTGACTGTTGTATCCGGAACAATTATATTCACAAGTGGTATACCCGGACAATAAGAATAATGTAGTGTCCAGTGTCCAGGAGAATATTGCCCATGTTGAACTAGAGGACGAGAAAAACTGTGACTGTTATTGGAACAAACTTAAGGAAGCTGTCTTCAACGCCAGCAAATACACCCTCAGCATGAAAGAAAAGAAACGAGTTAAATGGTTCAAAGATTTCACAACACAGACAACACAGAGGTTATTCTTGAGCAAAAAAAGACAGGCCTTCAAAAAAATCTTTAATAATAACTATAGTAGAAATGCTCGCACCACCCATGTTAAAGCCAAACAGGAAGCCCGATATAATATAAGACTTTTGAAGAACCAGTGGTGGGAAAACAAAGCCAAAAAATCCAACATTTTGACGACAGAAATGATAGTAGGCGTTTTTTACAGGCTATTAAGGAAATAAATGGTGCTACAAATAAATTTTCCCAAATTTGGGACACCCATGGGCAATTATTGAAAGATGACAACGAGATTAGTTCTAGATGGAAAGAACACTACTCTCATATCCTGAACCAACTTGCAAGTGAATTTATGCAATCCCATACTGTGTGACGAAATTGCAACAGCAACTGCAATATTAAAAACAACAAGGCTGCAGGTATGGACGGAATATCCGCAGAAGTATATAAAGCCGTCGGAGACGATATTAAACCCCAACATAAATTATTTTTCGACCTTATTTGGGAGCAGGAGAAGCTGCTACAAGGTTTCAGAGATGCCATCAATATTAATATTTTCAAAAGGACCGGAGATAAAACCCACTGCAATAATAATAGGGGTATCTCCTTGCTATCGGTAGCTGGTTGCAAGTATTTTGTTAAAATCGTGACTACCAGATTGTTCCAATATATAGATCAATTTATTCCAGATACACAGAGTGACTTTAGAGAAGAGCAGTCAACTATAAACATGGTTTTCATTGAGCAACAACAGAATATGCACATTGCCTTCTTTAATATTACGAAGGCATTTAACACAGTAATTAGGGCCTTGTGGCTGATTATGGCAAAGTTCGGCATTCCAAAGAAACTCATCAACATTGGTAAAAGCTTTCTAGTTAACGGGCTGCGTTATTTCCTCCGTTTTATTCAACATGTTTATGACGGCATTGATGATTATAGTAAACAGGAAGTTGGAAGATAGAGGCGTTGTAATATGTTATAGGACTGCCGGAGACCTCTTCAATCGCCTTAATGTCAAAACCAAAACCCGAACACGCTACATCACAGAACTCATGTTCGCGGGTGATTGTGCCCTAATAGCACACGATCCTGTTATGAATCAATGAATTCTTAATACCTACGAGGTGTGGCTATTAAATAATGAGACTGACGCTGCTACAGAAGAAGTACGCATGCACCAAACGCCAGCGACCAACTGCTGTTTAGCGTGAAGCTTTCTCTTTCGAATGTACCTCTCGCTTCTGTAAATAAGTCAGTATAACCGTAGCCTTCCTTCGCATTAGAGTTGTTTTTTTGTTTCGCCGGAAAAATGTTAAGTGTAACAATACAGCTACGAATTGTTGTGAAATTTCACTTGCAAGTTGGAAAAATCGTGTTCAAGATGGCCGAGAAAAGATGATCCACGCTCAAGTCGCCTTTCCACTTCAAAAACGAATGAAAATATAGAAAAAAATCGGTAATCTGGTTTAATCTGACCGTCGGTTAAGTATTCATGTGATAGCTGAAACTATAGGAATTGACAAAGAATGTTCGGCAAATTTTACATAACAATTTTAATATGCAAAGTGTGTGTCAAAATGGTACCTAAAATTCTCACGTTTGAACAACAAGAAACTCACAAAAATGTTTGTACCGACACTTTGAATGCTATTGAAAATGGCCCAAACTTATTGGAAAGGATAATAACATGTGACGAATCGTGGTTTTTTACTTATGATCTTGAACAAAGCGCCAATCCATAAACTGGAAGAGCCGAAATTCACCGAGAGGCAAAAAAGCTGAATGAGAAAACCAAAATTTAAAGCAATAATTAATATTTTTTTCGATAATCATGGGATTGTGTATCTTCACTGGGTTCCTGAAGGTCAAACTATTAATCAACATTAGTACCTTCACGTTCTTGCTGAACTCCGTCAAAGCATTGAAAGTGTGAAAGCTCTATTGAAAATTAATTCGTGAACGCTCCATTCCGCATTATCTGTTAAGAGGTTTCTAGTCAAGTACAGCATCCCAGTGTTTAGATAGTCTATCCGCCTTATTCGTCGGATCTTCACGCCATGCGACTTCTATCTGTTTCTAAGGTGAAATCTGCATTTAAAGAAACAGGATTTGAGTCCGTTGAAGCTGTGAAAGAGAAAGCGGCAGAGGGTTCTTAAGGAGCTGGCAGAAGAAGACCTCCAGCGCTGTTTCGAACAATGGAAAATTCGCATGGAACGTTGTAGGGATAGAGGAGGGGTGTACATTGAAGGTGCTAGTAAGTAAATTTGTATGAAATCAAAATAAAATGTTTTACAAGGTCAGTCTCGTTATTTAATAGTCATACCTCGTATATCTTGGCGTATACACATGACAGGCATTAGACCTTAAAATTAACACAAATAAAACAAATTATGACGGTTAGTGGCAGCTTGTCCCCGCACACCAGCAACATTTATTCATCTAGCTCTCCGCTTGAATCCGTAGAATCTTTTAGCGATCTAGGTACTCCTTATTTCTAGAGGAGATCTGAACTCGGAAATCCGTAACCGCATGCTAGCCTCTAGAGCCTTTTGGAAACTTCACCATAAAGTACCAAGTTGTGGCCCTGCCTTTGCTTACCTCTAGGTGCGAATCTACAGGAAACGCCTGAGGGTTCCCGAGGGCACACAGCAAAGTTATTTAAGACAGATAATTGGGATTAAATGGTACCATAAAAAATCAAATAAGGAAGTTCTCAGCTCTCGTGGGGCAAGGACGTCTGCATTGGGCATTTGGCCAGGCTGAACGGCCATCATCAGTGTATGTTATATGGTGTATTGACTTCAGGGATGCTCCCAACAAGGATGCTCCCCATGAAACATTGAAGAGCGTTAATGCTCGCCATCAATGAGAGGTAACTGCATCCAATAGAACCCTAGTGGAGACAACTGATTCATCACTACCAGACCTATAAACAGATACCTCCTGGCCAATTCGAATGTCCGGAGTATGATCACGTTATCTCGGTCTATATAGAATAGGTCTCTTCAATCACAGAAGAGCATATACCCACTAATCTTGGATGTTAAAAGAATAAAATCGGATTCAAGTACTCGACTATTATAATAATAATAAAGAAAAATTCAGCAGATGAGATATGAATTCTTTTTGTCAATTCATTTTTGGAAAAAGCGATTGTGTAATTACTATGTGTAAAATACTATTCCTTCAAATATATTGACATTTTATGAAAGATTATTAATAATGAAGTTCGAGCTGTTATAAAGTACTTGGTTTTTTGAAGTTTAGCCATAACAGACATACAAAAAGAGTTCCACTTGCTTCCACTTTAAAAGATTCTTCTCCTTAATTTCTGAAAAGCTACTAAATTTAAACATACATTGATGATGGATGAACGGATGATATGGGTATGACCGACAAAATTGTCAAAAAAATCCACAATGATTGCCGATTTTATGTAAGCTCTTGATAGACCATACATACTGCATTCTATAAACTTTATAATTGACAGTTATAAACCGTAAAATTCCGCACTCACCAAAACGCATTGAAATTATTCGGCGCGCGTTTCGTTAACCAATTTAGTAGTTTCTGATTAAGGGCGCGTCGAGTAATTTCAATGCGTTTTGGCTTGTGTGGAAAACTCATAAAGTTTTCATATAACACCAAAAGTTCCAAAATCAACATTATCAAATTTTACACGATGTTTTAGGTATGAGCTTAGTAAAGCTTTTAACTCGATGGATGCCGCATTTGTTAACAGTCGACCAAAGACGTATTCGGATGAACACTTCTCAAGAGTGTTTAGTAGAAGTATTTACGCGTTTCTTCCGAGTTTTTTTCGACGTTTTATAACAGTAGATGAAACATGGATTCATCAGTATATCTAAAGATGAAACAGCAGTCTAAATAGTGGGTACCAAGAATCCACCTCCAAGAAAAGTCATGATTACGGTTCTCTGGAATTCTCATGGCATGATACTCACATACTACCTATCAGAAGGCAGGAACCATCACCAGAGAGTATTACGCTTCACTATTAGACTAATTGAAGAGTGCTATTTCGGCAAAAGACATGTGGCCAAAAATAGTGCTATTTCCCCACAATAATGCGCTTGCATACACGTCTATGGTTGTTGCAACAAAACTCTATGATTTACACTTGAAAGTGCTTCCCCATGCGCCAAACTCGTTACATTTGGCTCCCAGATATTACTGCATCTAGCCAAACCTGATCAAATGTCTAGCTGGAAGAAGATTCACTTCAAATGATGAGGTCAAGGCTGAGACACAGCTCATTTTCCAAAGTTAGCCAAATCGGACGAGGGTATTTAAAAGTTGGAGCTTCATTGATCTAAATGCTTTGAACTGCAAGATGACAGCATTGAAAAATAAATAAAAGTTTTGTTTTCTTTTTGAGACCAAGAACTTTTTGAACGTCCCTTCTATAACAAAAGTAACATCGGTCAATAAATCCCCGGTCTGATAAATAAATACACTTTTTTGCAAATTTCGACTTTATTCACCAATATATTCGCCTTGAAAAGCAATACAATCATTCCAACGCTTTTCTAACATTTCTACACCCTTTTTATATAACGATTTCTCTTTGCCTTCAAATAATTTCGGCAATTACCTCTTCATTGGAGTGAATTTTCTTTCCAACGGGCATTTTTTTGAGCTATAAGAACAGGAAATAATCGCTGGTGGCCAGCTCTGGAGAATACGGTGGATGAGGAAGCAATTCATGCAATTTAGCTATCGCTGCTAACGATTTATAATACGGTGCATTGTCTTGGTGAAACAGCACTTTTTTGTTCATTTGGAGCCTGTTTTTCTGTTCTGTCCTTCAAACGCACCAATAACGCTATATAATATTCGCTATTAATGGTTTTACCTTTCTCGAGATAATCGATGAACAATATACCATACGCATCTTAAAATACAGATGCCATAACGTTGCCTACCAATGTTTGTGTTTTTGGTCGCTTTGGACGGCTTTCACCGGCAGCTGTCCACTCAGCTGACTGCCGATTTGACTCCGAAGTGTAGTAATGAATCTATGTTTGATCCATTGTCACCTACCGAAAAATATTTTTTATTTCGCTTAAACAGCTCCAAACATTGCTCACAATCATCAATACGTTGTTGTTTTTGGTCCGCTGTAAGCAAACGGAGTACCCATTTCGATAGCAATTTACGCATTCCCCAATGTTCATGCAAAATGTTGTAAACACTTTCTTTTCGATAAATTCGTACTATCAGCTATCTCCTGCAGCTTTACATTACGGTTTTGCGAAATAATGTTGAAAATTTTTCTGATGTTTTCTGGTGTAACCACCTCATTTGGACGTCCAGAGCGTTCAGCATCATCGGTGCTTGTACGGCCGCGTTTGAATTCAGCAGTATCAATCAATTATGGTTGATTTTCCTGGGGCAGAGTCCGGGTAATGTTTATCAAGCCATTGTTTTGCTTCAACGGTATTTTTCTTCATGAAAAAGCAATGCTTAATTAACACACGAAATTATTTTTTTCCATTATTTTGAAAATAACAAAAGTTGCGTCTCTTAAAGCCCAACTATTCAGAAACTAGTAGACAGATTATCATGAAATTTTAACACATGACATTTAAAGGTTAGCACAATCGACCACTGGTAAGGATTTTTTTGTAAGTGATGCTATCTAAATGTTAGACCGGGGACTTATTGAGCGATGTGTTACAGAAATGTAAAAAAAATATCGAATGGAGTGTATCAAGCCAAAACGTAATAATTAAAGATATTTTAAACTTGAAGAGATTTACCACTAAACACCAAAACGCTTTTATGAACTGCTCGACCCACGTTTCGCTAACCAAATCTCTTCAAGTTTAGTATTTCACACCAAAGGTTCCAACAGAAGAATTGATCTAAAGATATTTTTTCAAAAATAAATGAAAAAATTGGTAAAAAAAATGTGTTTTGTTGTAAATACATGGAATTTTTCATCCCATATAGCACATATCGTGTTTTCCATATTACGACAGTAAAAGCGAAAACGTATCCATTTAAATTGTTCTTCAATTGTTAAAATGTCAACGGTTTATCATATACACATACATATACATTATATATACATATACAACGGTTTATCATATACATACTATCATATACACATAGTTGAGAACTCAATATATAAATAAAATACAAGAATAATAACTTATTATTATTATTTAATTAATTAGTTAATTCATATTACTTAATTATGTCTGTTTCAGAAAATTTCCGAAGATTTCAACCAGTTCATTTCAAAGCTGACCATCCATTTTTATATTTCGTAATGGATACCGAATTAAATGTTGCCCTGATGGTAGGGAAAGTAGTAAACCCATTAAATTCTAGAATAAGATAATTACAGCTCCATTGGTAACTTTAAAAATAAATCGTTTTTGTTGGATTTAATATTGTCCATATGAAAATTAAAAACAAAATGGATTAAAGTGCTTTTATGAAAGCAGAATATTATTATATAATTTATATTAGATTATAGAAATCACTCAATTGAATGTGTATATATACATATAATAGTAAGTTATTAACATATTAATTCAGTATAGAATTTTATATAAATGTATATCGTGTATTATTACTATTTGGTTACAATTACTTATAAATAAATAGATATTAGATAAATATTAGCGTCTGTATCTTTTCTAGTATTGGTGATTAATTTCCCTTAAATTAATTTTTGGCCCCACAATACGATGATGATATTAAATACTCAAATTTTCTCTTCAAAAAGTCCTCTTTCCTTATTTCTCAACACAGTCACCTTGCAACTCAATAGCCAACGTTCTAGCTTTTTAAAATCCTCAAAAAAAGTGATTTGTCCAACTCTGTAAAATAAGCTATTGTCTCAGGATTGACCTCATCATTTGAAGTTAACCTTCCTACTGTGAGCGCTTTAGTGCACTGAAATTTTCCGGACAAAAATCCAAATGGGTGTGTAAAAAATTCATTTTTAAGGACATGCGACACTCTAGTATTTCATAGGCTTTCAAAAGTTTATCTATGAGATTTTTACAGTTTTCATCTTTCTTTTCATCTTTCATTACACTTACAAAACACTTCCAAGCTGCCAATTCCTTTTCATTTAATTTTTCTTGAAAACGGAAATCTACCTAGAAGCTTTCTTATTTGAGGTCTATAAATATGCTTTCTTTTAGTTTCACCTTATCAAGGAAATCTCTTTAGGTACTTGAAACTATTACCTTCTTTGTTTTATCATTAGTTTTGGGATAACAAGGGAGGCATATTTTATGTTTGAAGTGCTAGGTTCAAAAGGCTAATCTTTCGAACTCTACTGTCCCATAGACACAAACCATCAATACACAATACTTTGCACCAAACAGCAATACTTTGCACCAAACAGCAATACTTTGCACAAAAGTACTCCTTAAATTTGTACTCCAAAGTCAGGTACAAATAATTTAATTTACCTCATAATCTAAAGGAGAAATGGATCCTTGAAAAAATGGGATGAGCTAGGTCATTTCTGTGAAAAGGTGTTTTAATATCCACCTAAATGAAACGCAAAAAGAGCATTCTCATCAATGTCACAAAAATCATGTCGACCTGTGTTAACGTTATGAAAAGACACTTTCTTTTTGGCCAGATGTGACCCAGAATTGGTCCAGTAATGAAACGTAATATTGTCTGATGATGATTTTGTCTTGTTATGTAAACTATAAACCTCACACGATAAGAATCACAGAAAACTATAGCCAGTAATTTTCTCGCTACTGTGTTGACTGCTACATCATCTCCCATCCACTGTGTTGACTCCTACATTATTTTTGGCGAATTGATGTTTCGTCTATTGATCGATTTAATAAACGTTGTAGAAACTCAGCAAAATCGTATTTAATTAAGACTTAACACTCTTAAGAAATGTTCATTTGAATGCATATTTGTGCTCCACTGTTAATAAACACCAGCATTTGAGCGAAAGCTTTTTCGTACCTATAACATCATGTAATATATTTACCGGTCTATCGAGATGTTTAAAATGTTAGCAAGCTCACGTGTCCTCAGTCGGCGATCATTTAAAATAACATTCTGAATTTTTAAGACAATTTTGTCGGTCATAGCAACTTTTACTACTATAAATAATTATCCCACCTTTTCCCAAGTAATCTACAAGCACCTTGCCAAGAGAATCACAAAAAACCTTAACCATGACTTCTCCGGCCAATAGAACAATTTTCTCTTTCTTTAGTACATTTTTACCTTTTCCCATTCACTGCTTAGACCGTTGTTTTATTTCTGATGTATTATAGCGAATTCATGTTTCACCGCTGTTATAAAATGTCGAAACGGAGCAGAATCACATTTAAATAAGTCTATTCACTCTGAAGGCAAAACATCGTGTAAAATGTAGCAGCATGTGTCGAGCTGTTTACAATTTTAGAAAGCTCACATATCTTCAGTGGGTGATTATTTATCACAATAGTGAAACTTATTGGATCAATGACATCATCAAAAATTGAAGGAACAAAGTTAAGAACAATTGATCATTCACTTCTAAGCCTTTGAATTTATAGTACTCTGTATAGCAAACTGTAAACATATATGTTTATTCCCAGAATTGCACTTACGTTCAAGAAAAATTAGTTTTAAAATATAAAAAATATATTTAAAAAAACACAATATGGTAATAACACAAATTATTTTTAATCATCTTGAATTTGTTATTATGACCTTATACATGTTGCCAAAAAAGTTATTTATATTTTATAAACATATACTATTTAAGCTATATAACTTACCAATAAATATCTTATTAATGTAAAATAAATCTAGTTACAGATTATATATATATATATATATATATACACATACACACACACACACCTTCTCTCTCTCCTACACTTCCTACAACAATAAACATTTGGATCTGGTTCAGATTGTGGCAAACCAGGATCTGTTTGTATTAAATCTCTAAATCTCTGTGCCAATATTTTCACTCTTCTCATCCATTCAGCTGCTACATTTAGTTGAAATACTTTATACCTCATATCAGATTTGGCCACAGTATATCCCATTTGCTGGTATAATTTTAATTTGAGAAACAAATCCTAAATATATATATATATATATATATATATATATATATATATATATATATATATATATATATATATATATATATATATATATATATATATATATATATATATATATATATATATATATATTTATGACACCCTGTATATAACAAATAATTTTATTAACTTAAAATGTAACTTCAACATTTTTAACAACATTTGAAAAGTCCACCTTTGAAGGTACCAAATAAAAAGCTGGTGCCACTCTAACTCCACAAGGACACTGACATCCCATTACCCAACTGAAAGAACCAACTTTGTTTTCACATTTCGGACAGTGCAATTTGCCTTGCGGAGTCTGTGTGATATTCATCCAAGTTAACGGTTCCAAAAAGTAAATCAGTGAGCATTGCTTTGAATCACTTTGATGCAAAATTAAATTGTTTGTGCATGCCAACACTCTCCTACACTTCCTACAACGATAAACATTTGGATCTGGTTCAGATTGTGGCAAACCAGGATCTGTTTGTATTAAATCTCTAAATCTCTGTGGCAATATTTTCACTCTTCTCATCCATTCAGCTGCTACATTTAGTCGAAATACTTTATACCTCATATCAGATTTGGCCACAGTATATCCCATTTGCTGGTATAATTTTAATTGAGAAACAAATCCTAAATTCAGATTAATATTAAATTACATTTTTGAAAAGACAATTATCACAATTACCTTGGTTGGGATAAATAATGCTCCTTTTAGATTTCACCCTCTCAAATGCTTCCATATAAGTTACTTGATATTTTTTCATTATATATGCAATAACAACAGTGGCACTTCTTGACACTCCAAAATAACAATGCACAATAACCCTACCACCATCAGCAAGGGCTAAAATGTAACTAATAGCAGCCTGTACAAAGATTTTAAATATATATTACCATCTCCTATAAAACGTGAAGTATGATCAAAATGACTTAATAAATCCTCCTTTGGCATGTCTGATACCTTTATGAACATTGTAGTTAAATGTTCCATCTCCAAAACATATCTAGGTAATGGACAAGTATCAACCGATAAAATATGAGAAATCTCTGCATTGTTAATGGTATCTAAATCTCTTGCCGCAGATGCACTACCCAAATAAAGCCCATTTTCAATTTCATCAAAACTAATTGGACTTAGATTAAATTCAAATCTAGGCACTTCCATTCGATTTATATTTTATAAATAAATATAATACTTTTTTTGATAGCAAATTATTATAATGACTCAATCTCGTACTTTGTCAGGATACGGCTCACACGTACAAAATATTTTAATGTGAAAACCAAATTAAATCTTTGGATTTAAAGTTATTTATATAATTATTTGAACTATTATCGGTTAACCTATTCCCAATGACACTCAAATGTATGGAGGTATCGTAGTTATGTCTGACTACCACAGATAAACTATTAAATTTTTGTCTTCATTTTTATTCTAGGTCTGACATGTCGTGACATTAAAAATTGTATAGTTAAATCTAAAATACATCTATAAAGCAATGTTTTCATCAATATTTACAGCGATTGGACGATTATTTGGAGAAGAAACAGCACCACCGGAAACAGGTGATCCCCTTGATTTTGAGTCTGGACCTTTTTTAGACTATGCAATTTCATGGGTTCATGTATGTTTTCTATGATTTTTAATTTTATATGTTATTATAATAGTTCATTTCAGACATTCAAAAAACTTTTAATTCCAAAAGAATACAGAATGAAAGTAGGAAACCTTCGATGCGTAGCTATTTGTGATAAAAATAGAAAACGTTGTAAAACTTAGAAAAATATGTAAAAACATAATCAACTTTCGATTAGGATTGTTTTCTCAATAACTAAATATTGGTAACTCGGAAGATATGCGAATTTTATATTGATATTTATTTCTAAATAAATAATGAGGAATTAAATTTGAAATAAAATTACTAATACAGAACTTTATATGTACAGTTGTCTGTTCCTTACTTATATACTTAAATTTATTTTCAAAATGAGGCTAGGGAATAAAGAATTGGTGGTCCTTTAGGTCCAAAAAGGATTATTGAAATACGTTGAGTATCAATACATCTACTATACATTAGATTATAAGATCATTCATTAAACAAAAAGCTAAAATTTGTATGGTTTAATAAATGATTTTGTTTTAATTTGAAATTGAATATTAGAACTACTACTCAATCGAACTACTCCGAATTGACGTATCCTATGTGTTTTTGAACTGTGTCAAACAATACAACAAAAATGGCAGGCAAGAAAGTTAAATATCGCAGCAAACCGAAAAAATTCGATGTTATAAACTTAAAACCAAGTGATATAATTTGTCCTATTTGTAGAACAGTTCTTATAGAGCCAGTATCACTTCCGTGTGATCATGTATTCTGTAAATTGTGTTTTGACGGCACTATGGAAAATGCAAATTTGGTTTGTCCTCTCTGCAGAATACGAGTTGGATCTTGGTATAGAAGAGCGAAAAAAGAAGGAATCTTAATTGATGAGGTATTATGGGATGCATTAAAGTTACAGTATCCGATAGAAGTGCAAAACAAATATAAAGGAATTGACAATGCTATTGAACAAGGTAAAAACTTTAATGATTATGAATTGTGTTAAAAACAAATATATAATATAATAAAGATGATATTTTTAATATATTGTTTTAGACAAACCTATAATATTAGTGTCTAATCCTGGAGAAATTAGAAAAGAGTTTGAAATTGAAAAGCAAAAACAAGAGGAAGAACTGAGAAAAATTCATGATGCTGAGGAAAAAGCTAGTGCTGCTCTTATAAAACAACTAAAAGAAGAAGAAGAATATAGAAAACAATTAGAGCAAGAGAAAATAAGGTATTCAAAATATATTTGTAAATTGAAATATTTACTTTTTGTTTTCTGTAGGTTAGATGAAGAGTTTGCTAGAAAAATATCAAAAGAATTAATGCCTTCAACCTCAAAATTTACAAAGGATTTGGTTAAGAAAAGATTAGGACCCTTAGACAAATTCCTACAAAATAAAAATAGTAAACTCTTTAAATTTCCCCAAAATAATGAAGAATCATTCAATGACAGTATGACGAGTCGTACACCTCATAATGCAAGTAAAACTGGGAGTCCAAACAACCTTGCAACAAAACCATACACATGTCAAGTGCTGTGTATTGATAGTAATTCTACAAACAAAGTGTCTTATTTGGATGTAACTAGTTCTATGGGATCTAAAATTAAGAAGAAAGTCCATCAATCATATAACAGTGATGTAAGTGAAATAAAAAATTTGTGTCAAAGTGAGTGTGGAAGTAATGGAAGTCGAGAAAATAGTGATGTGATTGATCAAGAGTGCAAATTTTATTTTAAACCAATTGATCTTTATAAAAAATATCATGTACAAGGACATTTACCAGTGAAAATACCATGCAAGAAGGATATGTCCATCCAGTTAACGCAGATCATGTAAGTTTACTAACGAAATCCCCATTTTTTCATTTTACTAATAAATTGTTATTTTCTATAAAATGTTTTAGACCACCAAGTGGAGTTGTAGCTAATTTGTGGTCAGGGCATACATCAGCATTTGCAAACTTGTCAATTTTAATACATGAAAATGTCAAAAGAGCTGAAAAAACTAATGAAGTATTATCTAATATATCAAGAAAAAGAAAATATAATGAAGAATCATTAATCGATGTTTACAGTAATGATGACAGTTCAGATTTTTATGGATTTACAAGTATTGATATAAGTAAATCAGTGAGATACTGTGATAATGCTTTAAAGATTTGTTCAAAGATTGAGAGATGTTTCTTTAAGAAGAAATTTAAAGAAATAACAGAACACAGGAAAAAATATAACGATAAGCATTGTTCTCAGTATCATTCAGCTCCATCAAAAGTCTTTAAAGATAAATCTAATAAAAGTGAAAAGTCAAGTGTTAATTTCAATCATAACTTTTTTATATCTGACAATATACATAATATTGATGTTAGCCCTATCCTGACAAGAAACAGTTTAAAAAATGTAACTACTGATGCTTTTCTGAATATTGAGAATAGTGTAAATCTGCAAAATAATTTGTTTAGAAGTAGTGATCATAAAATACTTGTTTATGATGATAAACCTAAAAATGCAGAGCAAGTCCGAACAGAAACATCACCAATAAGTATACTATCTCCTATTAAAGTTAAAAGTTTCTATAATTCAAAATTAAAAAATATAACTACCTCAAAAATACCAAATAAACCAACTGAAAATCTACAGGATGTTAAGATAAACTCGGACAATAGACATATACAAAAATCTAAAAACATTCATGCATATATAAATACCATACCAATCAAGGTAAATAATGATACAAGAAAAATTAAAGGTAGTCCTAAGAAAATCAAGTTAACCACCAATACAAGTAACATTCAAAATAAAACATTTGAGAATATTGTCAGCTTAGAGCAGAGGAAGCTACAAGAAGAATCAGATTTTGAACTTGCTAAAAAAATGCAAGCTGAATTTGATTCAATTCACATACCTTCAAGAACAAGAAGAGGCACCACAAGACAAATTACTTTGGATGAAATGTTATTAATTTAAGACACATATTTCTTAATTATAGATATTTACCAATTCTTGGACATTTCTGGAATACATTTACAAATAGTGTTTGAAAAACAAATTTTAGATTTATGAAGGTTTCTTTGAAAAATTTGATACATGTGCCATTAACTATGCTTTCTTTACAGAATGTGTCACATTCTATGATAAGGTTGTTATAAAGATTTTGTATTATCCTACAAATAAAAATCAATTACAGATTGAAAAAACATATTTTGATCACTTTCAATATTATTACATTATATATGAATGTATTTTTAAAGAAATTGTTGAGGAGTACAAATTCTAAAATTTTAACAAAAAGTAGGGTAAACATTGTTAATATCATTTAAACAGATATTTTTCTGTACTTGAATTTGAAGCTTTACGCTGCTTTCACAAGGTTTTGACCGGCCGATAAAAAAGCGTTGGACGATTTAAGGCCTTTAAATAATTCTTAAAATTATGTTTTAATACGTAATACTTTAAAAACAGCATAAAATAGCGTAAGATTTATAAAAATATTTTTGAATATTTTTTTGTCAAATAAAAAAATTTTAAGCTTTACGCTGTTTTTAAAGTGCTTAAGCTTAAAAACTATTTAAAGGCCGTACATTTTCCAACGTTTATTTTACCGGCCATCCAAGATCGTTGTTTTTAGGTATCGTTTCATTAGGTAAAAACGTTATTGTGCTTACCTAATGAAGACTGGCTTTACAATAGAATTTATTCCTAGTGTATATGAGAGAATATTTTTCAGAGTATCTACTAGTAACAATAACCACACATCACAGGTACTAAAAGATAGATTTTTGATTTTTGTTCAAGTTAATAGTTTTCAAAGTGTTATTACATAAATTGAAGATACTCCATGTATCTTTACGTTTAGCTCATTAGTATGCTAATATAGATATATATATATTATTTTTTTTGATGATTATTTTACATTTCATTATTATTGTTGTTTCAGTATATTTTTTTAGGCAAATGTATTAATGGTCTAAATTGATATCATAATTATTAGTTGCCTACATCAAAGATTATTCCTAAGCAGCCAGTAACAAATAATTACAAGATATATTGAAGTAAGACAAAAATAATGGAAATATTTAAAGTTAAAATGTATTATTACATATTCCTGTATATTTGTACATAAAATTTGGTTGTATCATTATATTTAAATAGATTTTTATTTGTTTTATTTTTCTAAATAAATACTGTTTGTATAAAATGTTTTGTATATTTGTTAAGTTCCAATTCAAGACTATCATCACGTTAATTATTTGTAGGATGATGGCATATTTCAAACTTTTAATGCACTTGCCGAGATCGTCAATCTTATTTTTCTACTTTTCAATACGCTTTAAATTACTATCCATTCCATAGTTTCTCAACCTTTTTAGTATCGCGACCCACTAAATAGCCAAAAAGTTAAGTAAAAGACTTTGCAACCTCCTCACTACAATGTTAATTTGATGTTTATCAGAATTTTACACCGCCAGTAACACGGTGACGATTCGTCCTTTTTCCAGTATCGTGATTTACGAAGAATCGTTTTTATTTTTAAATAGCTTATAAACTCCTACGAGCGTTTTCACACGCTTACAAATCGTAAAAAAAACGAATCATCTATTTGTCTTTGTATTAAATGACGAATCCTCAATGACCGTATGTATGAAAGAATGGGCAGTTACACTTATACCAAACTACAAAACTTGTGTAACCCCTTGTTCTTATATTAATTTTACCAGTTCCAACCTGTGCCCAGTACAGTACACACACTTGTTAAATGACTGCCCGCGTACGTCGCGACTAGTAGGTTCGTATAAGCTATGCGCTTTGGTAATAAAAACAAAAGAACGAAACGAAGAGTTTCATTGTTATTTACTCATACAGTGTTAAATATTACGATTTCTTCTCTCGCTTAGTGTTAAATAGATTAATAACAGTGTAGTAATAAAATAAATTAATAATATTAAATTAAATGGGCAAATTTATGACAAACTGAAATTGACACAATATCGAGATGTAATCAAATAATTGAAAAGGTAAAATCAAGTAATTTTTTTGCTGTTCAGTTCGACGAGCCAAAGGACGTGTCGAACTTTGTGCAATTTTTATGTTTTGTCCGATACGAATGCGAGGGGTCAATTAAAGAAAATATATTATTTTGCAAATCAATTCCTGGTCGTGCAACTGGTGAAGGACTCTAAAGTTTTTATTGATGTAAACAAAACGAAGACTTTGACTTTAATAAATGTATTGCGGTACGTACTGCGGGCGCAAAAACGATAACGTGTTGTGAACCCGTTAGATAACGTTGGTTGTGAACCAAGAACAGTGGTGTGATAGTAAAATTAAAAGACAGTATACCAGATATGGAATGGGCACACTGCTCTCTTCGCAGAAATGTCCTTGCTACAAAAAAGATGCTAAATAATTTACAAAATGTTCTCTTAGAAGCCGTATAAATTGTTAATTTTATTAAAAGCCGACCATTGCAGATTAACTTTCAGAGTTTTTACAAGATGGCGAAACTATTGCTATTGGCTTACTTGAGTGATACATTTTCACATTTGCATGGCTTTAATACGAGTTTACGTAGGCCGTAATAAAAACATTTTACTAATGACAAAGTTAATGCCCTCATCAAGAAGCTTGGTATTTGGATTATACGCTTTGAAAAACGCAATTTTGATGCATTCACTTAACTTTGGATTATATTATCAAAAATATGAATTTAGAAAATTCTGTTATTGATCGCGTGTTGGAGACCATGAAAACGCATTTACGCAAATTGAAAATTCAGTTACAGGAATATTGTTCTAGATAGCAACGATGATTTGTCAAAAAGATGGGTTCTCAATCCCTTTGATGAAAATATTATTGCAGCTGCTGAATTACCTATTAAGATTCATAACCAACTTACTGATATATCGACCGACAAAACTCTACAACTAATAACTATAGAATTTTTGACTCAAGATTTAGATAAGTTTTGGCTTGCACGATGATGTGAATACGGAAGCCTAGTAACAGAAACTTTGAAAACATTGATCCCTTCGCTATTTCTTACTTATGCGAAAAAAGCTTCTCGTCTATGGTGGCTTTAAAAACTAAATATAGAAATCGTTTATCACTGGAAAATAATTTGCTTATGTGCGTTTGCAATGATGATCATCGTATAGAAAAACTTTTACTTGAAAAACAAAATCAACCGGCGCATTAAATTATTATTTCAAACAACTTTGGCTATTACTTTATTTAATTTTAATTTATTATGTTGTTATTACCTAGGGATATTTTATTTCTAACAGAACTGGATAATCGGCGATGACAACATTGAAATTGTGAACGAATGTATTTATCTGGAAAGCTTACTAAAGGAAAACATCAACATAGTCCCAGAGTCCTAAGATCTGAACTAACACAACGGAAGACCTCTAAAACTAATTCGGCCAGTGCCCACTTATGGCTATGAGACGTAGACCTATTTTTTTCTATTTCACCAGACTGGTTTTTAAGTTCATTAGATTGACTCCAGGAGGGGTTTTTCTGGAATTTTTGGGGGCCTCTAGTTTACCCAGGAATTGTCGGAGTTTTGTGGTTCTGAAGGGACGGAGGTCCGACGATTCATGAAATTGATATTTTTCAACGAAGTCCAGGCGAACTTCACGGAGGTTAAATTGAAATCTAATGAAGTCATCGATGTATTGGTGCTAATTTTCGTCGTTACCGGGTCGACGCTGCCCATAGATGCAGTCGATGGCCTGGCATCGGCAAAAACACTCGAGTATTCGACATGCAAGTGGAAGGGTAGACTTCCACAAGTCGGGAATCGAGATAGTTTCGATACCCGGGTCTTGATGCTGGATTTTGGGGACGAAGCTATCGGAGGATTGATCTGTGGCTAGGACAGGAAGTCCGATAATTTTCGCAGCAGCGACAAAAACGTTCACTTTTTCCTCTTGCATTCGGTAGCATCATCTCTTTTTAAAAACCAGCAGTAGTCGCCCAACATAGATGGGTTCCGGCGTCCATGGCATCTTACTTTCATCGACCTGATGTCCTGGTGAAATCTCTCTCCTTGTTCGTCGCTTACTGTCCCAAATTTTCCGGAAAAAATCCAAATGGGAGTGTAAAAAATGCATTTTTAAGGATATGCTACACCCTAGCTTTTTATAGGCTTTCGAGAGTTCATCTATGAGGTAGATATAGTGAAAGTATATATAGTTTTCATCTTTTTTAATAATGTTCGTACTGTCTTACTGTACGGTAATGTTCTTACTGTCAACTGTAGACACAAACCATCAATACACAATACTATGCACCAAACAGCAATACTTCGCACAAAAGTACTCCTTAAATTTGTACTCCAAAGTCAGGTACAAATAATTTAATTAACCTCATGATATAAAGGAGAAGTGGGTACTTGAAAATGGGATGTGCTAGGTCATTTCTATGAAAAGGTGTTTTAATATCCACCTAAATGAAACGCAAAAAGAGTATTATCATCAATGTAACAAAAATTATGTCGATCTGTGTAATTATTTGCATTAAAAATCACTAAATTCTAAATACTTTTTTTATTTACATTTTTATAACATAGATGTTTCACATATATTAAATATATACCTTAATATGTTTCATTTTTTGGTGGCACTATTTCTTTTCCTAAAATAAAAATGAAAATATATTACCTTGATTTTTTAATATTAGTGATTTAAATATATTTGCTGCATATGACATAAGAATATCAGTCATACTATATTTAAGATTAATATAGGGACTGACACAACACAAGGACAAAAAAAAGGTAAAAACTGGGACATTAACCTGGACCAGTATACGTGCATTTTTCGCACAAAACCAATATATAGTACATTATTAACACATTCAGTTGTATTTCTAATTGTAACTTAATAGCGAAGAAACCATCAAGCTTGGAAATCAATAATTTTAATGAGTTGTAAATGGTTCAAGGTAGTGCCAAGTTAAATAAAATTTACCAGAACCGCAATAATACTTGCAAATCAGGCTCACAACACTAGTTATAGTTTCAATATCATCATCCCAGTACGGTGAGACCGAACGCCTAATGGCCTTTTTTCCTACAAGTTACAATATAACGGGTATCGCAGAATGTTTTTCGTTTTTGTTTGACTGTTACGCGTCAAACCCAGATACCGAGGAGGGGGGTGTGGTGGATTTTTAAGTTTAGTAGCGATGGATCGTTTCATGGGACCACAGTGCGCATTTTACGCGCGAGCGTTTTATAAAAACAACGATTCCTACACCAATATGTATTGTGTGTCTGTATAGGACACTTTTTAATTTAGCGACCATGAGACATATGACAAGTGCGAATTTAATCAAGCATTGGGTGCGCAAGTTTGAAGAGACTGGAAACATAATGGCAGATAAATCAACCGGGCGCAAAAGAATATCAAGAACGAGCACGAATGTTGACCGCGTTCGCTAGTCTGTTAGAGACGATCCACGACAGTCTCTGCGACTCCGTGCAGCTTCTCTACATTTGCACAGATCCACGATTGATCGCATTATTCGCAAAGATTTATATTTCCACCGCTACAAAATTGTTATTGTGCAAGATGAAGTTATTGTGATGAATCGAATTCTTCTAAACGGGTCGAGTTCTGCAGGACAATAAAAAATCATTTTAGGTGCTTCAATAACATATGGTTTTCTGTTGAATCGAATTTCCACATCAAAGGCCACGTGAATAAACAAAATTGCAGATATTGGGCTCCTGACAATCCGCTGGAACTGCATCAGAAACCATTACACTCACCTAAGGTTATCATTTGAGCTGCCATATCTAGCGAAGGACTATCGGGCCCTACTTTTAACCGTGGTCGCGCTCAAACTGTTAATTTCGATCGTTATTGCTATATGATCCGGACTTTTTCCGCTCCAGAAATGCAAAACCCGATTGGCTACAACTGCAACACATTTTTCCAACAAGATGGAACAACTTTCCACATCACGAATTATTCTTTAACAGCTCTTCACGATTTATTCCCTGAAAGAGTGATTAGTCACCAAGGGGGCATCAACTGGTCACCGAGGAGTCCAGACTTAACATCTGCTGTTTTTTTTCTATGGGGCTACTTAAAAAGTAAGGTTTTCAACCCATTACGACCCAACTTAAATGTTTTAAAGCAAAGAATTACAAACGAAATCCACGCAATTCCAAGACCACTGCTCCGGGGAGTGATTGAAAATTTCAGTTCTAAATAAGGGTGAAGTAGCGCATAGTGCGCATTTACTGATAGTTGTTTTTCATAAATAAAAATTCAAAAACTACTCTGTAATTTAACAGCAATTAATCAAGTTTGAATTAATTCTGATGTTTTATTTTTTAAGTATCAAAAACGAAAAACATTCTGAGGCCCTTTATAACTAATAATAGTGTTATCTTTTTTTAGATATAAGATTACAGTAATTAAATTTAAACAATTTTAGTGTGTAAGTTGCCTCATGTTTTTGCGTATTTTTATATTATTTTTCAATATTATTGATTTCGTCTTTTATATTATAACTGGATTTCCTAAACAAAAACAGCATCTTCTAATTTGCTTACAATATAGATTAATACCTATGAAATATTTACAAATATTATTAATACGGTAGAGAAAAAGATAGGACACTTTATTACTTTGTACAGTTTATTTTGTAAATACAATTAGTTTATAATTTTTTAACCTACAATTTTAATCCACTTCTCTTTCTTCTATCGAGGTAAAAATAAATCCATCATGGGTAGTTCAAAATGTTTAATGCCTTGTTACAAAGAAACAATTTTGCAAATGAACAAACGGTGAATGTCGATTTCGGAAATCTCCCGAGGAGTCAACAGGTAACTGCTAATTTTATTAAATATGAAGGGTACAGAAAACAATTACTGGAAGACCCTCAATAATGACAGACAGACAAAAACGTGCAATTTTACGCATCGCTTCTAATAGTTCATATGTTATTATATAATAGTTTCAAATGTTATGAGTCCCTCAATCAGCTTCACGGAAGAAAATAAAGACTTCCCCGTCCCTCAGAGATGCTCATAAAGGACATCGGAAGCAGTTCGCTAGCGACCATGTTCGTTGAGGCAAAAAATGGGAGGCAATCATTTTTCTGGCGAAAAGAAATTTAATCTAGACGGGAAGATTATTTTTTTTCAAAGCAACAAATAGGTAATGGTAGCATCATTGTTTGGGTAGTGGCATCGTTTTCATTTCTGGCCGAATGAAGTCAGGACAATATTTCAGCAAGACAATGCTCCTGTGCATATGACATCGGGTTGATAAGGAGTATTTGTAATGCGAGAATATCCGCATTTTAGATTGGTCAGCCATTAGCCAGAGAAGTACACAAAAGTTCGAGGCAATTTCAAACACAAAAGGAATTAAAAAGGTTCATGAAGGGTGATCAGATAAGCTAGTAACACGTTTGGCAATCCAGTTGTCCCCAGTAGTCCCTATAAATAAATAAATAAATATATATATATATATATATATATATATATATATATATATATATATATATATATATATATATATATATATATATATGTATGTATATATATATATATATATATATATATATATATATATATATATATATATATATATATATATATATATATATATATATATATATATATATATGTATATATATATATATGTATATATATATATATATATATATATATATATATATATATATATATATATATCTGGAGCTTATACTTCTGGGAGGGTCATCCCTGGCAGACAGGCCAAAGCAGAGGCCTCAGACCAACATGATCCAAAATCTGCCAATCTGCATTGGACTAGCGTGGCAGATTACGGTCCCTGCCTTCAATATGAAAGTACAACCTCAAACACGGCCCTCATTTCCCGGAGGCCAAGGGGCAACTATATACGGCAGAGGGTCTAAGAATCACCGGGTTAGATTGGCTACCATTGGACTTTTGACATTGCTACTCTGAATATATGGACAATAAAAACGGATGCCCGACTGCAAGAACTATTGATCGAACTTGATAACATAAATTGGGATATTATTGGGCTATGTGAAACACAAAGAAAGGGCGAACAGCTAATCCAACTGGATTCAACTTTACACTCGGGGTACGGAGAATGGAGAATGTGGTGGAATTGGATTCCTCATCAATCGAAAGCTGGACAGTGTAGTAAAATTTGAAAGTATATCTGACCGACTAGCCCAATGTGTCATTCAGCTCAATAAAAAGTTTAGACTTCAAATCGTCCAAGCTTATGCACCAACTATAAGCCATAGGGATGAAGAAGTTGAGGAATTTTATGATGATTTTATGAGGAATTTTATGTGGCCCAGCTTTTATAGAAGGAGAAATGTAGGTACAAAATCCTGATGGGTGATTTTAATGCCAGAATTGGAAGAGCAAGAACTGGTGAAAATGCAACTGGCCCATATGGAACTGGTGAACGGGACAATAGAGGTGACAGACTAGTTGATTTTGCTGAAGGACAAGAACTTTATATTATGAATTCGTTCTATAAGAAAAACATCAGCAGAAAATGGACATGGAAAAGACCATCTGGGCTCACAAGTGAAATTGACTACATCATGGCCAACGATAAAACAATATTTACCAATTGTACTGTCCTTAACAATTTCAATGTTGGAAGTGACCACCGAATGGTACGAGGAAAAGTTACGATTAACTGCCAAAGAGAGCGCGAAAGAATGGTAAGGCCAAAGTGGATGCTGGGAAATTGCTCGAGAGGGCCAGCGATTTTGAGATTGCTCTATCGAACCGCTTTGCTGTGTTACAAGATCCGGAGGAGATGGAAATTTAAGAGCAAATGCCAGATATCTTAGTGGAGGAAGCAATAAATGCTATAGAATCGATGAAAAACGGCAAGGCTCCAGGAAAGGATAGTGTAACTGTCGAAATGCTAAAAGCTGGTTGTCGGACGTTATACAAAACACTGGCAATATTATACTCAAAATGCCTCAAGTGGGAATTAATACACAACGAGGTGTGCGTCAGGGTGACGCAATATCGCCTATTCTTTTCTCGGCCGCCCTTGAAGAAGTATTCGGTAAACTGGATTGGGAACAAGGTGGTGTAAAGATCAATGGTGCAAACTTATATCATCTTAGATTTGCAGATGATATTGTTCTCCTTTCACAAGACCCAGATGAGCTGCAAAGACGCATACAAGAGCTACAAAGGGCTGGCGAACCATTTGGCTTAAAAATAAACCTGAAAAAGACTCAGGTTATGTTCAATAAATTCGCCCAGGACACACGAATTTCAGTTTTAGGAAAGGATTTGGAGATTGTGGATCACTTTATCTATTTTGGGCAGAGGATTTCAATAGAGGGGATACCGCCTGGGAGGCGGAACGACGTGTTAAATGTGGCTGGCAGGCATTTGGCAGGCTCAACATGGTGTTTAAGAGCAGGCTCCCACTTTGTCTGAAAAGAAAAGTCTTGGATCAGGGCGTTCTACCCGTTATGACATACCGAAGTGAAACCTGGACACTCACATCCCAATCAATTTAAAAACTTAAGAGTAGCACAGAGGGGAATGAAAAGATGTAAGCTTGGCATTACAAGACGAGACAGAAAACCCTGCGTATGGATCAGGGAACAAACAAAAGTCTGTGATATCATTGGAAGAGTAAAGCAATTGAAATGGAGATGGGCTGGCCATATAGCGAAGGGATGGGACGACAGATGGACCAAGGCAATCCTGGAGTGAATACCGCTTGATGGCAAACGCCCGCGAAGAAGACCAAAAGCACGATGAACTGATGACATCATTAAGTATATTGGACCCGAGTGGCAGAGGAGAGCCCAGGACCGTGAAAGTTGGAAGCATGCTGAAAAGGCCTTCATCCTGCAGTGGATCGACAAGGGCTGATGATGATCACCCTTCATGAACCTTTTTAATTCCTTTTGTGTTTGAAATTGCCTCGAACTTTTGTGTACTTCTCTGGCTAATGGCTGACCAATCTAAAATGCGGATATTCTCGCATTGCAAATACTCCTTATCAACCCGAGTCATATGCACAGGAGCACTGTCTTGCTGAAATATTGTCCTGACTTCATTCGGCCAGAAATGAAAACGATGCCACTACCCAAACCATGATGCTACCACGACCTATTTGTTGCTTTGAGAAAAAAAATCCCCCTCAAAAAAATTGCCTCAACGAACATGGTCGCTAGCGAACTGCTTCCGATGTCCTTTATGAGCATCTCTGAGGGACGGGGAAGTCTTTATTTTCTTCCGTGAAGCTGATTGAGGGACTCATAACATTTGAAACTATTATATAATAACATATGAACTATTAGAAGCGATGCGTAAAATTGCACGTTTTTGACTGTCTGTCATTATTGAGGGTCTTCCAGTAATTGTTTTCTGTACCCTTCATATTTATTAAAATTAGCAGTTACCTGTTGACTCCTCGGGAGATTTCCGAAATCGACATTCACCGTTTGTTCATTTGCAAAATTGTTTCTTTGTAACAAGGCATTAAACATTTTGAACTACCCATGAGGGATTTATTTTTACCTCGATAGAAGAAAGAGAAGTGGATTAAAATTGTAGGTTAAAAAATTATAAACTAATTGTATTTACAAAATAAACTGTACAAAGTAATAAAGTGTCCTATCTTTTTCTCTACCGTATTAATAATATTTGTAAATATTTCATAGGTATTAATCTATATTGTAAGCAAATTAGAAGATGCTGTTTTTGTTTAGGAAATCCAGTTATAATATAAAAGACGAAATCAATAATATTGAAAAATAATATAAAAATACGCAAAAACATGAGGCAACTTACACACTAAAATTGTTTAAATTTAATTACTGTAATCTTATATCTAAAAAAAGATAACACTATTATTAGTTATAAAGGGCCTCAGAATGTTTTTCGTTTTTGATACTTAAAAAATAAAACATCAGAATTAATTCAAACTTGATTAATTGCTGTTAAATTACAGAGTAGTTTTTGAATTTTTATTTATGAAAAACAACTATCAGTAAATGCGCACTATGCGCTACTTCACCCTTATTTAGAACTGAAATTTTCAATCACTCCCCGGAGCAGTGGTCTTGGAATTGCGTGGATTTCGTTTGTAATTCTTTGCTTTAAAACATTTAAGTTGGGTCGTAATGGGTTGAAAACCTTACTTTTTAAGTAGCCCCATAGGAAAAAAACAGCAGATGTTAAATCTGGACTCCTCGGTGACCAGTTGATGTCCCCTTGGTGACTAATCACTCTTTATATATATATATATATATATATATATATATATATATATATATATATATATATATATATATATATATATATATATATATATATATATATATATATATATATATATATTTAAATAAAAGAGGTAATTAATGAAAAATTGGAAGGTCAGGCTTCGTCAAAAAAACATCAAGCACCCAACGAAATAACTGCAATTATTAGAGAAAGGGGGCGGTTTAAAGGTTTTTTATTTCAAGTTATTATGGAAGCATCAAAACTGTCCTATTTTTTCATAAAATCATTATCCTCTCCACTCTTCATATGGATCAATTTATCAGCTACATTTTTTGGTAAGTAAACCAAGTTACTCAATATAAGAAGGCATGAATATGAGATAGGAATTTAAAAAAATCACAATAAAAAGTGGTGTCCTATTTTGTCGTCCCATATCTTTATTTTGTCTGCTTCGAAATTAACGTATAAATGAAAATTAATAGGTGTATCCATACGTAATATCGTTTTTTGATACTATACAAAATTTTATTTTATTTAAGAGTTAATACAGTTTAAATCTACAATAAAATATCTATCGTTATTGACAATCTTTGCCGACCTCCTGGACAAACATTCTATTTCCTGTTTCCATAAAAAAAATCCATGCATTTGAAAAGATGGTAATGACTGCAGTATCAGAAGAATTCTCATCAAAAGAATCCCAGCCTAACTGATTTTTTTTTGATAATTCTGACGTTATCAGGTTTTGTATTGTCATACTGTAGCCCTGGACTTTTTTGAATCAGTCATATTTAGTCTACCCAGCAGAACACCAGATGAACTGCTTTTGGAGTCAATTGGCTAATTGCTTGATATTTTGTTTGAGATCAGCTTCAATTTCAGTCAACAGATTTTATCAATCTCGACATTTTCTACTGCCGAAAAGATTGAAATCACCTTTCTTAATTATTTAAACCAACGTTATGCCATGCAAGGCACCAGCATTAATAACATTAATGATATGGTTATGCTTTCAAAACTCATAGAGGATCAAAAGTCTAATATGGAACTTATTCACACTTTGCCCTTCCATTCTTTTAGGATACAATTTTTTTCCAAAATGTAACAATATCCACATTAAATAAATTTCGAAATCTATCAATGTTGCACTGTTATACATGCACCACTAACGGACAAAATAGAGGAAGAGAAGGAAGACGCTGCTGGTAAGCGAAATAGACACGATCCTTAGAAACAACAAAAGATAGTTTAGGGGACTCTAATGTCCAAATTGAAAAATAATCGGAATATAACCTAATAGTACGTAAATGCAGCCTACTTGATAATACAAATGACAATGTGGAAAGAGCAATACAATTCGCTGTATGCATGGACCTTAGGGTAATGAGTACAAAGTTCCCACGCAAAAACATCCATAAGGAAACATGGGTCTCACCTGATGGACATACAGTAAACCAAATGGATAATACCATGATAGATAGCAGAGAATAGTCAAGTGTGTTTGACATGAGAAGCTGGGAGCACCATCAGAGTTGAACCACTTCTTTGTGGTAACAAAAATAGAACAAATGATCTGTCGCCAACAAAGAATCATGACAAAAAAATACGACACTGAAAGATTAAAAACAGACAAAAGCGCTAAGAAGGAATACCAACCTAGAATGAAATACGAGATAAAGGAACCAGGGACTTATACAGTAGTAGCAGAGTCGGTAGATGAATGGGCAACAATAAAATCTACAACAGAAAAAGTTGGAAAGAATGGGGATCGAAATGAAGGAAAAAACAAAAGAATTTCCTTCTTTTGTTTTCCCCTACGAGGATGAATGCAAAAATGCAGTGGAGCAGGTTTGCGACAGGCGGATCGATTGAAACCAATTCTCTTTAACAGCGTGTTGAACAAAGTCATCATCAGCGAAACAGACACATAGACGTAAATGGAACAACGATAAATAAAGATGACCTAAATGTAATAACACCATCGAAAAAATTTAAAAGAGACATGATATGTGTGAAGGTCAAAAGAGCCGGTCTAGAAATATATATATATATATATATATATATATATATATATATATATATATATATATATATATATATATATATATACAAAACAAAGGTGCTAGAAAAAAAGAACCAATCCAAGAAGAGACAAAATAACTAGTCCAAGAGGGGAACAACTGGATAATCGGTGATTATAATATTGACGCGGTGAAGGAATTTACGTATCCGGGAAGCAAACTTGACACAAATAACATCACAGGAGATATCAGAAATGAATGGTAACAAAGTTACTTATTCCCTGCGTTTTATTCTAAGGTATAAACTTATTCAAAGAAACACGAAACTTAGGATCTATAAAACTTAGGATCTATAAAACACTCATTCGACCAGTAGTCACTTACGGTTGCGAGACGAGGACCCTTACAAAGAAAACAGAAAAGATGCTTGCAGTATTTGAAAGAAGGGTACTCAGAAGAATTTTTGATGCTGTGAATGCTAATGGAATTTGGAGGACCAGGTATAACTTCGAACTCGAGCATTGCTTTATTGCTTTCAAAACAAACAATAGCCTAGGACGCCTCATTAAAAAAAATAAAAATCAAATAGGTAAACTGTATAAATCAGGCGTTTATTTAATTGAGTGCGGGTCATGTCTAAAAGTCTATGTTGGACAAACAGGAAGATCGTTCTCTACTAGGCTCAACGAACATAAAAGAAGTTATATTAAACAACAAAATAATTCTCATTATGTTAACCAGTTAATGCTAGAAAAGCATACTTTCAATGATAATTTTATAATGTTACATGAGAATAATCCAAAAAATTATGGAAATTTTTAGATATTATTTGTTTATTTATTTAAAATAAATTTCCATCAAGTATCAAAGAAATTCATGGTAATAACATTTGATGCCCAATTAACAAGAGGGCTAGAAAAAATTTTGAAAAAAGTGGACATAAAGGTTGTGTACAAACCATATAATAAATTAAGAGAAGTTCTGGGTAATCCAAAGGATAAAGTAGAGCAACATGAAAAGTCGGGGATTTACGACATTAGTTGTCAAGACTGTGATCGCAGGTATATTGGGTAAACAAAAAGATCCATATTGACAAGATATAAAGAACATATTGCCCACATTAGATATGGGAGAAATGAAAAATCTTGTGTTGTGCAATATGCAATCGAACACGACCACAGTGTAGATATTAGTAATTTAAGACTAATTAAAAGTGTTAATAATAATAGGGCTTTGGATGCATATGAAATCATTCAAATAGAAAAATGTAAGAAAATCATGAACCGAGATAAAGGCCCTATCCCGTTCAGTCAACTTTTTCAATTATTAATGTAAGGCTTAGTAAACTTCATGGTTCATGATTTTTAGACGATTTGTTAGGTAGGGTTCTTCATATTAATAGTACATAGTTTAGTTTTAGAATTAGATTAAATCATCTCCTGATGATGCTAACATGGTTAGCGAAACGTGCGTCGAGCAGTTCAAAAAAAAAAGGTGATTTGGTGTTTAGTGGTAAATCTCTTCAAGTTTAGTATTTCACACCAAAGGTTCCAACAGAAGAATTTAATTTTTTCAATAGCAAATCACAAATCATGTATTCTTTACCAGCACTAGAAATAATGCACTTTTGATTTAAATACTTATTCTAACACTTTTTGATTTAAGGAGTGTTTTCTTGGACAATTAATAAGCAAATGATGTAATATTTCAAAATAAATTTTAAGTGGAATGTATATTTACGGATTGTAAGTCAGGAATATATGATATTGTTCCAGTGTTCAAATCAGGAGTGGATTCAGGAGCAATAAGGTTTGTGGATATCTGAGTATCAGGAAGTAAGGTCAGAATTTCTTCTTGGGAGGATGGAATGGCACATTTAGACTGATCATAACTTACATTTGCAGTGGCTGTGGTTTCTGAAGATTTATCTGAAAAAATAGATGATGCAGTACTTTTTACAGAATCCCACGCTTCAGAAACGTTTGTCGGTAATTTTGGTAATGTAGGTAGTTCAAGAGGTGGATCATCTTTTTTTACTGTAAAAGAAAATATGACCTCCTACTTTAACCATTCAATTTTATAAAGGAATCATGTATATTCAAGCAGTTACCTCCATATGCAAAGTTATATGCTATAGTTAAATACTTCTTGCCCTCTGTTAAACCAATTTGAGTATATTCTGATGCTTCTTTTGGATAGCATACTGCTGCCATACCTTAAAATATTGAAAATATATCAAACTTGTATGGAAATGATCAATAATGTCACACTTAAAGCCCCAGTTGTGGCATATATTGTCTTTTTAAAAAAGCCACCACGCAAACCAAAAATAAGACCAGTAAGAGCACCAATCCCAATAGCACCAGCTTTTGGTAAAGAATTATCCTCCTGACGTAAATAGTCAACTAACCCTGTTATAAAAAATGTTTAATATAATTAGTACATTTATTTTGCTAACAATAAAATATACTTACATTCAACATTTTGTTTACTTTCTTTAAAACTGTCTTTGGCAACTTTTTCATAGGCTCTAAACTCTTCAGAATACTGGGTTAATACTTTTCGCGCATTTTTAAACGAAATTTCTATAATGTTAGGTTCCTCAGTTGATTTTAAAGTTTCTTTATTTATTTGTTGGTCTGGAGTATAAATAGGAAGTTCACTGGGTCTACAAATAAATAGAAAGTAGCAAACAACAAACAAATTTACACTAAAGGAATATTATATATAAATCTACCTGCAAACACTTCCTGGACTTTCCGTATTTTTAGATTGAGACAGTTTTACTTCTGCTATTACGGCTGCAGCAGGTAGCAAATACTTTCGAATAACCTAAAAATATTGTACAACAGTTTACGTTATTATTTACGGATGACTAAAAGAAAAAGATATATTGTTATATTCAGTCTAGTAATAATTCGATATTTACCGTTCCTTTAAACATAATTTCTTCTGAATCTCGTATGAATAAAATTACATAAACACGGTTTTGACAGCACAGGATTGGACTTTACGAGTTTTAGAAAAACTGCGATGAGTTAAAACTACAAATTTTAAATATGTCAATTTGTCATTGTAATTCGTAAATTAGGTATTATTGCATCTATAGAAACACGAATGCAAACAACAATAAGCATATAAGTATTATTTACCTCTTTATATTAATCTAAATGGTGAAATTTAACTTGGAAACACTGATATATATATATATATATATATATATATATATATATATATATATATATATATATATATATATATATATATATATATATATATATATATATATATATATATATATATATATGAATGTATGTACCTGATATAGAAGTAATCATATTTGCATTAAATAACGTTATATGTGATATGTCGTAATTTGTTAAATTCAGTAATCTAATATTCTCCCTTTTTTAGGATACACATAAAACCTGTAACTGAAATTACACATTAAGCCGTTAATTATTTTAAGACTTTAATGTGAAGTTAAAAAATGTGCATAAAAAAGTGACGGATTTAAAAAATAAGTGGCACAAAATATGCTGAATAAAAATATTTTCATATTACATATGGCAATAGTGAAAAATCGTGGATTGTTCAACAAAATTACGCATGATCATCATATAGATATTGAAAATATATGAACAATGTGGACAAAGGTGCAATATATTAGTACTATATTGCTTGTATATCTTCTATATGGTCGTAGATTTTACGTCAATAAAAGTATTTCAATAGATAAGATTTAGATATATCTACTTTCATTTAGTGATAGTCTATAATCAGATAAGTAAGTCTATGACAAGATAAAATGTACGGCGCAGCAAGCATCCACAAATTGGTATAAAATCTTGATTTAAGTTTTCTCATTAAATGTGGCATTAAAAAATTGTTCTACCGTAGGCAAAAAAATATTTGAACCCTGATTTTTAAGAATATTTCACAAATCATGGCGAAATTATCCAATTTTATTTATTTGTAAGGTACATGATATGAAAACAAAGCTATTGCAACCAATATCAATCATACAAGACATAGACGGAACTAAGACTAGAGTTCGCACAAAAATATGAAGACAAACCTATAAATTTTTGGAAGCAAATTATTTTATCGACGAGAGCAAATTTGAAGTTTTTCAACCAGCCAACATTTTAACATTATGGCGGAGAAATAATACTAGGTTTATTAGAGAGAACATACTAAATACATAATGGTGGTAATGTTATGATTTGGGAATGCATGTCTTAGAATGGAGTGGGAAACATTTATGTTATAAATGGTAATTTGCGATATTTTGCTGTAAAATTAGGGCTGGAAGGGACTTTCTATTTTCAACAATATAACGACCCTAAACATGCAGGTGACATAACCAAGGAGTGGCTCCTCTGTAATGCATCTAGAAGGTTGATCACACGGGCGTAGCCAAAGGGGGGGGTTTTGGGGGTTCAAACCCCCAAAAGAGCCAAATATTACCTAATATTATACCGAAAAAATACAAGGAGTGAAGAGAGTTAAATTATTACATTTGAATTGAATATATATCCGAACTAGTGGAAAAAGCCGAAGATTTCTTTAATGGTTTTAGATTTAGCGCAGAGGAACGAAATTCATTTAACCATTTCATTTAAAGTTAAGAACTTTATAAATATGTCGTAATTTTTCCGATGAATATATAGCTATTAAATTTCATGTAAGTATATTTTTTTTTGGTTTATTTACTTCAAACTACCCCCCCCCCCCCCCAAAACTAAATCCTGGCTACGCCCGTGGTTGATCACACCACCTCAGTCACCGGATCTTAATTCCAGGGGCATAGAAAAATTGTGAAGTTACAATTAAGAGCAAAGAGCATCTAAAAAAAAAAATTTTTTACACATGGAACAGTTTGCCCACAGATATTACAAAAAAAAATGGAATAAATGTCTTCACGTTTAGCGGTCATGCATGCTAATGGGATGAACACAAAATAATAAATAAATTAGGTGCCAATGAAATTGATTTTTATAAAAATTACTCCTGGTATTTGGTGGTGCAAATACTTTTTTGGGGTGTCAAATGTTGTTGTTAAAGAGGTTATTTATTTAACTGATATTTTCAATATCCCGATACTTAGTTGTATAAAGGATATCCGAATTGATATTTTCAAACACATTGAGTTGTACGGTGAATCAAATATAAACCGGAATTGTTTTATACATATTTAGTATTTATAAAATAATACAAAAAAACTATTGGTCATTTTTCGACATAGTCTCCTCCACGTTCTAAACATTTTTGCCAACGATTTGGAAGCTTGTGAATTCCTTGCTCGTAGAAACTTTGAGTTTGAATCAACATCTTGATCGTTATCGCATCGTAGCCCTCCAAGTGCATCTCTCAAGGGCGCAAATGAAAAATAATTACAGGGTGACAAATATGGGCTGTATGGAGGGTATTCAAGAGTTGTCCAATGCATATTCTCCAGTTTTTCCTTCGTCAAAACCGCTGTGTGTGGCCTGGCGTTGTCACGGAGGAGGACATCTCTAAAGGGGACACCGCGTCTTTTGCTCCTGTAAGCAGATTTTGCTGCCTCCAACAGCTGGCAGTAGTAGGCAGCTTTAACCGTACGCCGAGCATGTAGAAAATCAATCAGCAAATCTCCCTTCCAGTCGAAAAAAAACGTTCGTGAGAACCTTACCGGCTGAAAGACGGGTTTTGGGCTTTACAGGGCAGGTTTCGTGTTTCCTTCGCAATTTTTGATTCTGGAGTGTAATAATGCACTCACGTTTCATCACTTGTCACGATACGCTTCAAAAAAATTTTTCCTTCCCACCGAAATTGATGCAGAAGTCTCTTGATTTTATATGAAATCGGATGTTTTTTTTTTATCTTCGGTCAACAACTTTGGAACCCATCGGGCGCAGATTTTATTGAAGCCAAGATGATTTCTGATGATTGTGTGAGCACTTCCAAAGCTAATACCCACCTTTAAAGCGATTTCATGAATAGTGAGCCGGCGATCACTTTCGATAAGGTTGCGAACAGCACCAGTGTTGTCAGCAGTGACACTTGACCTGGGACGTCCATTATGACTTACATTTACCACACTCTCGTCCACTCTTAAACTTCTTGGCCCAACCAAACACTTGGCTCTTAGACAGGATATCGTCCCCAAACTGAAACTTCAACGGAGTTAATATTTCGAATGTGTTAACTTCTTTCTTGGTTAAAAACTTTATTATAACCCATTGGGCAACGGACGGTGGAACCTGTTGCTCAATCATGGCTGTACTGACAAAAAAACTGAGTAAAACAGCTCACCGAGCATTTCCCGCACTCTTAATTCTTCTTCTTCTTGTCCTGGAGGTTAAGTTGACCCGAAGGCCCTGACTTGTATTCACTGATTTTTCGAACGTCACGACAATGTCGCTTGTTCGAAGGGTTTTAGCTGCCGTCCTTTAGGCATGGAGCACTCTTAATACATTGCACTACAACGACCTACACTGACAACCCGCTCGTGATTGGCTGAAGAAAGTAATTGTAAAATTCCGTTTTATGTTTGATTAACCCTTGTATAAGGGATATCACACAATGAATGATATTTTCAAGTAAATTGTTATGCTATGTTGTCATTTCTTGTTATATTAAAATATTAGGTTGTGCAAATACTATGTGCATTAAATATGTGATTTTTGATAAATATTTCAGTCATGTACATTCTATGTTATACAAAATGTAATAAATAAATCAGATATTGAATTGAAAAATATACAAAAGTTTAGGATTTTAGGGTTGTAATCAAGGAAAGAGCATTATGTATACTTCTGAAACAATGTATAAATGGTAACATACTGAAAAAAATTAATAACAATATATTATTTTATTAAAAAATGTTTATTGGGAAAATAAATAATACTTATTACAACATAAAACAACTATCCTCCCCATGTGAGTCTGCTAACGTGGTCCGCTTTTCGTTTTGAACTCTTAATAAATCCTAAATATTCTAACTCAGCTACAGCTCTTGTAAATCGTGCTCTAATATATTGTCAAGGAAAAGAAATCAAGTCCATATTTTTATGAATAATTATTAAAGGATACTGAATCTGAGGATCAATCTGTTTTGATTGACTTTCATCATCCTTTTCATGGTTTTTATTTGCATCATTGATACATATGAACGCTTGTAACCAATCATACATGTTTATCATTTTTCCACATTCCAAATGCAACTTGTATGCTATGCATATATCTGGCATTGTAGGCTTTATAGAATGAGTGTTATATATTTCACAACAATTACACTAAAATATATCTCAGTTACAATTAAAGTATGAGCTGAACATGTATTAAATAATTACCTGTAAATAATAATGAGGATTATTCAGGGCTGTATGGATAGCAGAACGATGTATTCCTATAATTTTATTTTGTACTGAAATATCATCAAAGAAGAATATTTCATACAGATATAAAGAACTAGGTTCCACCAAATATATTTCAAAGTTTTGTGATATTAAATCTAGAATTTCTTTCCTTAACTTTTCGTATTTGTTAAGTGGTTTGGGCTTCTGTTTTGATCTCAAAAGCAGGGTCTAAAATATTTGAATTCTACATATTCATATATTATATGGTAATCGAAAAAGTGCGGTTGGTTTTCGTTCTCGAGATTTACTACATTTGTGTTTATATGATTCAATGAACCTAGTTAGATGTCAGTGAATCAGTGGAGTTTCTCTTTGTATTATGTGTTATGCCATTTTTGACTTTTTCAACAAAGTTAGTTACTTGAACTGAATAGAATTTAAGCATGTTGGCGTTGTTGTATATGCAAGGACCTTAGTAAAATGAGTACAAAGTTCTCACGTAAAAATCCATAAGCGAACATGAATTTCACCTGATGGGTATACAGTACACTAAAAAGATTCATGTTATGAAGTAGATCATATTGTGTGCTTGACGTAAGAAGCCATAGACATCATCAAAGTCGAACCGCTACCTGGTACTAACAAAAATTCTATAGATGATATGTGTCATCAACAAAGAAACATGAATTAAGGTAAAAAAAATGCAACATTGAACGGTTAATAATAGACGAAAGCGCTAGGAAGAAGTACGAACCTAGAATGAAGCAGGAGTTTTACACTAGAGACTTTTAGAGCGGTAGCAGAGTCGATAGACGATGAATGGACAACAATAAAATGTGTAATACAAAAAATTACGGAGACAATTGGGGATCTAAATAAAGGGAAAATAGAAGCGAATGGTACGATGATGAATGCAAAAATACGATGGGGAGTAGAAATCCTGCTCGATTGACATGCATACAAAATCCCTCAAGCACAAAAAGAGAAGAATACGAGAGACTAAAAAGGAAGGCAAGTTTCTGCCCCAGGAAAAAACGGGAGCTTCTAAAAACTTAAATAGAGAAAATACAAGAAGCATACGACAAACAGAAAAACACCTATACGACAAACTCCTATAAGAAAATGTTAGATGTTTACGTCATGTTTGAAGTATTTTTTTTACTGTTTTCGTAAATCTTCGGACGACATTCTGGATCGTTTTAAATTAATTTTAATCGTCTTTGAATTAACTAAAACGATAGTAAATTTGTGTATAGAATAGATAATTAGTCCCGCATACTTGTTTTTCACAACATTTAATATTGGCGCACTGCTTATTCGCGGTTTACCGACGAAGGTAATAAAACAACTCTTATTTTTTATGGTACTATAAATTGATAATATAACAACAACATATTGAATACTATTAATACCATACATTCACCACCGTTTATCGAACAAAAATTAAGTTATTTTTAAACAAAATGTGATTAAAAGTAGAATGTGTACAAAATACATTGTTTAAGAAACAAACAACGATATTTAAATCTTGTAGTATAATAACATATCAGAAAAAAACTCAACATTGGATTAGAATACTTTACTATTTCTTCTCTCCATATTATTCCGACATTTTTTTCAACGGGCCATGATTTTTTTTGGCACTAAATAATTATATAAAAAATTATTCCAGGTGTGTAAATAAAATAATGAAACTGGTGGCGTAGCATGCGATCTGGAAACACTATTGGCTCCCCCTTTAGATGGGCAGCTAGCCAACATTTGATGCGGTACGAATTTGAACTCCCCAGAGCAGTGGTTCCCAACTTTTCTTTGACCAGGGGCCATTAGGGATTTTTTATTTGGTGCAGTGACCTCAAGGTTCAAAATAAACATTCGGAGAATTTGAAAATAAATGTTAATCATAAAATTAGAATTTTTTATTAATAATTTAACATAAAACTTAGAATAATATTTGAATATATATTTTTATAATAGAGACCTTTTAACTGAAAATCAATGTGATTTTTGAGCTTGCAACCTTTTTACAAGTTGGGTAGTTCTAGTTAATTTAATTAGTCCAAAAGGCTTTTTCGCACTGATAAGTTTTGGAGAAGAGCATAAGATATCGTAAGGCAAATCCTCGAACTGTATGATATGAAACTGCTTTTTAACACCAAACTCTTCAAGAGAAACTGATTCAAACTCATCCTGACAGTACCTATCATTTTGGAATCCAATGAGCTCTTCCTGGATTTCTTCTGCAACCTCAACAGCAATACCAAAAGGATTGCGAATCAGCTTTTGGATATATTTCGATTCGGTCTAGTTATATTCCGGGAAGTAACGGTAGAATTCATCGACCAGCATTTGTGACTTCTGATGTCTTGTATATTCGCGATGATCATATCATCTTCACTATCATCGACCAGTGATTTAATGTCATAAACGCAAAATAATTGTTTTCGCTTACCTACCTTACTGCTTACCTACTTTGCCTACCCATAACTGAAGTTAGCAAATAAAGGCATGAAGTTTGTCTTCAAACATAAAAATGTTTCCTACACCTACTAAGTTTGTTTCCAAAACCTTGCAATTGCAAGTTTAGTTTATTCAAATGTGTGAAAATATCTACCAGATAAGCCGAAAGCATCTAACGTTTCAAATCAGAAAACTGCTCTAGTAAATCTTTAATTTTCTTATTGGCTAGAAATAGCTCAACCTCTTTTCTCAGTTCAAATAACCTTCCCAGCATATTGCCCCAGACGAACTTCAGTGTGGAAAAGAAGAGTCTCATGATCGGAGTCATTTATTACAATCTATTTTACATAGGCATGTATTTAAGGCGCTGATTTTGATAACATCGACCACTTTTATAGCCATTTCTATTGTATAAACAAGGCTTTTAGGAAGAGTCTTTGAAGCTAACGCCTGACGATATATGATACAATGAGTTTTTATCGCTAAAGGATTCTCGCAGACCACTGGTTGGGAAACCCCTGCCCTAGAGTCATTTGGTGGTTCATAGGAATTCTTTTCGTGAACCAGATTTTTCTAGTGTGTTCTGAAAATAAATGGTAACAATGTCAAGCAAGTTTAATTTCAATCCGGCTTAAAAATCTTCCTGTTGTCCTTTTGCTCCTGCAACAGGTTTTTTGAAACTATTTTCGGGCATATTTCTCTTCATTCCCAATTAATTGATTAAAATCTGATGAACGATTGTGTGAATCAAATTCAACTCTTCTCCGATCATTCTGACTATCAACCGACAATCAGAACGTTCAAGATCCCGAATTCTGTACACATCAACACTTTTTGCAATTGAAGGCCTTCAACTGCAATGTTCATCTTCAATCGAGTCTCGGCCTTAAACCACCTAAACTCTCAGTAAAAGACTATTTCCATAGGCCTGTGGACGTTTTGCAAAATATTCCATCGTACTGTACCCAAGTCTGACACAAAACTTGATAGCGTACCGTTTCTCGAAATTGTTGTCACTCACTCCCAGATTTCTCGTCTGGTTTACGAAAAGAATTATTACAGACCACCAAGTCACTATACAGTTCAAACTCGTACTGAAGGCGCATCAGATGTTGACCTGCCTCCATCCAAAGGAAGACCCAACAGTGTTGCCAGACCAAACAATACGTAACCAGTCTCATTAATTTATCTACACACAAATTTATGTACATACGAATTATTTACTGAGATATTTTATAAAAACGATATTTTTTTAACTTGTATATAATCCAAAAGAGGTGATTGAATATAATGGTGTTTAATATCCAGAATAATATATTTTTTACCACACCAACCTTTTTGACCACTTAACATTTTAGAAAACCTAGAAACTATTCCTACCTCTTTCAATGCCTTTCTATCCATTTGATTTGTAAATGAATTATTTAAAATATCATTATCTTCATCATCTGCTTCATCATCCATAGAAACATCAGTTAAATGATTTAGAAGATCTTTATATTTCTTTATCTCACAAAAGAAATCCTTAAGTTGAGTTTTCTTGCTATGTTCATTTATTACTTCAGAAAGTATATTTAAAAGTTGCTCTAATTTCTTGCAGAGATCTTCTTTTGATTGGAAAGTTAGTAATTGGAAACAATCCCTATACTGCATTGTTTTAGTTACATTTCCACTTATAGAAGTGGCATAAACTTCTCGTAACTGCAAATTGTTATAAAAATACTTTATAGAATTAAATAACATTATGTACACACCTGTTTACCTAATGGGTGCCCTGGTAAATCTGATACTAACACATGAAGACATTTTAAAAATATATGTAACCTTCTTATATATCTTTGAAGTGTTACTACATGTTCAAAGACCACAGTTTTAAGATAGTCATCATTCATTAACAAATTTATTCTGTTTTGATATGATTGTGACTCAACTAATTTTCTGAAAATAATTAACTTACAAATAAAACAATGAATGCTTCCATTGCAACCTTGGTTAATCAATAAAACATGAAACTTAAGAAATTGAAAATAACTGATTGGTGTTTAGAGGTAAATATCATTAGTTTACTTACAAATTGAAGTTTAAATGTATAAAAACAACAAATTACATTAACTCACCTAAAGGATCTAAGATGTCTTACATTTTCAAAATCTGCATGCTTAAAATTGTTTAATATTTGTTTTACCTCTTTCTTATCCAAATTACATAGTGCCATGGCATTACCATAACAAAAGTGTTCAACCATTGTGTACTACAAATACAAAAAAAAACTAACATTATCAATCAAAATATTTATTACTTACCTTGATGTTTTGAATAAAATTGTGTACTGAATAATCATAAAATAAAAATATATCAGTGAATAAATTAAATACATTGCCACCAAGCTGAAATGGGCAAAATGGATTTAAAAATATATTTTCCAACATTTTATTTAAGAGATGAATAGAAGGTTCACATTTGAATATTGTAATGCTTATTTTTGAAGATACATGATAGGGAAATGCTCTATGTAATGTTGAAACTGATGTAGCTATTCCAAATATAAAAACAAATGGAAGCTTTTGTAGGTGAGAACTAGCAATAAGTATAAATTTTTGAAGAACATTAATGTTAAAACTCTCGAAATTAGGAAAAATAATCACTAGATTTCTTTTAGTTTCATTTTTAAATCCTGAAGGGTATAAATCATCATACCAACTATCTAATAATGACAAATTTAAAAGGGATTTTTTAATACAGCCTTTTGATTGATCAGTTTCCATATCATCCTAAAACAGATAACAGTATTACAACCATACTAAAATATGTAAAATACTCACCTCATCTAAACAAATATAAGTATTATCATTCAAAAATTGATTAATCATATTTTCCATCAAATATTTAATTGTACTACAGTCTTGGCTGTTGAGAATGGCAACATGTGGAGAAATTTCATTTTTCACCTGTTTTTCTAAACTTTTAAACTGTTCATCATGATCAGGCATATTTATACCTAAATGGAATATCTTCAATAATAAAAAAATGATAAAAGAATTCAAAAATAATTACCTGTTAAAAGAGCAGCTGTTGGAATTTCTAATAGTACATTACGGTAAGCTTGTTTTATAAATCGTAAGAGATCTTTGGTCATAGTTGAAAATATGATAGCAGTTAAATTCTAAATAATTAGATCATATTAAAATGGAAACAAAGTCATCAAATATTTTGTAGTACCTCAATGTCTTCACTAATGGAACCCCACAAAGCGGCATATTCCTGATACCATAAATTATTGGAAAATATATTTTGATTCGTACAGGTTTTGGCTTTCTTATCATTTTTCTTTGACCTCTTAGTTGGCTTGAAATTATTTTTAAAAACAAAAACTCCCTTGAAAGAAAATTTATTTCATTTTACTAACTTTTAATATTTAAGGGTACATACTTTTGAAACAGAAGCTGTCTCCTTTTCATTATGCATTATCAAAAATGTTCAGGTTCACTTTTAAAAATACCAAAAATACAAAGGCACTTGGCAATAACCTAAATATTTAAAATTTAGGCGGTGAAAAATTTGCTTCGTTTGTTAAAATATGGCATAAATACAATCCAAAAGAACGAATCTGTATATTGTCTGTATCTAATATGAATCCTGTCTGTATTTCCACAATCAACTAATTTTCTAATAAACTAAAAATATATACATTTTTTTTAATATGTAACTACTACAACAAGAGGAATATAACATATATATTTAATCTGATCTATGAGATTTATCTGATTGCGTTGCTCATGGCATACGTCCTAGTTCGGAACGCCACTTTGACATTCATTGGGCCTTGGTTTACTTTTCGTTTTTCTTGTGACGGTGGTATACAGCCATTTTACAGGGTAAGTACTTTTTTATAAATTTATTTTAAAATTTATATTCTAACAAATGATATTGAAGTTTATAACAATTTAATTTTTTTAAGGATTAGTTTATTTAATATCATTTTAAATTAAATAATTTTAAAAATACGTTAATCTTGCTATTGCAGTGCTTATGTAACAGGCGTTTTTCCGAAAATTTTGGCACTATTCTAATATCTACTACATAATATGTCGAGAAATAATAGTTTTATAAAATGCTGATTCATTTTTATTTTATAAATTGTTAAAATTTTACTGTATTTTTGTAATATATATATATATATATATAATCCAATTATAGACTTAAACCTTTGCACTTTGCTTAGATGCCCTATATATCTTATGTGCACTATTTAAAATAATACTGTAATCTTTATTTAAAGATTTTAATAGTATAGCATTCTTTTAATTTTTGGTAATATTTTGAAATAAAAAAATTGGTATTTCAATTATAGTCACATGTATTTGACATTTCCAAGGTTATCATGCTAGACATCTATTACATAGAAATTTGGGTTTTTTTTTGTTATTGTATATTAGTACTTATAGATAGTGGCGCTTAAATTTATAATTGTTTTAGACCCCACGCAGGAACTCACATTAAAACAAGATGTCACTCTTTTCTTCACTTCTACCAAAAGCATGGTGCAAAGCATCAGAAACAGTTCCTGCAACACCAGCAACTGAACAGCAGGGTAATGCACATTAACATGCTTTATCAATAGGTTTTTTTTATATTTCTACTTATATCTAGGTCTAGTCAAATCATTAGTGGCTGGGAGAACAATTGCAGCTGCTGCTATTGCAGAAGGTGATAGCTGTGAATTTGCTTCAGCTCAATATTTTGCCCTCTGTGGTCTTGGTGGTATTCTTTCATGTGGTATTACTCACACTGCTGTAGTTCCTCTTGATCTTGTTAAATGCCGTATCCAAGTTGACCCTGCCAAGTACAAATCTGTTGTAAATGGTGAGATTTAATTGATTTAAAATGTCTTAACTGCAATTAATTTAATAATTTTATAGGCTTCAAGGTTACGTTAAGGGAAGACGGTGCAAAAGGTTTAGCCAAAGGATGGGCACCTACATTCTTTGGTTATTCAGCACAAGGGTTGTGTAAATTTGGTCTTTATGAAGTATTTAAGGTAAGTAAATGTGAAGATATTTATAACATGTAATGTTAATTTCAATTTACTAAACAGGTATTTTACACTGATTTGATTGGAGAAGAAAATGCTTTCTTGTACCGTACATGGTTGTATTTGGGAGCTTCAGCTAGTGCTGAATTCTTCGCTGATATTGCTTTGTCACCCATGGAAGCTGCTAAAGTTAAAATTCAAACTACCCCTGGATTTGCTAACACTCTTAGAGAAGCATGGCCTAGAATCATGAGAGAAGAAGGTATATTTCTATATATTGGTGTTGAATTGCATTTAAAAACCACACTTGTGATGTATTCAAAAATCATCAGTGTTAAAAATAAATGCTACATAATTTGTAAATTCCAATGTAGAATTCTAAAAATTTGGGGTTTTACTATTTCACCTTACAGACAATGGTCATATTGTTTCTTTAAACTTGATTAAGTTTAAGAATTAAGGAGTATTATTCCAAATGGCTACAGAGCTAAATATGATTTAAATTTAATTTTAGGTGTGAATGGTTTCTACAAATCATTAGTACCACTATGGATGAGACAAATCCCTTATACAATGATGAAGTTTGCCTGCTTTGAACGGACTATTGAGTTGTTATATAAATATGTAGTACCCAAGCCAAGGTGAGAACCTACACAAATTAATATAGGTGTTTTTTCAAAAGGTTTGATTATAATTTTCAGAGTGGAATGCTCCAAATCTGAACAATTGGTTGTAACCTTTGCTGCTGGATATATTGCTGGTGTATTTTGTGCCATTGTATCTCATCCAGCTGATACTGTGGTCAGTAAATTAAATCAAGAAAAAGGATCAACAGCAGGTGAAGCTGTAAAGAAATTAGGAATGGCTGGATTATGGAAAGGTTTGACACCTAGGATAGTCATGATTGGTACACTAACCGCCTTGCAATGGTTCATTTATGACGCCTTTAAGGTAATTTATTTTAAGTTATATAATTGTATCAATTACCAGTGTTTTAAGCAGAAAATTATTGAGGGTAGTTTTCAGTTTTGAAGGTAGTTTAATCACTGAAATTAATTTGTACATAATTTCCATAGGTTGCCATGCGTATGCCACGCCCACCACCACCAGAAATGCCAGAATCCTTGAAAAAGAAGTTGGCTGCACAAGGTCAACAGTAAACTATATGAAACTAAATAATTCCAGTAAGAACGAAGTATAACATTAAATTATTTATATGTATCAGTAAATTTCCGACAGTATTGGAATAAAATTGAAACTTACAATTTTCTTTGGAAGAAAACAAAGCGTAGATTACGTTACCGACCTACAATTTTATTATTCTTGTTTTTTTCTTGTTATTTTAGATTGTAAATAGAAAGAAATATACCGCGGTGACATTTCCGCATCAACCTATTATGTTTTTTCTTTCTCTCGAATACCCTAATTTTAGTTCATAATACATGCCTGAAAAAAAATCAGAATGACAGTCATAGTCAAACAGTCATAGTCGATATTCAAAACTTCTCGGCTTGTCAAAGAAAATGCAAGATTTTTTATTTTTCAACTTTGCAATTCAATAGAGTTGAATAGAGCACGACATACAATTTTTAATACCCTCGTTATAATGCGATTAGACCAACTCTGCATTTTTGAAATCAACATTTGAAGTGACTATATGCAGTGGAAGTCAAATCTAACGAATACAACGCATATGGAAGAACTTTGAAGTGAAAGTTATGGAGTTACAGCAACCTGAGACGTGGGTGCAGGCGTATTATCGCGGTGACAAAGCACTTTCTTTTTGGCCGTTATTGATCTTTACATATAGTCGTTTACATATAGTTACATATAGTAGTCATATATGTTCCTGTAGATGGGACCGTTTTTGGTCTGGCGAACTTTCATCTGTTTTTGAACTGTTGTTTCATATCTGGCATGTAATTGTGAATCCATGTTTCATCTACTGTTACAAAACGTCGAAGAAACTCGGCAAAATCACATTTTAATAAGTCCTAACACCCCTGTAAATATTATTGATTCAAATACGTTTTTGGTCGATAGTTAACAAAGGCGGCAACCATCGAGCGGAAAGGTTTCGAATACCCAAAACGTCGTGTAAAATGTAGTGGATATGGCCTATCGAGATGTCTACAAAGCCAGCAAGCTCGGTTACCTACAGTCGGCGATCATTTATTACCACATTGTGTATTTTTGTAACTATTATATCGGTTATCATGATTGGATGTACGAATGAATTTTTACCGTTGAAAATCCCTCGGTTTTCAATGTGAAAATCAATCTTTTGAAGTAAAATTTAACCATTTTTTCATGTCGGTCGGAGTTGCGTGATAGAAACTTAAAACAAAGCACTTTATGAAGGATCGAAAATCAATTTTATCCATTTTTTAGAAATTTGTTTAATGGATCGCCAGACGATTTGGTTTTTTGTAATTTAAAGTGTTTGAATGTAGTTTTCTGGGAATTCTTGCTATTCTGTCTTTAATTCCATTAATGTATGAAAGAAGGCATTTTTCGTTATTGAGTTTATCATTTTTAATTCTAGTTTTTACTGTATTTCCATATTTATCTGTTACTTTATGGTCTTTTTCCTGTATCCGTTTTGTTTGGGAACGATTGTGTGTTTTATTTAATTTTTTTCTTGCTTTGCTTTACTCACTCGCGACAATCAACGAACTTGACGAAACGAAATCAACATACTTGATAAATATAGTCATTTGGTAATGTTTTCAAACGACTGTTGTATATTGCTTCTTTTCCAGTTTTGATGTTTCTTGTGACTTTTAATGATAAAAGTTGATAAACTTATGCTTTTATAGCTTTACAGTTCTAACATAGTTTATAGTTGTATTTAAAATTGTTAAAAATGATGGCTTGGATATATTCACTTCATAATTCCATTGCTGCAAAACTTCATAAGCAATATGGAAACGTGATTTTTTTAATCTCTTAGTATTTTTTTACCACGTACAATGTCAATTTTACGATGATAACATTAGCAAAACGTCTAAACCACCGGAATTGCCCTATTAGTAGTAGTGTCTATAGAACAATAATGTATACATTCATAAAGTAAGTTAATAGTTAGGTTATTAACAATCAGTGTACGATTTTTAAAACCATTTGCCTCAGCTTGACAACGGAAATGTAAAATTTTTGAGTAACAAAAAAATCTTGCTAGTTATCTTGTAATTTATTACATTTTGACCAACAACGTTCCACTTTTTTTATACCCTTAGTATAATGCGATTATTCCAATTCTGCAAAATAAACCGTTGTCTCAGCTTTAAACTCATCATTTGAAGTGGGTGAAAATTCCAACCGGTAAGCCTTTTCTTAAGATTTGAGAAGAGGAAGGAGGAGGCAACTACTTGAAGCCAAGAAGCTCATGGTGTTTGGCAGCAACAATCCGAGGTGCGTAGACGTATTATCAGGTGAAGGAGCGCTTTCTTTTTTGCCAAATGTGGTCTGTAGTGCTTTTTGGCTGATAGTTCTGCGTTTTGCCAAGACCCTTTCATAACCAAAACATTGTGAAAAATGTAGTGGGTACTGTCTATTGAGATGCTTACAATGTCAGCGAGCTCGCATACCTTCACTTAGCGATCATTTAATAGGACTCCATTTTTGTAGGTCGTAGCGACGATATTCAATTCGTGTGCTCCCACGTTTAAATCTTGCATCCCACTTTTGAGCGAATTAAACTAAAAAAAAAGTACTTTATGACAGCTCGAATTTTTATCTTTTTTCAGAAAATTTCAAAACTTGTACGAGGGATGCTATTTTGTATCCAGAATTATCAGCATCGGTGTTGCTAGGCGCCATCTGACATATACATCGTAAAGTTTGACATTGTTGACTGTATACGTACTCAGAACGTTTTGTCATATAGACTTTGTGTTGTTTAGTAACTTGGAAATCTCATATCAGTCAAAAAATGGAATTAACTCGTGAGAATTTTCGTACGATAATTTACTAAAACTTTTGACGTGGATTATCTCAACAACAGTACATCGTACAACAAACATCGTACATCGTACAACAAACTCACTTCGACTTTTGGTGATGAAGCACCATCTAAAACCACTCTATATCACTAGTTTAGTGAATTCAATCGTGGCCGTCGTTCGCTCACGGACGAATTTAAAGAATGTCGTCCAAAATCGGTTGTTGTGCCAGAAAGCATCGATACTGTTCCCGAACTGATAAAGCAAGATAGTCATGCGACATACCGTGAGATTGAGGCATCCTTGGGCATTAGTATGATACCATATACAAGATTTTACATGAACATTTAGCCGTGAAAAATATTTGTGCGCGTTGGATTTCGCATAATTTGACAAGCGCTCAAAAAAAGGTTCGTGTCGATTAGTGCAAAGAAATGCTCAAAAAATACAATACCTCAATCGGAATGGAAAAAGTGCTATGAAAATTGGTTTAAACTTATGCAAAAGTGTATCGATCATAAATATATGTTTTTATTTATATTTCTGGATATATAAATAGCAACCCTCGTATGTTTTACTCAATCGCAAAAAAAGAAATTAGAAAATCATTTTTGCAAAGGCCGTCTATATTCATTTGGCACGTGGGCGACCAAGAGCCTAGGACAAGGCCGGACTGTTGACTCCAATACTGTCATTAAACGAATAGTACCTTCAAAAAAATTGGAACTTTCTTACACGTGGAAAGTGGTGCAGGCAATTAAAATAAATTTTGTCTACGTGAGTTTAATTGGAGTACCTGAAATTGTATTTAGTTTAACAGTTGCAAGTAGTCTATAAAATTATTACATTATTTGTAAATATAGTTTATATTATCAATTGTCCGAGAGTTCTTTAATAACCTTCAACTTTTTCTTCTTCTGTGTTGCTACAGCCCGTCAGTGCCTTTGATGTCTCTTTCTGTTACCCACTGTTCGTCCTTCCATGATTCTTCTTGGTATTTCCTCCACATGTCCCTCCCATCTGAGTCGTTAAGCTCCCACATAGTCGACAATATTATAGATCTTGGTTTTCGTGTCGCTTTGATTGAATTTAAATCTTAGGACCGACTGCAGGAAGTAAGTAGTTTTGTTGCACTTCGTAATACGATTTCTGATTTCCATTGTGATATTGCTGTTTTTTTCATAGTTTGCGCCCCCCTATGTAAATGTATTCACATCTTCAATGTTGTCATCACCGATTATCTAGTTCTGTTCTCTTCTTCGATTAGTTTTCATTTTCATCACCTTTGTTTTGTTTATATATTTTTCTAGACTGGCTTTTAAGGTTTTCACATTTATTTCATCACATGTCTCTCTTAATGACTTTTTCGATCTTGTTAATAGATTTAGGTCATCTACAAATGTGCTTTTCTGTTAGATATTCCTATCCTGGAAGACTAAAGATTCTTCTATAGGGTTTACTATATCTTAGCTTCTTCTGTAGGGGTTACCATACATCCGTTAGTTGTGTTACGCACATCCTAGTGTATGGATTGCAGCGCCAGAGGCATACAACGAGGACGTGGAAGTAGGATTGGTTAGTATAACTTTAGTACTTTAGTGGTAGGAGAATGTTATTAAAATGCAGAGAGACTTAAATGTAGTTCACATCGGTGAACCGAAGAGAGCGGACGTTTCCCCGAGAGTGCTCAGAGCGGCACGGGGGGCGGAAGGTTTGTAGAGTGTGCCTCGCACAAAGGAGCGGTGAAAAATGATGTCATGACATCATCAACGAGGGACGACGAAAAAAGTTTCTTTTTCCAAACGCAATGCGGCGAATTCCCACTTTCGAAAAGAAGAGAAAAGTGAAGACGGAACAAAAGTGTAGTGAAGTTTTGATAACATAGTGAAAATAGCCGGTGGGTAGACTATTAGTAATTATGGAAAGCTGAAGCACCTTCAGTGCGATCGGCACATGCAATACAATAATATATCTTAAGATTTCACCCTCCTCTGGTACTTGTCCCTCAGCGGGGAGTGGTGCGAAGCATTAGACCCATTCCGTCCATCGGCCAAACAGCGGAAACACCAAGGAAGAGAAGATAACGATTTTGTGAGTAGCTTTCGACTACGGATACCATATCCCATGTACCAGCAGTGCAGTTTCAGGATTATCTTAGAAAATAATCTCGGATGGAAGGAGGGCGCGAACGCGAAAGAGACTTAAATGTTTCTACTTCTTTAAAGATGTGATTTCCCTATTAAACATTCAACATTAATTATTCTTATTTATTACAGGACATATATTTAATATGTTTTCATTATCTTTATCCCTCTTTAACTTACAGCTTCCTCCTTGGAGTTTCAGTGCTGTTTTTTTCAGTTATTTCTTACTTCTTGAAAGGATCATCCTACATATTCTTTTGATTTAGCACCATCTGATTATCCACTTTTTTCGATATTTATAAAATAATTTAGAGAAATAAATTTTATGGTAAACAATAAGGAAATCGATGTTCAAAAACCAAAGTTTGTAGATCAGGATAACAATTTTGTTTTCTAAATAAAACTCAATACGATAGATGTATAGAACTGAAAGATGATCATACTGGATAATATGGTATTAATTTGAAAACATAATTTGTTTTCTAGCCTAGGCTAACATTGATCTATAAATCCTCATTACAGCACAAAAAATCAATATATCCAGAAATAATTTAGAAACAATATGCCAAGGAGGACTTGTGATATTGACAATATCATATTTAAATAAAATAAAATTTCCCGCAACCCCCTCTTTTTTACATTTTAAATCTGAAATTCAACAACAACATTTCAATAACAAGAAAACATGTTAGTAAAACATGACTTCGATAAAACTTCTAATAATAATTAATATATAAATAATGCTTTTTAAGAACGGTGTTAAATGATTAATATTAATCTAGGATTTTTTTTTTCTGTAATCGTATACATATGGCAACGTCGCTGAAACACATGTTTATGCAGTTGGCCAAGGTTGCCTTTATTGTATTTGGTGTGAAACGTTAAACAAAACTTGAAGTTGTAAAAACGATCGTGTTAATATATTACAAGAAAATTATTTCCGAGTGTCAGTGTTTCTATTTAATTTGTTTTAGTAAATGTTCGCTTTAGTACCAAAATATTATACTCATTAATAAGGTTTTTATGTTGAGGTTACTAGACATTTTTTAAGAATTTTTTAGAAGGAACTTTTTATGAGGTAAGTGTTAAAATGGGAAGTAAAGTAAATAGGATCTATACTATACAAATTAAACTTTTAGTAACATTATTAGTAGAACATACAATTTATTTGTTTAGAGGTTGTCGGCAAAATGCTCCGATTGAGTAATTGTAATGAAAATCAGATTTATTATTAACTAATGAAATAAGCTCGTGATTTTGAATAGTGCAAATTAAACAAACATATATGTTTAATAAAATAATCGCCGTTACATTCAACAATTTTAACAAAACTATATACAACAGAAAAAATGATTGTACTTATGTCCTTGAAGGCGACCTACAATTTTTTTACAGTTTTATCAAAACGATATACAATATTAAAAAAATATTGTATTTATGTCTTTGGAGGCGATCTACAATTTTTTTTATTTTCTATTTTAAAGGTCTAATCAGATTATTGAGTACGATAAAAGGTAAAGTAGAATTTCTTATTCTAAAGCAACCCCTGTCTATGAAATCTGACTATTTGCAAGAATTAAACATCCCTGGTTTTTTTAGTAGGACATATTGTACATATTTTAGTGATGTGTAGTAGATCTCAGTTATAATAATTTGGTAGCATCAATTTGATAGCATAAAAATAGCAAATTTTAATCATTTGACAATTTTGTATTGTTTTATGAGAGGTATAGTGTTAAATATTGGTTCATTTACTAACAACAATTTCTGGGGGATATACAGATTTTAGTAATAATCTGTTTCATCACAACTATGAAAGTTGTATTGAATGTGAAAGAAGTATTTGAATATTGACAAACTGTGAAGCTTATTTATATCTATCTATTAATATATTCAGTACTTATTTGGTGAGTCTGCCTGAGAGATAGAGGGAAAATGAATTGCCTAGGTACTATAGTGTTGTGATCTATTGCCTATGATAATAGATCATCTTTGGTATTGATTCAACGAAACTTGACTGTCTAGTATTATATACAGGAAATCTTGGAACCTCTCCTATTACCATACCTTATGGCTCCTCAGAGTATGTCTTCTATTGCCAAAAACCAAAAACTTCAAATCTTTCACTAATTGAGCATATGTGGAACATTAACTAATCTTCCTCAGACACTGGACATAAAGTACAAGTAACTTCACAACTAAATGGACCATCTTGTTTAATAAATGCCTAGACAAATCACTAACATATTCAACTGAAGTAGCCGACACTTGATGAAAATTCATTTTGAATTAATGAACTGAGACTTATGTCTAAATTTCCACTATATTTAAAAAAATATATAACAATTGTTTCGGCACAGCGTGCTGTTTTTAAATAAGAAATTACAATTTATGTTGTTTTTTTCATTTTGCTATATGTATGTAGTATTTTCAATTCACAGCATGTATATGAGTGACAAATATAACTGGTTAAAATCTGTTTATTCCTGCTTATTAAATCTAAGTATGTTTCCAATACAGATTACATCCATTAGTAGACTACCGGTTTCGAATGTGTGGTATTTTCAATATATAGGAGCGAGTAGGGGGTTTTTGAGTTATATGTAATTTACATTTTTAATTTTACTTTGATTGTGATTAATTTTAAATAAAATGCATAGGCAGTGCGTAAATAGTGGCAACACTTTGTTGTCCAAGGTATCTCGTTATATGATTTAAAAATTAAATCAACAAAAAAAATGATGAAAAAAGTAGTAAGATGTTATGAAAGAATGATGTATTTTTAATTTCGGTACAGTGGGACGATCATTAGATTACATCATGACTAGGGACTTTCGAGAACTTTTGGTCTTTCAACGTAAAATGGTTTTGTTATTTTGAATTAAATTTTTTTTCACAATTTAATTCGAAAGTTGAGTCGTCATTTATGTTTTGAAAATAATGTTATTCATGTCTGTCTTGCTGCATTTTAAATTGCCACTCTGTTTTTAAAATTGCCAATCACGTTTTTCTAAAATTATGAATCTATGTCATCCTACATAATTTTTAAAAATGTTTCTTTAGCTCATCCAGCTCTAACATAACCTCAAAAAAAAATGGCTCACCGTTGCTAAATCACTGAATCGGTGGCCAATCTTCGTCACAGGAGACCGAACTTGTTAAAAAAGATAAGTGATAAATGTAGAAGCGTGCGCCATTACTTCAATTTATGAAAATCAATGGCGGGTCCTGGGTTTTTGTGGTGAGTGGGAGGGCGTGGAGGAAAATAGTGATTCTGAAGAATATTTTTTGCTTTTCCCTTCCTCCTTTTTAGTTTTCGTGCTATTGAAACCCTATACAGGAGGTGAAACAGGAAAACATTAAAATTCACAACCACATAGCCACAAAATATTATTATATAGTTTACTACCAAATTTTCGCCTAAAACTTACCCTATTTTTGCATTCTTTTTGAACTTGACTCAAATTCAACACGGGCGTGGGACGACCGTTAGTTTTTAATCAGACACCTTCATGTTTGCAATTAAAAGTTGATTATTTTTATTTAAAAAGTACTACTCAGTGTGTACACACGTAGCAAATCCTAAATCAAAACAAGTATTCGCGAGACGAACGAAATATGCTACGCGAGACATAAAACGCTCCATACCCGTCAAATCAGCGTTTAAAACTAATTACCGATACGCTCAGTCGCAGGGAATCTACGTCCAAATCGCATGTTTTAGAAACCAGTTAAACCCCTGAATTCTAGCAACCAAAAACATGTAACCCCAAAGACGAGATATGATGACGTGTCGTACAGTCGCTGGAGGGAAACGCCCAACCAACGATTTAAAAATTGGCGAGAGGATGGAATTTTTATCCGCATTATTTGGTGTGATAGGTCGACAGGCGTTCTACATTTGGAGATTTTAATTTTTAATAATATTTTAAAATGAGTTGAAGGAAAGAAACTGAACGGAAATAAAATGTGGTATTTTGCTCTGATTAATTGTTTACTGTGATAAATGCTGGAGGGGCGGTGCCACAACGCCCTTCTTCACGAGCCCTCACTGATAAAAATATCTATATCGCCAAAATGATTATAAATTCAATTATTTTTTGTGAGTACATTGGATTGTTTCGTTTTTTTATATTGTATGGTAAAAAAGTAGCAGTAGAAAGTAAACACAACGATAAAGTTAGTATTAATTAATTTTTCTATCGAACGAGTCAGTAGTGTACGACTTTGACTAAATACATTGATAAACAGTAATCTGGCTCGAGCTCAGAGAAAAATCCGGTCCCTATTCATCACTATTTACTGAAAGAACACATTCTCGAGATTTGATTTGACGGTAATCTCATTGTCCACCTAATCTTCGAAAAAGCACGGAATTCGAAAGCTGAGTTGTTACCATTCTCAGTCTGAAGTCCCCAAGAGCCTTCAACCCTAGTTTTGTGCTAGCAAATAGTTTTGTGGAAATCCTACCTACTGGCGAGTAATTAACGTGAAAAACCTCTCAGGAGGCATTCGACTTTACCCACCTCCGAACTGGCATGACTGAGGGGCATTTGGTTGTCGGATTTTATATTTTTACCTTTTTAAATACAATATAGAAATTTATTCTTATCCTGAAGGGTTATTTATCCAAGTACTAACAGTAACAAGTATCGCTAAATTTCTACCTTCGAGCCGCAAGATTATTGGAGGTACCACCTCCCATATTAAAATTATATTATTACAACCCATTATTCCCCTGCATAGGCGATTGGGCTTTACATACAATATATTAGTTTGTGTAATATTTATTACATCCCCAGGATCGATTATCTGGTTTCCTCTGCTGTCATTCTCTTCCATGAGGTACGAGGTCTACCTTTTGTTCTTCTTCCAAATGGGTTCTATACTATGGCTGAATAGCTGGCTTTATTAGAGTATGACCTAACCACTTATATTTCCATATTTTAATTTCCTCATTAAATTTTTTTTTCTATTTACTTGCCACAATTCTATGTTTGTGATTCTTTTGGAGTTTTCTTCTAATTGCAGCAGCAGCCATCCATGTTTCAGAACCATAAAACAGCAATGATATCTCTGTCGAATTGTATACCCTCATTTTAGTGCATATATTTATATTTTTTAAGCGCCAAACGAGTTTGAAAATAATATTACTCCTATATCTGCCTCTTGTTTATAATCACTTTCTTGTTACAAATTTTCGATGGTAACTGCATTGCCAAATTGACTTTCTAAAAAGTTCAGACCAATAGGCCCTTCCGTCGACAGTGTTTTTTAAGGATGTAATGGTATTTCGAGAATCTCTTGGATTTTCTTCGCCCGATATACGTCAATGTTGTTTGCTTACGTATGTGTTTAAATTAAAATGCCGGTTTGATTGTTGAACACATGAACAAATTGTATACACAGTAGTTCCGGACTGTATGATGCTATTTTATACATGGTCCTATTCAGTTTCTCGAAAAAAGATGTGAACAAAACTTGTTAAAAGACTTTACGAACTACTTTGAGATTGATCTACATAATTAAAAATCTGTTTTAAAAAATCTCTAAATAATAAAACAAAGAATGTTACGTTAAAGCTCCATTAACAATTTTTATTTACATGTTGTTGTAACAACGTAATAGCCATGTCGTAGTAAACTTAATGAGCTATTATAATGAAAATTAAACTGTGATACCAGAAATTACGCAATTTTTGAAACATGTTCCTCAAAATATTACGTTTAAACTGTGTCAGTAGTAAAACGCTGACTGTTAACATTTAGAAAATCTGATGATGTAATTATTAATGTATGTTTTATTATTATATTTTGATTTGAAGATGTTTTAATTTGAGTTACTATATTTATTAAATTTCAGTTACATTGAAAACTTATCGGTTGCTTTGGGTTGGTAAAATTACTATTAGGAACTGCCTTGACGTTTTTAATATATCGATATTTATTTCGAGAATAAATGTCAAAGTGTTAAAGGCGACTTATTGTTTGTTTTTTTTCTGGAGAGACTAGTTACTATAAAGCTACTAATTTGGTTACTAATTATGTCATTATTCTTCTTCCTGGCTTCAGCCCGTTAGTGAGCCTTGACTTCCTTCAGCCCTCGCCTCCAACCGGATCGATATATTGAATTAATCTAATCTGAAGTTGTGCACTATCAAATTTTGTTTTAGATTGGACAAAGTTGGACAGACACTTTTGCAAAACATATGGAAAGTATTTTGTCAACGGCCCAGGTTTTCAGATGGCTTGAGGCATTCTCCGAAAGCCGAAACTCGAATCTCGGCTCTGCAAGAAGTAAATGAAAATCCCATAGAATCGATGATCTTGTGCGTTCTAATCGTCGATTTGGTATGTCCACACCTAATTCAACTCTTCCGTTCAACATGCATTTCAATGTGCCTTTCAACTTGCGTTAACGCATGCATCCTAGCGCAGGATAAGACGCATGTCTGCTGTCTGTCCACATATTTGCGTCAGTTTCGTTCAACATTTCTTACGAGTTCAGTAAAGACGGTTTTTTAAAAACGTTAAAAACATTTTATTTTGTAAGAAACTACTGTAAACTGTGTAATTTCAATACAAGAAAATACAATACAGAAAAATCTGTATGTTCAAAGAAATATTTAGAATAATTACTGCAAGTTACTACAGGAAAATATATACTAAAAAAATATTCCTTACGCACTCAATTTAGTTTGATTACTTTATATTTACTTAATCTTAAAGTCCGTTGTACCGTTAGGTGTAAAACTGAGTTCATGAATTTTTACCCTCCATGAGTTCCGGTCTTCAAATATTTGTTTTGCTAATCTCCCTTCGTTCATTCTATGGATATGTCCTAGGCAGCTCAGTTGTCTTTCTTCTAGAGCTCTTTCTATTGGTTTCGTTTCCAGTTGTTGCATTACTGTCGTATTTCTCGCTCTACCCCTTCTTGTAATTCCCCCTGTTGTGCATAGGAATCTCATTTTTGCAGCTGTAATTCTACTTTTGTCTCTCTTTGTTAAGGTCAAAAATTCGCTGCCGTTTATAGTTGATGGTCTCGCTACTTTCTGATACAAGTCGATGCACCGCCTTTGCGTCTCGTGCGTTCTGATTTTTCACATCTGTGCTTTTTACCTCTTTCGGTATCTCTCTTTTTCCTAGGAATATTGTTTTTAGGATGTTGTATAGTTTGACTGCTTTTTTCCATTTTTCATTCATTTCACACTCCATTTTTTCGTTATCTTCTATTATTGTGATTAAATATCGGGTGTACAAATACGTTTTTAGGCATTAACAAAACATGGCGTGCCTAGTATCGCATCGGACCATCATGTAACTATATTCATCATCGTCATCATTTCCCTCTAAAAATCAGTATGTCATTTCGCTAAAGTGTAAACAACATGCTTTCTTTGTGCTCTAACCATGTCAACCTTTGTGCCAACAAAACAATTTGTGGGAAGCGCTGCTTTTTTGTTTTAATTTGAAGAAAAGTGCAGCTGATGGACATCGATTGCTGTGTGAAGCATATGAGAAATATGCTCCATCAATAAAAACATGTGAGTACTGGTTTCGGCATTTTAAAAGTAGCGATTTTGACACCAGTGACAAAGAACGCGAAGGGAGGCCGGTAAAGTTTGAAGACGCTGAGTTGGAGGCGTTATTGGATCAAGATTCATACCAAACTCAAGTGGAGCTCGCTGAAACCTTGGAACTGACTCAACAAGAGATTTGTAAAACTTTTTTAAACTGTCTCAAGGTCATGGGTGTGGTGCAAAAACAAGGAAATTAGGTTCGGTATTAACTCAAGCCAACAGTCTTCGAACGCCGTTTTTTTCACGTGTGAACAACTGTTCCAAAGGCAAAACCGGAAGGGTTTTTTGCATCGAATCATGACGGGGGATGAAAAGTGGATTCACTACGACAATCTAAAGCGCAGAAAAGCATGGGCTAAGCCTAGCCATGCATCAACAGCAACGGCTAAACGAATATTCATGGAAAGAAGCTAATACTGTGTATCTGGTGGGATTAGCTCGGAGTGATCTACTATGAGCTACTCCAGCCTAACGAAACCATCACTAGGGAATGCTACCAACAACAATTGATGCAATTGAGTACCATTGAAGCTCAAACGCCTCCAATATGCCAAAAGACATGACAAAGTGATCTTGCAGCATGACAACGCTCGGCCACATGTTGCAAAAGTCGTCAAGGAAACTTTGGAGGCGCTTCAATGGGACGTTCTACCCCACCCACCGTATTCACCAGACGTTGCTCCTTCTGACTACCACTTGTTCCGCTCATTGACTCATAGCATGACCGAGCAGCACTTCACTTGTTACGAAGAAGTCAAAAATTGGATCGATTCTTGGATCGCCTTAAGACGAGGAATTTTTTCAACGCGGAATCCGTACGCTGCCTGAAAGATGGGAAAAAATCCTAGCTAACGATGGACAATACTTTGAATAAAATACATTGTACCAATTTCTCTGAATTTTGTTCAGAGTTGTTTGAAGTGACAAAAAAAACCCTCCAACCCAAAACCAAACTTATTTGTACACCCGATACTTCCCGTCGAGTACAATTTTTGTGCCTGCAATTACCATTGTTTTGCTTTTTAGCAAAGGACCATATCATTAGCGAACAGTAATTCTTGTGTTTATCACTGTTTTAATTTTTCTAAAACCTATTCTTGTATTCTTGCATTTTGCTTTCCTACTTGTTACAACATCGTCGATAACTACTGAGAATAACAGTGGACTCAGTACGCAGACATGTCTTAGGCCTATTCCTGTCTCAAATTCTGTGGATTCATCGTTATGCGTTCTTGCTTTATTCTTGTTGTATAAGACCTTGATAATTTCTATTACTTCCTCTTCTACTCCTCTTCTCTTTAGACTTTTCCAGACATCCTTTCTTTTTACTGAGGTTAAAACTATTTTTCAGGTTAATGAAACTAATATGGATTTCGGTTTCTTTTCTTAAATTTTTTCTCCTAGTTGTTGTTTTTCTCCTATAAATATCAGATCTTGTTTGTCCTTCTACCCTTTTTAAAACCACGCTGTGGTTCCTCTACTGTTGCTTCTAATTTTTCTCTCAGTCTATGCTCTATTATTGTGGTAAATATTTTTCCAGATAAACTTATTAGTGCAATCCCTCTGTAGTTTTTACATTCTTTGATATCTCATTTTTTAAACAAGGGCAATATTATACCCAAATTCCACTGTATTGGTAGATTCTTTTCTATTATGATATTGTTTAGCAGTGACAAAAAATTCTTCTTTTACCATTTATCCCATATATTTCAGCATTTTGCTGTGATTTTGCCTTAACCTGAAGTTGCCCTGAAAAAAAAATTATTACTTTCAAAATTATATATTTATTTTTTGTTCTTAAACATATAATTTAATATATTTATTTAATTTAATAAAATTTAACTACTTTACTTTAAATTAAATTTGTAAACTATTGCAAAAACTAGCAGATATCAAGAAGTTGATAGCGACATTCTTATCGAATGTGCTATCTTTGCGTCTCATCGTTCGTCATAATTTTTTTCTTGCGTCCGTGCATGTCTCTCGTTCAACACCGCATGCGTCCTTACTTTCCACCGAAGCATGCGTCTTGACGACCAAAAGTGGTGGACATACCTATTGACGGTCGTAATGATTTTGACCAGTGAATTGGGTTTGACAAAAATAATATAAATATTTACGAAAATACCTCCGAAAAACCTTTTGCAGGCTCAATATGAGAACACGAGGGAAACATGTTTTGACTTTATGGGTCGGATTGAAATTGACCCTCATTTTCTAGAAGGTGTCACTCTTGACGGTGACGAGTCTTGGATTTTTCAATATAACTCAGAAACGATGTGCCAGAGTGTTGGCACACTCCAACCTTAAACAATCCTTTACGGCCAAAAAGACAGAATTAGCAAATCAAATATCATAAGCATGCTGAATTACATTTTTTAATAGGCAGGGGATAGCTCCTAAGAAATTTGTGCCTCAATGCCAAGCGGTAAACCAGAATTTTTTCCGAGAAGGTCTTGAAATACTTCGAAAAAGGGCATTCATGTGAAACCGAACATCAAGAAGCGATGCCAGACAGCGATTTCAATTAACGAGTTTTTGACACGTAAAAATATCACTGTTGGTCCACAGCCCCCTTGTTCACTAGACTTTTTTCTTTTACCAATATTGATTTTACTTCAGAGGACACCATTCTGGAACATTGGAAAACATTGAAAAGGCCGTAACCGCTCGGCTGAAGACGACTTCAGCATCTGAGTTCCAGCACTGCTATGAAGAGTGGACAAACCATCTTCATACATAGCAGAATTGTACTTTCAATCGAATAAAAAAAATTATAGAACATCAGTCTCATAACGCTATTTAAACACCCTGCGTCAGGTTTCGGAGCAGCAAATGTTTTCCAGGGTGGGAGTGCTAGACGCGTCCAATTTAAGTGTCGTTAATATTGAATAAATAGTAGGCGAGTACGAACGGTTTTCGATTTTTGTGTTTTTTTAATGCGACGCCAGTCAAACAATGAGCGTGTATTAAATTTTGTTTCAAGTTAAAGTACAACAGAAACCTACGAAAGGACGAAAATATTATTTGAAGATAATACAACATCAAGTACAGTAATATTTGACAGGTACAAGTGAGACGTACAAGAGATGGTTACCATCTAACGCCTCGAAAAGGTGACAGTGTCGAATCTCGTTACATTTTACATTTCCATGTAGACATACAGACATTTCTATGCAAGTATTGAACAGATATTCTTGATATTTTTTGAGTTTTAGATCAATCGAAAAACCCAAAAAAAAAAGAAAAAAATACATTTCTATGTAAACATATTTTTTTTTAACTTAAATTAGTTGTGACAATTGTATCACATTGTAAACCACCTGGTAATTAATAAAACATTTGTTTTTAAAAACCGAAATTCCAATTTTTGCATGAAAACTATTCGTGCGTTCTTTGCTTATCAAATATCTCCGAATGGGGCTTTGTGCAATACCAGAACAGTTAACTAACAGTCAATGCACTGTGCTTACGAAGGTCGTTCAAAAAATTCGCAGCCTGGTACAGAGGTGGCACTAATATGTGTACGTTTAGTTGATTGTTTATGTCGATCGAATATTCTTCACAGAAATCCACAATGTCACATTAAATCATCACAGACGGAAGGTACACGATCTTGCTAACATTGTAAACGTCTCGATAGACCGTGTTCATTACATATTATACGATGGTTTGGGTATGAAAAACCGCTTGATGGGTGCCGCGTATATTTACAATCACGTTCCAATGTTCACTTCTCAAGGGTATTAAAACATATTTAAATGCGAAGACGAAGAAGTTCAAAGAGTGGGTGGCAGTAAGTGAAAGTGGGCCAATTAAAGGGAAAACAGTTTCATTTGCAGGAAAAGACGTAGCTACGATTTTTTGAGATTCCCGTGGTGTTGTGCTTATAGAAGGTGAAGTGAGGACCATCACCGCGGTTACTCTTCATTATTGGATCAATTATTTCTTGAAATTTGCTATTGCATATGTGCCGTATTCCCAGCGACTCCCATGTGACTGCCAGCAATTATTTCCTTTTCCTAAACCTGAAGATATGACTCGCTGAACGAAGATTCGCTTCAACTTCAAAGCTAACACAATTGTTTATTTTTAATTGCAAGCCAACTAATTGGCTTGTAATTGGTTGAAATGTTTAAAGATCTCAAGAAACTTGTGTTTTCTTTGTCAGCCGAGAACTGTTCCAACGATCCTTGTACGACCGTTCATAAAGGTTTCTACCGTATACAAATGTTTGCTTGCTTTTTCTCGAATTTTTTAACATCAAAATACAAATGTATGAAAATTGTGATCTATCATCCTCGTTATTCTTCTAATTTGACATAGGTAGTTTTTTCTATTGCCTAAATAAAAATCTCTTTAAACGGACAGTTTTTTTCAAGATATTGCAGCGATCCAGAAAAAGGAAATTATTGAACTGAGGGAAATCAGTGCAAACCCTGTGTGAGTCAAATTCTCGGATTCTGTAGGCATTTTCATCACTTCTTGCAGTTGAAGGCCTTCCGCTGTGAGGTTCTTTTTCAATCGAGTTTTGGCCTTTTGAGAATATTTTAAACCACCTGAAAACCTGCGCCTTTAACAAAACACTTTTTCCATAGGCTTTGCTCAAGCCTGAAATAAAACTTGATAGCGCATTGTTGCTCGAAATTATGGTCACTCATTTTCAGAACACATCAAATCACTGAAATGAGTACAAACTTGTATTGAAGACACATCAGATGTTGGCCTATCGGCCATCTACCATAGGATAGAAATCAGTAGTGTTGCTTGATCTAACACTACGCCACCAGTCTCATTACTTTATTGACACATCTCGTATATTAAACCATAATACAAGGTGTCTAATATTGTTGTTCATTTTTGTAGGTATAATTAATAGAAGTCGATTTAAGGTATAATAATTGTATTACTTTAGCATTATAGTACAGTGTTTGAAAATTTATTTAGCAAACATAATACTGTCTATTTCGCTTCCGTACGGATTGGGATGGATTTTGTCCAACCGGCTCACGTACGCGTTCAATGTTGTTTGCACTTCTGCTTGACCTTGGACGATACGTAGATGGTAAATTTAGAGTTGATCCTGTAGTTTTAAGCTTTTTTGTCCATTTCTTTATTAGATTAACACTTGATGTCGAGCATGTCGTGTCGTATTTATTTTCCCTGAACCAAGCTTCGATGTGCAGTTAACGTGACCAGCGCGTTCTGCGCCACCTAGGAGCAAACAAGTTATTAAATATGAACTACATTTCTGGACACCTGTTATTTAAAATAAAACTATTGGAAACATTTTTATCGCTTAATGATAGTACATTTATAATATCCTTCAAAATAGGCTTTTTTGATGAGCTACACTTATTTCCATTATATTATTTATATTTCCTGTAAGTACTTTCCGGTATGACCTTCAGCTCCTGCCAATTTGCTTTTATGGCTTTGATGGACTCGAATAGTCTTCTGCGTTGGTAAATTGAGTTTAGGAACTAAAAAAGTCACTCTAAACCATATTTAGCAAATACGATTAGTCGGTGGCGTTTGTTGAGTTTTTGATAAAAAAATCGGGTACTAGGATGGATCTGTGGATGGCATAGTACAAATTCCAAGAATTGTTCTTTGACAAATCTGGCCGTTTCTGGCGAATATTCTTTCCCAAATATCTCATAATGCCCAAATAATATTGTTTATTGGCTGTTTGTCTCTCTGGGGGAAGGGACAACAACACTGTAGTCAAAGAAAATAGTCCATATAACTTTGACTTTCGAACGACTTTGATGTGGTTTTTTGGTTTTCGTTTCATTATCAAAGCACTAGTTTAAAACTTGTTGGCTAGCTGGCAAATCAAAATCAGTATTTGCAATAATACATTAGAAGAAATTTCCTTGACAATACATAATTTTAAACAAACTCTGTTCGCAGAGTACACTTGATGTGAACTAACCGAATCACCAACTGTTTCACTGCCATTTGTCGCTCAGTTTGCTACTAGTCAATATTTGTCGCTAAAACTCTACATGTCAATTGGTACCAACTTACATCGAAAAATATATTTTTATATTAATGAATATGTATGTGGAATATATACATCAATGGATTCTTTGTGGTTTAGATGTTTCGTTAATGTCATTATGGAAAATTTTACATTTTTGCTAGTATTTCAAAATATCCTGATTCCAGGAGTTATTTTATCATATTCACTCTTTACGCTTTCACATATTCATGAATTATGTATATATGTAGCTACGAGTCTAATGTTTATGATTCAATTATGACTAGGGCAAGTGTCACGATACCACCTTAATTATTAATAACTTTTGAAAAAACAATACAGTTTTTTTTTCTATAAAATGTTTATTAAGTTTTTAAATTTTGTGTTAATTATTATTAACTATGAACTGTAACTGCATCTCTACCACTATTCATTCAGTATAGTCATTAAAAAAATATGGTCCAGTGATGTTTTGAGCCTGATCGCACCATACCGTAACTTTAATTGAATGTAATGGCGTTGTGTGAATGAGGCAGGGAATCTCTCTTGGCCAGAAACAGATGGCTATTCTGTTTATGCACTTCACCACTTAGATGAAAATAAGTTTAATCTCTCAGCTAAAGTGTTCTAATCGTTTATTATTGTTTGTAAGTAACAGGTCCTGAATAATTTAAATCTTACAGTGAAATATGTGCAAGTACTTCTCAAAATTCGGCGTAAATAGTGTAAATAATTTACCTATTGTGCACTCAATCGTCGAATCGGAGTTTCTAGAGACCGTTCCGCACTTGCAATATTTTCAGCACTTCGCACCGATCTTGAACCTCTTGTGCGAGACCTATATCCAACTGTTCCGAATTCTTGAAATTGCTTGAATCATTGATGAATTGTTATTTTATGAAGTATCGGATGGTTGGGATATTTTCGCCTAAATTCACGTAGAGGTGCATTCATTGAATTGTTTTTTAATGAAAATTACAACAATTTTACAGCGTTCTTTTAGTGTATATTTATCCATAATAAAAATACACAAATGTCAAACTCAAACACTCAAAAATATCACGAAAAAAAAATGGCGTCAAAACAAAATGGTAGCTTCACACTTGCCCTACCCAATATTAGATACGTAGTAAATGCAGTCTTATATCTTTTAAACAAAATAAACTTTTTGTACCGTTTATTATCCTGTCATATTTGTTAACCTATAGAGTAAACATTACTTAGAAACTCTTGCAAATAAAAAAAAAATAATTTTTAACTCATATTTTTCTTATTAACAATACAGTGCATATATACACTGTAAGTGTTAAATTTTACAGTTGAGTTTTATTGGATGGAGACATTAACTGAGAAGTACTGTGTATATGTCATATGCATAACAGTCTTGTTTTATACCATCGGATAACACAGGTCGACATGATTTTTGTAACATTGACGAAAAGGCTCTTTTTGCATTTCATTCAGGTAGTTATTAAAACACTTGTTCACAGAAATGGCCTAGTACGTCCCATTTTCAAGTACCTGCTTCTCCTTTATATTATGGGTTAATTGAAATTATTTGTACCTGACTTTGGATTGGACAATGTAGGAATTATCGCAAGACTGTAGAGGGGGTATGTCCTCTGTCTTCTACGAACCTTTAACACCGTTTACAGTATAGTGAAGTGTTTAAGTCGATTTAATATAAAATGGCATAAAGTTCTAGTCGCCGATTTTGCAAAAATCCAGCGGATAAGTTTTGTTATGTATGCGAACGATTTATTTTATTTCAAGCTAGATCTATATCCCAGGAAGTCAAAAAAGCCTAGCTTTTATATTTTAAGTACCCAAATTGGAATTGTAACCCAACACTTTTAACAACTACCAGTGAACCTCACTTAATAACACAGAATGAATTAAATGATTTGGTACGTGAGCTGATATTGTCAAAACAAAAATCGGAACTTTTTGGTTCCAGACTGCAACAGTGGATACCTATTAGATAAAAATACAAGTGTTTCACTTTACCGAAAATCGAATGTAACATTTTCAAGTTTTTATAAAATAGAATGAGCTTAATATGGAATATGTGCCTTCCGAGTGGCGTATTTTCATAGATTCGTTGAAATACTACCTAAACGTATTCTTGCTTCATAATGGAAACAAAAACCCATCTATTCTTTAGCCCATTCAGTGACAATGAAAGAACCCTACATTCGTCAAAAAAGTATCGGGAATTGGTCAATAAAACACAAAATGTTAATTATTTATCCAAATTTATTGTATCGCCTTCAAAGTAGGCCCCTTCCGAAATAATACACTTATGCCAACGAATAATTCAATTATCGAAACATTTTTTAAAGCATTTCCCGGAATCGACTTCAGTTCTCGCCGCTAATTTTCTTTTATGTCTTCCATCGACTGATAACGGGTGTCTCGAAGTGGTAATTTGAGTTTTGGAAAGAGAAAGAAGTCTGCCGGAGCAAACACCGTATTCACCTGATATGGTGAATACGGTGGTTGTTCGATGGTATTTATTGAGTTTTTGGCCAGAAATTCGTTCACAATGATAGCTTTGTGAGATGGTGCGTTGTCGTGCTGCAAAATCCAAGTTTTCTTTCCACAAAACTGGCCTTTTTCGTCGAATTTGCTCTCTCAAACGCCACATAACGCTCACATAATATTCTTTATTTACCGTCTAATCTTCTAACAAGAATTCCGAGTGCACAACACCGCGATAATCAAAGAAAACAGTCAACATCACCTTAACTTTTGATCGACTTTAACGTGGTTTTTTCGGTTTCGGCTCAGTTGGAAGGCACCATTGCAAAGCTTGTGACTGGTTTGCATGTCAAACTCGTATACCCATGTCTCATAACCAGTTACAATGCGTTTTATGAATGTGGAGTCGGAATTGACTCATTCTAGCATGTCTTCAGCGACCTTTACGCGATTGAGTTTTCGAAGAAAAATCAGGTCTTTCGGCACTAGTCGAGTGGCAATGCATTTCATGCCCAAACAATCACTTAAAATGGTACGAATTGATTCGTGTGACACAGAAAGATCAGCGGCTATCTCTCTCAAACTTAAATGAATTAACTTTGAAATTGAAGACGTTGAGGGCCGACCAGAGTGAGGCAAATCTTCCACAACATCTCGACTGTTTTTGAATGCACTGTACCATTCATATGCACGTGTTTTTGATAAAGTCGATTCAACGTAAGCCTTCTGCAACATTTTTAGCTACTCGGCACTCAAGATTCCATTTGCAATACAAAATTTAAGACAAATTCTTTGTTCGATGTTTTTATCCATTGTAAAAATCGCAAAACACACTTGAGATGAATTGACAAAATCGAACACTAAATAAACTAAATGACAGATGACATTCAAACTCTGTGTCAGTATAGAGGACAGATGTGCCAACTTAGAGATAAAAAAATGACAATCCCTTTAAGCGGGCTTTTCAAATGATCAATTCTCGGTACTTTTTTGACAGAATGTATAACAACTTAGCAACCATACTAAATCGCGTTAAGTATGAACAATATCAGTGGGATATTTGTGCGGATTTAAAAGTGATAGGTATATTGCTAGGACAAGGGGGTTTTACAAAGTATTGGTGCCTTTTGTGTCTATGGTACAGAAGGGAACAAAAAACATTACAGTAAGAAATATTGGCCTCATAAAACTTATTTTGAACCTGGTACTTCAAACATAAAATATGCCCCCCTTGTTAACCCAAATAAGGTGCTTCTTCCGCCTCTCCATATTAAATTTGGATTAATGAAAAACTTTGTCAAAGCCAGCAAAAGCAAGCCAAAGCCAAGGATTTCTGGGCAACAAGAAACATGAAAACTATTAAAAACCTCAAAGATGGACTAAACTTGAAGAGATTTACCATTAAACACCAAAACATTTTTTTGAACTGCTCGACGCACGTTTCGCTTTTTAAGATTAAATCATCTCCTGATGATGCTAACATGGTTAGCGAAACGTGCGTCGAGCAGTTCAAAAAAGTGTTTTGGTGTTTAGTGGTAAATCTCTTCAAGTTTAGTGTTTCAATAGGTTCAATTTCCAAAGGTTCCAATAGAAGAATTGATCTCAAAGATGAACTCTTGAAAGCTTAAAAAGCACTAGGATGTTGCATGTCCTTAAAAATGCATTTTTTACACTCCCATTTGGATTTTTTCTGGAAAATTTGGGTGCAGTAAGTGATGAACAAGGAGAGAGTTTTCACCAAGGGAGCTGGAACCCATCTATTTTGGGCGATTACTGTTTGTTTTTAAAAAGAGATGATGCTACAGAAGACAAGAGGAAAAAGTGAATGTTTTTGGCGCTGTATGACATCTCATGTAATATATTTTTTATTCACATAATTCTCAGTAATGTCTTTGCATAGATTTAACACGTTTTACATGTTTATAATACATAAATATTAGATTATAAAGTTATATCGTCTCCTTTTTCCCCACCATCGACCCCCTGTTACAAAAAAATGTATGTTTTACAGTAATTGGCTTATTATTTTCGGATTTAGGACTTCAAAATACTTCATATACACACATTTTCATCAATGTTACGTCATAAAAGTTTATATTTGTTGACCTGTGTAATTCAGATAATTTTTTTACTAAACTCAAATTAAATAATCAAGAGATGATTTAATGTCAGATTAAACTATCTTCTGATGATGCTATTATAGTTAGCGAAACGTGCGTCGAAGAGTTTAAAAAAGTGGTTTGGTGTTTAGTAGTAAATCTCTTTGAGTTTAGTGTTTCACTCCCAAGGTTCGAATAGAACAATTGAAGTAATATTTTTAATTTATTTATTCTATTTCCTTTCACGAGTATATTAAATCCTTTAAAAAAGAGCCCGAGAAAGATCGAAAGATGAACTCCTGTTATAACAGCGTCACTTGTAATGGCTTGTACTTCGATGGATAACGCTATCGGGAAAGACTAGACTTGTGTACTGCGTTTCAATAGACAATAGTGTAAAATCCGACAACGAAACGCCTCTCAGCCAAGCTAGTTCAAACCTGCGATGGATGGGATGCCTTCTGAGATATTTTATACGTTAAGCGCTCTCTATTCGGTGGACTCAATAAAACTACAGGTTAGACACAAACCTAGGATTGATATCAACGAAGTCAGTCCGACATCCAGTGGCCCTTCAATTCTAGCTTGACGGACCTTGAATACAAACAGATTTACAACGGAAGGCCAGAAAGCAGGCTTGGAAATTAAGATAAAGACCAAGTCGCTGAGAATCAACAGTAGAAATCTTACCCCTTTCACCCTCAACGGATCACCCAAAGAAAATCTGGGGAGCTTTACATACTTGGGCAGCATTTTCATAAAGAATTGAGGTGCAGATCATGATGTCAGAAGCAGAATACGAAAAGCTAAAGGAGATTTTCGAGCTTTGACACCTATGTGATGATCAACACAGTATTCGACTTAAACAAATGGATGTGAATTGTGGAAATTAACAAAAACAATAACGTATAAACTTCAGATCTTCACAAATTCAACAAGATTCGAAACGAAGACTTGCTTCATCTGACAAATGAAATGAAATAAAAATGAACACGTACTAGGTGTGGCGGTTAATAATTCTTTTTTTTTAAGAGATGGTGCTAGAAACAAGGGTCGGTTCCCGTCTAATCTCTTATGTCATTTTGTTGCTACGATAGTACCTTTCAAAACGCCATTGGTGATAAACGATCGGGTGAGCGTAATATTTTTTCGTGTGGTAAACATGTCAAGTTTCGAACCAAATAAAGAGCATTTGCGGCACGTACTTGTTGGTCTACGGCTTTTCTTGTTCAATCAAAAGAAAAACGCAAGTGAAAGCCGTCGTATACTTATGGAAACTTACTATGACAATATCCCAACGCAAGACGCTTATGGGTGTTGGTTTAGAGCTTCTTGAAAAACAAAGAACGCCCAGGTCAACCGAAAAATTCTGAAGATGCCGAATTGCAAGCATTGTTGGAAGAAGACGATATGCAAAGTCAACAACACATGGCAGGGAGGTTAAATATTGGTCGCTGAACCATTTGTGATCGTCTGTATGCCATGGGAAAGATCCAGATGGCAGGAAAGTGGGTACCACATAAGCTGAACGATAGACAGAAAGCGAAAAACGGTGTGCAAAGTTTTGCTTTCTCGGCTACAAACAGTTTTTTGTATAGAATCGAGACTGGAGACGCAAAATTGAAATATTTCGAGAACCCACACTGCAGTCATGGTTTGACCCAGGACAACGATCATGATCGACCGCAAGACCGAATCATTGTGGAAAGAAGATAATGCTGTACATTTGGTGGGATCAGAAGGGTGTCGTGTACCATGAGCTTCTGAAGCCCGGTGCAACAATTAATACCGTCAACAAATATTCAATTTGAACCAGGCATTGATTGCAAAGCGACCAGAATGGGCTACAAGACACGGACATTTTGCAACACGCAACGCCCCATCACACACAGCGAAGGCGATCAGGGATACCATTTCTGCACTTGACTGGGAACTCTTGACCCAACCGCCGTACTCATCAGACTTGCCTCCATCCGACTATCACTTGTTTTCATCGATGACTGACGCACTTTCTATGAAACACCTTTCTCCCAAATGAAACGTGTTTTTTCTAAGAAAATATTAAGAATTATTAACCGTCACACCTGGTATTTGCACTTCGTTAGTTCGGTTGGCTTGGGCCCACTCACTCAGAAAACAAAGCAGAGCAACTGTATAGCCAAAATAGCATTGGTCTTATGTCCGCAATTATCCGAGTTTTGTTGGCTTCCGAGACGACATGTATGACATGTGGTGCCGTCCTGTTGGAACCACATGTCCAGATCAAATTTTCCACATAGTCAAATAACAAAGCCCAACTTCTTGCGAAGGGCGATTAATTAATAAATATGGATCTTCATCAACATATATATGAAGTTTCAAAGCGATCTATCAATTCATTCGCATAAAAATAGCAGCTTGAAGTAAAAGTATCAGTGTTATTTTTTAAAATGGAAAACATTGAAAATCGTGGAGTGATTATATTTTTTGTAAAAAAAAATTCAAAGGCAATTAAAAAGCATAGTGAAATGATAAATATATTAGGAGAGTCTGCCTCCTTCAAAAACAATAGCATGTAAGTGCGCAGGTGAGTTTCACAGGATAATGACAACATGATAACGATCCTCGTTCTGGACGTCCAATAAGTGTAGCTACTGAACAAATAATTAATTATTTACTTGATATGGTTACAAATGAATGACAATTGACTTTGAGTGCAATTGCTAAGGCCATGGACATCTCGACTGAAAAGTGTTTCATATTTTGAAAAAGGAATTGGGATTAAGAAAGCTATGTGCATGATGGGTGTCGCATTTGTTAAATTCTGATCAAAAACTTTGAGTAAAACTTTCTAACTAACATTTAGATCTTTTTCGAAAGAATAAAGTGGATTTTAAACATCGTTTTGTAACTATGGATGAGACTTGGGTTTACCACTATAATCCTGAACTGCGACAACAAACCGCAGAGTGGACCGAACCCGATTGTTCAACTCCGAAGCAGCCAAAGTAGTCAAAATAGATCAAAAAGGTTATGGGATCAATTTCTTGGGATGCAAAAGACATTTTGTTAATTGATTACCTTCAAACCGGTAAAACAATAACAGGATACTATTACTAAATCCTTTTGGATCAATTGGATGCAAAAATTCGGAAGAAAAGACCTTTAGCGAAGAAAAAAATCATTTTTTATCAAGACAATGCACCGGCTCACAGAGGTGTTTTTGCAATGCCCAAATTGAAGGAGTTACACTACGAATTATTGGAGCATCCACCATATTCACCAGATCTGGCTGCCTCTGACTTTCATCTGTTCTCAAACCTCAAGAAATTCCTACGTTTTCATCAAATGAAGAAGTTATAGCATCCGTAGATGAATAATTTGAAGGACTTCCAGAAAATCACTTCAGAGATGGAATAAATGAATTGGAGAACCGCTGGAAAAAAAGTATTGAACTTAAGGGAGAATATACGGAAGAATAAAGTCATTTTTTCAACTATAAACTTGTTTTATCATTTCCGCTCAGCGAATTTTTAAATTAGCCTAGTATAATATTACATTTTCTTATTTAGAATTTTCACATTGCAGTTTTGTATTTAAAGAAGGCACTGTGTTGAAACAATTGTCATGCAATTTTTTAAATATAGTAGAAATTTGGACATACGTTTCAGTTCTTATTTATTTTTCTCTACTTTAGTCACTCGCCAGTCGGCCGGTAGGCTTTTCGATAAACTTACTAAGGGTTGATAGCCAATTGGCTATCAATTTCGAAGTCCACGTTAGGGTGCACACACAAAGAAAGCAGGTTTCCTGCTTACTGGTAGTCGGCACCTATAAAAGCCGATTATTTACTTAAATTTTAAATGATCGTGAACATAAACAAAGCGTGTTGGAACAAACGTGAACCGGCACCGACTATTTCACCGGAATGAATTTTTAATTCTTGGTCGCTGATTTTCGGCGCCGGACGTGGATTTTCAGTAGAAAAATTATTATTAATGTGGCGGCTTAAAATCGTCCACACTCACATGTTGATTATTTTTCTTTCAATTCTTTTTTTAATATTTCGAAATATTTTATGTTTTTAGTATATTTTATTATTTCGAAGTAAGTTTATGAAGATCTAAGGCCGCTATTTGTATATATTTTTATGTTTATCTTCACAAATTCTTCATCTGAGGATGAACTGGATATCTTGCCTTCATGAAATCTGCTTTTTACTCGCAGATAACCAACGTTCTTTAATGAAATGATGCAATAATGGTAATGTATGTACAGTGCATTGATATTCAGCGCCGAAAATAGGCGCTGGATAACCTGCTTTCTTTGTGTGCGTACCCTAAGCTGTAAGCCTAGTCGTTAAATAATATTAGTTGCTAATGCGCTTCTAAGTCTAAAACTATGTAAAAGTTTATGATGTTGCAGACCTACGAAACATTAGGAATACCTATTTGCGAAATATAATGTGTTTGATTTGGTTTTGCGGGTATAGTAGGTTTTCAGTTCTCTTTCCGCTTTTCGAGAAAAATAAGTATTATTGCGAGGGTGTTTTACAATTACTTTCCTCAGCCAATCACGAACGGACTGTCAATGTTGGTCATTACAGTGCAATGTATTAGGAGGGGGGAGAAACACTCGGTGAGCTGTTTCACTCAGTTCTTTGATAAGTACAGCCATTGCATCAGGTTCCACCGTCCGTTGCGCAACGGGTTATAATAAAGTTTTTAACCAAGGAAGTCGTTAAACCCTCTGAAATATTAACTCTAAGTCTAAGACTCAAGTGTGGTTGGACCAAGAAGTTTAAGAGTGGACGAGAAAGTGTGGTAAATGTAAGTCATAATCGATGTCCCAGGTCAAGTGTCTTATCTTATCGAAGGTGACCGGCGGATTACTATTTATGAAATCGCTTTAAAGGTGGGTATTAGCTTTGAAAATGCTTAAACAATCATCAGAAATAATCTTGGCCTCAGTAAAATCTGTGCCCCATGGGTTCCCATTTTAAATCAGTAAGAGACTTCTGATTCGATTTCACACTTTTTTGAAGCGTATCGTGACATGTAATGAAACGTGGGTGCATTATTACACTCCAGCATCAAAAATGGCAAATAAGGAAAGACGAAACCTGCCCTGTAAAGGCCAAAACCCGTCTTTCAGCCGATAAGGTTCTCGCGACCGTTTTTTTCAATTGAAAGGGAGTTTTGCTGATTGATTTTCTACATGATCGACGTACGGTTAATGCTGCCTGCTACTTGCACCTGTTGGAGGCAACAAAATCCACTTACAGGAGCAAAAGACGCGGTGCCCCCATCAGAGATGCCCTACTTGTCCATGACAACGCCAGGCCACACACAGCGATTTTGACCAAGGAAAAACTGGAGAATATGCACTGGGAAACTCTTGAACACGCTCCATACAGCCCAGATATTTGTTACCCTGTGATTATTTTTTGTTTGCGTCTTTGAAAGATGCATTTGGAGGGGTACTATTCGATAACGTATCAAGATGTTGAGGACTTTGTGCGCAATTGGCTGATGACCAAACTGAAAATTTCTTCGAGCAAGGAATTCAGAAGCTACCAAACCGCTGGGAAAAATATGCAGGGCGTGGAGGAGACTATGTCGAAAAAATATCAATAGTATTTTTGTATTATTTAATAAATAATAAATATGTATAAAGCAATTCCGCTTTATATTTGATACACCGTACTATGTGCATATTATGTTCACCTGTGCTACTTCGTGACTTTGGGTCAAACTCAGTGTTTTCAATAATGTTATTTTATCCACACAATCCGCAGTTATTTTTCTAGAACGTGATGTATCTTGCGGCTGAATATTACCAAAATTAAATTTCTAGGACACATTTTTATCATATATTTTTTACAGATATTAGAAAACCTAAATTTTCATAACGATTTATTATTAGTCACGCAATAAGCTACCAGATGTCGACATACTAAACAATGCGAGGATTATTTCGAAAAGTTCTCGGTCTGAAAAAAAGTTTCTTAGTTGTTTTTTTTTATTTTTCAACATGGCCATCTTGCAATTCAATATATTTTTACCACCTACGTTCCAAAATTTTAATACTGCCTATAATGCGATGTCCAACTCTACAAAATAAGCCGTTGTTTCAGATTTGAACTCATCATTTGAAGTAAATCTTCGTTCAGCAAGCAATTTCTTCATGTTTGCCAAGAGTAAGTAATCGCTGGGGGCTGAATACAATGTATGTAAAAGTACTTCATAGTGTAGGTCATTGAAGTTTGCAGCAACAATATGGGTCGTGTGTGCAGACGCATTATCGTGGTGAAAGAGCACTTTATTTTTGCTCAGATGTGGCCATTTCGCCTGAATAACAACCCGTAATGTGTTTTTATTTTTTATATCAATGTGTGACTATCGTTACAGCGACGGCAGCCGTTCCCCAGAGGCATTTGGGTCATCGTCACGTTCATCAGGCACGTCCTTCTTCAGAATTACTAAAGATAAAAATAAACCCTAAAACTGGGAAAAGGTTTATTTCTGTCAAAAATACCCAATAACAGTACTAAATAATTAATAAGCTCAAGCACAATTTCAGAGAACAACATACAGAACAAAATAAAAAAAAAAAATAGTTATAACAAAAAAATAAAGGAGTCTAGCGCTGGTTTCCATGACTACCCTGCTAAGCTAGGCATGTAAAGAGAAAGGTTTGATCTTAACAGACATTCTCATCGTATAAGAACTCTTGTCTAACTTACAAAAAAATTTACATTAAATTTTCTTAAACCAACTTAACTTAAACTAAACTAAATCAAATTAAATGAAATTAAAGTAAATCAAATCAAAGTGAAGTAAATAAAAGTAAATTAAATCAAAGTGTAGTAACCTAAATCAAATAAAAGTAAATCAAAACAAACTGAAGTAAATTAGATCAAATTGTTTAACGTTATTAAATGGTGGTAGTGAGATAGTGATTGAGCAATCAAAGTTGAATATTCATGAAAACACTAATGAAATAATAAAATAATATCTAGCCTTACCTTTTTGTGGTGCTGTTCGATTATCCAGCCTCTGGACTGTCCAGTTATTAAGATGTTCGATTACTGAACAGTTCTGTGCCCAAAACGCGGGGATTCTAAAAAGTCTGGAGTCCTTCTACAGAAATACAAAAAAAGAAAACCTTCTACAGAAATACAAAAGAATAAGCCTGAGTAGGGCTGAGTACCAGCCCTACTCATAAGCCGAGTACCAGCCCTACTCATAAGCCGAGTACCAGCGGCGTCGACTCACTAGATCTCTGTTCGTCTTGACGTGGAGACGTCTGTCCAGCTAGAGGTAAGATGTTCGACTCCCTTGGCCTTTATTCCGGAGAATATCGGTGTGTTCTCAAGGAAGACTCGCGCAAAACAATCTTACCTGTAGCGATCGATAATTTGTAAACGCTACAATCCTTCGGTTGGTCCAGTAGTGAAGCGCAATGGTCCCCGGTAAAGTAGTCTCGTAAACAGGTCACCACGAGAATCTCGGAAAATAGCAGCTTAACTTTTCCTGCAGTTGGAGCCGTTTTCACTTTCTTTGACACATTTTCTTTCACTTATTTCTACCCATTGTTTAGAATGCTGCTTCGTTTCTGGCATGTAATGGTAAATCCTTGTTTCATCTACTGTTATGAAATGTCAATAAAAACTCTGCAGAATTGCGTTAGATAATTCTCCACATCTTCAGAAGAGTTCATTTCAATGCGTCTTTGGTAGGCTGTTAACACTCGCGATACCCATCGAACGGATACTGCATCTAACGAATCATCTTCTTTTCCCTGTGGTGACGCCCTTCAACCTTCGTTTACAACCAGATGGATATATTTAGATCAGATCTGAGCAGAGTTTGGCGGAAACTTTTGCAAAATTTCAACAGGTTCCTAGAAATAGTATTTTGTCAAGTGTCCAGGTTTTCAGGTGGTTTAAAGCGTTCTCAGAATGCCGAGACTCGATTGAAGTTGAACTTCGCAGCGGAAGGCCTTCAACTTCAAGACGTGATCAAAATGTCTACAGTATCCTAGATGTTGTGCATTCTGGTCGTTGGTCGAAAGTAGGAAAGATCGTGGAAGATTTGATTTTGATTCACACAACCGTTCATCTGGTTTTAACCAATGAATTGGGTAGGAAGAAAATTTGCGCGAAAATAGTTCCGAAAAACCTTTTAAAGGATGAAAAGGACAATAGAAAGGAAATATGTTGTGACATTTTGGGGTAGATTGAAAAGACCAATATTTTTTAGAACGTCATTACCGGTGACTACTCTGGGATTTTTGCAAAAGCAGCGGCCTGCGGCTGCTGTGCCGAAACCGCATTGGAGCGGTAGTTGGTTCGATTCCAGCGCTCGGATGGTTATTTTTCTTTCTTTCTTCTATCTGTTTACTTCCTAAATGTTTGTGATTGTTTCTAGGCAAGAGTGTAAAATCCGACAACGAATTACCCCTGAGTCACGCCAGTTAAAGGCTGGGTAAGGCCGGATGCCTTCTGAGAAGTGTTCTACGTTGGTCACTCGCTAGTCGGTAGGCTTCCTGATAGATCTTCCTGATAGACCTTCCTGATAGACCTTCCTGATAGACTTATGGGTAAGCACATAACCAAGGGTTGATAGCCTGAGGGGGGTGCTGGCCTGGGTTGTCGGTGGCTCATGACCGTGGTTCGGAACCACGTTAAGCTGTAGGTCCAGTTGCTAAATAGCCTTGTAGTTGCTGATGCGTCTCTAACCGTAAATCCTTTCCTTTCCATCAAGATACAAAATGTCAAAGAAATCAAATACTTAGAAGAGGGGATCAGTTAAGATTTCAAAAATAATAAAACGTTTTAAGAGAAGATTAGAATAATATTGTAAATATTATATATTTTTCTAATTTTTTTTAACGTTTCTTAACGTTCGCAAAAATAAATCCATATCAATCAGTGCAAAACTGGAACACCATAACACTGCAGTTAAACCTGAAATTTATTTACAGGAGAAACACTAACAGTCAAAAGGGCAAAACTGTTACAAAACCTAAAAATAAAGGAAAGAACCATCTTGTGAAAGAAACAAAAACCTTTAAGGAACCCCATTATCAAAAGGTGCCTCGATTTTTAAGGACATCTAGAAAAGATGGATACTCAGTATTTTTACACTGATAACACAGGTCAACAAATTTTAACATTTTTGATGTAACATTGATGGGCATAGGTGTATATGAAGTATTTTGTAGTCCTAAATTCGCAAATGTTAAGCAAATTACTGTAATGCGTACAGTTTTTTTGTTACAGGGGGTCGGTGGTGGGAAAAAAAGGAGACGACATATTTTTATAATCTAATATTTATTTATATAAATACAATCATGTAAAAGGTGTTAAATCTCTGCAAAGACATTACTGAGGATTATGTGAATAAAAAATATTTACATGAGATGTCATACACCGACAAAAATTTTCCCTTTTTTCTCTCGAGTTCTGTAACATTATCTCTTTTTAAAAACCAGCAGTAGTCGCTCAACATAGATGGGTTCCAGCGTCCCTGGTATCTTGCTTCCATCGTCCTGATGTCCTGGTGAAACCTCTGTCCTTGTTCATCGCTTACTGCACCGAAATTTTCCGGAAAAAATCCAAATGGGTGTGTAAAAAATACATTTTTAAGGACATGCGACACCCTAGTATTTCATAGGATTTCAAGAGTTCATCCATGAGTTTTTGTTATAGTTTTTATCTTTCTTGTTGCCCAGAAATCCTTTTAGTGCATTTAAAAACACTTCTAAGCTGTCAATTCCTGTTCATTTCATTTTTCCTGAAAACGGAAATAATCTATAAGCTTTCTTATTTGAGGTCCAATAAATATGCCTTCTTTTAGTTTGGCGTCACTTAATTGAAGAAATATATCTATTAGGTACGTGAAACCATTACTCTCTTTGTCCATAGCTTTGATAAAGTTTTTCATTCATTAATATGGTGAGGGAGAAGAAGCACTTTTTTGGGTTAACAAGAGAAGCATATTTTATGTTTGAAGTACCAGGTTCAAAAGAAGTTCTATGAGGCCAATCTTTCTTACTGTAATGTTCTTTTGTTGCTCCACAGTCCCATAGACAAAATAGCAATACTTTGTACCAAAGTTTTCCTTACCTTTCTACTCCAAAGCCTGGTACAAATAATTTCAATAATCCGATGATATAAAGGAGAAGCAAGTACTTGAAAATGGGACGTACCTAGGCCATTTCTGTGAAAAGGTGTTTTAATAACTACCTAAATGAAACCCAGAAAGAGCACTCGCATCAATGTTACCAAAATTATGTCGAGCTGTGTAATTTTCTTTTATTATATTCAATTTGCATTAATTTGTTTTTAATATCGTATAGTGTTTTGAGTTTGTGGACAATTAATAGAAGAACTTTATATATAATTTTAAAAATAATATATCATTACTACATGAAAAAGCAATTAATAACTAGAATCGGACGGGTGGGTAATTAACAATTGCTAATAGTAATAAAAACATATTTTAACATTAGCTGCTAATTAATTGAAAAAATGCCATATTAGTATTTTTTCAGAATTTATATAACAACCTATTAAATAGCACATTCTCTGTGAATTCTGTGTTTATGTAAAACATCTTCATCTTGAAATATTTGTAGTGTTTTTGTACTTATTGTTATTATCTAATAAGTTGATGCGGAATTTAAATTTAAGGACTTTTCTAATACTGCTAATAATATTGTCAGATATCGGTGTTTTTTTTTAATAATTGCTTTTTTTGCCATTAACTCATTAACGACCAAACACATAAACATATAATCTTTTTTTGAATTTTTTATTTAAAATTGCTTGAAAATATAGAAGTTAATACTAATTTAACTTCACATTAAAAAAATTAAAAACACAGAATAAAAATACAAAGATTCGTACACGCACTTGGTAATTTGTGTAATAATTGTTTATACAGTCAGGGTGAAGATAAACTTTACATTTGTTGCATAGATAGATAATGTTACTTTTAATATAGCGCTTTTTTTATTCTGGTACTATTGACCTCTGTTAGTGCAACATGACCAATGTTGTCTAGATTTAAAGTATCCAGCAAAGTCTCCTTGGAAGATCGCCCGAAGGTTGAATTCATCTAAATCTTCCTCATCGATAATTGAATCTGGTTATGGTGGAATGTTTACATCAGCCGAATCGGCTGTTTCAGTCTGAATATCCTATCACAACCATTCTTCACACACAATGCATTCTTCAGTCATGCCGTTTTTATATACTTCGTATCTTTAATGGGTCTAATTGGCCTTGAAATTCTTCTTTGAATTTTTTTTAATTGAAGGTTTTTGTCATCGTGAAGCCTACTCTAAAAACATCCACTTCAAAGTCAAGTTTAAACGAAATAATTCAGAACATTTTGATATTTAATCTAGAGTTTAGAATTAGTTTACTTATTCAAGTATTTGATAGAGAAGACAATCCAAGAATGGTAAATAGCTCAATTGTATATAGATTTAAAATCCTAGAGAACTTCTTAAAAACCGGCAGATTTGGTGGAAACAGTAAATGGTCTAAACTAAAACCCTCCAATTCACAGTTGTCAAGACTGACCTTCAGTTATCTTGTGAGAAAACAATCTTTATACCCAATAACATTAAGGCCAGAATACCATATTTTAAATACCTAGAAGAGTGGATGAGTCAAGGTTTCAAAAATTATAAAGCATTATTAGAGAGTGCTAGGAACATGCATATAGTCTATAATAAATCCATATCTAGATTTCGATATATAAATTTTCTACGCAAGAAGAATAACAATATAAATTTTCAGTTGAAAAATAATAAAATACCAGGTGTGACGGTTAATGATTCTTAATTTTTCTTGAAAAAACACGTTTAATTTGGCTTGACAATCGCTAGTTTCGCATTTCCCCCATCTCATGGCACGACATCTTTCTGATCCCACTAAATGCACAGTCACGATCCGATGCAAAAAGTATCTTTCGTGTCGAGAAAGCAAAACTTCGCACAACGTTTTTCGCTTTTCCGTTTGTGGTTCAGCTGATGTGGTACTGATTTTCCTGCTTTCTAGATCTTTCACATGGCATGCAAACGATCACAAATGGTTTACCGACCATCATTTAACCTCTCTGCTATTTGTTGTTGATTGCGTGCTTTCATTTCCAAGAATCTTCTAAATCAACACCCACAAGCGTCTTTCATTGAGACATTGTCACCGTAAGTTTCTACAACTATATGACTGCTTTTACTCGCGTTTTCCATTTCGTTGAACAAGAAAACCAGTATGTGTCGCAAATACTCTCTCTTTATTTGGCTTGAAACTCTATATGTTTACCACACGAAAAAAAGATGACGCTAACTGGAAATCATTTAAACATCAATGGTATGAAAGGTATTGTCGTAGCAAGAAAATGGCATAAGAGGTTGAACTGTCGCCCGACCCGTGTTTCCAGCACCATCTCTTAATAAAATTAAGAATTATTAACCGCCACACCTGGTAAGAGCATTAGCTTTTTAGATTTAACCATTACTAGAAAATACAATTGACATGAGCAATTTTTCATAAACCATATCATACAGATATAGTAATACATAACAAATCATATCATCCTCATTCACAAGAGATGGGGGGCACTTAATTCATTTATACATAAACATAAGTACTATGAAACATCTCGTGTCATTAGAAAATTATAACAAATATTATTAAACATATCTCGGTGAATAATGGATATGACCCAAATATTATAAATAGAATAATTAATTAAAAAATGGTATATTTAAACTATTAATTTAATATATTCCGTCACTATTATAAAAAGAACGAGTACAAGACACTTACGTATGCAAGAAATGTAACCAAAATAGTTCCAAAACAATTATCCAAGAGAAACAATTTAAAAAAACGAATAGCCGGTCGCGTTGGTGCGGCGGTAAGAGCGGCGGCCTGCTGCTGCTTTGCCGAATCCGCGCTGGAGCGGTAGCTGGTTCGATTCCAGCGCTCGGATGGTTATTTTTCTTTCTTCTGTCCGTTTATCGTTCCTAAATGTTTGTGATTGTTTCTAGGCAAGAATGTAAAATCCGACTACGAATTACCCCTCAGTCACGCCAGTTAACGGCTGGGTAAGGCCGGATGCCTTCTGAGAAGTGTTCTACGTTGGTCACTCGCCAGTCGGTAGGTTTCCTGATAGACTTATGGGTAGGCACATAACCAAGGGTTTATAGCCCGAGGGGGGTGCTGGCCTGGGTTTGTCGGAAGCTGATGACCGTGGTTCGGAACCCACGTTAAGCTGTAGGTCCAGTCGCTAAATAGCCTAGTTGCTGATGCGCCTCTAACCCTAACACTTTACCTTTTACCTTTTTAAAAAAACGAATAATAATTTGAGACGTCTCTCTATTGAAAATAACAATAGTTAAATTAATAAACTTTATAAATCAGGAGTATATTTAATTGAGTGCGGTTCTTGTCGAAAGTCTATATTGGTCAAAAATGAAGATCTTTTTCTGTTAGGCTCCACAAACATAAAACGGAATACAATGATGCCCATTATGTTAGCCATTTAATTTCAGAAAATTATAGTTTTAACGAAAATTTGAACATTTTACATACTATAGATAAATCAAAAGAACTTAAATTTTTAGAGAGGTAATGCCATTCGCAACTTGAGCTATGTTTTTAGTTTATGTTTGAATTTGCACGGCTTCTTCATCATTACCGACAGTTAGACCAGTCCACATTTTTTTTCCAGCATGATTTCAATATGTATGGCTTCAACTCTTGCAATGATTCTTTTATATTAACAGTTCACGTTGCTATTGCAAAATTTTTCCAGTATTACATAATGTTCATATCAGGATCACATTTCATAGTGTCCAGTATAATTTTAAAGATTTGTCTAATGTAATAGAGATTAAAGGGCTGGATTGTTCCTTGGTCTCTAGGTTGGAGTAAGGCTGTCGTGTTAGGAGGAAACAAATCGCTTTTATATTTGGATGCATAGCTTCAAGTTCACGAGGGTAACCGGGATCATTGTCTAAAACTAGAACTGCCTTGAAATCGAAATTATTTTTCTTTAAATAAGTTTCAACTTAGGAACAAGACAATGGCACTGACAGAAAATGACACTTGTAACTCACGCTTTCTAGTCAAAACACTAGTAAGTTGTCCTTGTTTTAATTTTTCAAAGCACAAGGATTTAGCGATCTGTAAATCATAAATAGCTTAATTAAACAATCTCCTGATGCCTTAGAACAGAGCACCAGTGTAACTCTATCTTTTGCTGCCTTAATACAAGAGGCGGACTTTTCACTTTTGGATATAAAAGTTTTGTTTGGCTTCTTTTCCAAAATAGAGCAGTTTCGTCTGCATTAAACCCTTGTTCAAGTTTGTATCCACTATCAGCAATTAACTTTGTTGCTGCTGCTGAAGTATCTGCAGATGCAGCTTCTCTTTCTCGCACCTTGAACTCATTGAACCAACCTTCCGATGCTTAAAATCCTCCTTCCGTATGTCCATCATCAGGTTCTTTAAAATGTTCGTAAAGACGCTTAGCTTTCTCACGGATTATAACACCACTTAGAGGCCCAAGACTATCTTCTGGCTACAGTCTTCAATTCATAATATTAATGCAGCTTCTTTTTTTTCAATTGCTGGATCACGAACAATTTTTGCTGATAGTGAGGTTGAAGCTGTAGAATTCCATATTTTGTCTTCTAATTTCTTGATGGATCGTATAGTTGATTCATTGACATTATAAAAACGTGATATGCATGCAAAAGACTCGTCAAGGCGTAAACTTTAAAGAGTATAGGACTAATTTTCCTTTACTTTTACTCAACATTATAAATCGCGAACAATGCAGATGAGACACGTGCTCGAAATTATTGCGACGAATAACAAGTTGAAGCAATAAAACAAAATACTCCGTACCGATCGTGTGAAGGCGACTTTTATCAAAAGCCATAGCATCACGCCTAACCTAACTGCGCGTACGGCGGCGGCGACTTATTTGTCAAAAAACTATTGGCCAAATGACAATAAGACTTATTTATGTATAAATACTTTGATACTTGTTTGTTTTCAAAAGTAACTGGTTATTAAATACATATTATTTTAAAAGTACAATATGCATCATTAGTTTTGGATCCGCGAATAAAGAAATTTTCAGCCGCGAATACAAGTGCTCTCAATTTTTTAATCCGCGAATACTGAAAACGCGAATAACGGAACCGTGAATAAGGAGCTTTGACTGTGTCTAATTGAGATTATGTCCGTGTGTTCGCTGGCAAAAATTATTTCAGTGTATGTATTTAAATTCCATTTAAAACCAAAATTGAATTCTATACGCGAATATGACGATATGCTTCTTATTTACGGAGAAGCAGCACACAGATTAGAAATGTATCAGGACTTTTTCAACGTGCTCGGCAAAATAGGTTAGAAACGTGCCAGGCCTGCATAGGCATCGGTGTTATGGCGTAAAAAATTAGTGCTAGTAATTTTAATGGTGACATTAACGACATTAACGTGTCCCATGTAAATATTAATACAATTTACTTACAAAGAAAGCCTTTTTTGCCTTTCAGTGGCATAAAAGAATATTTATAAGTGAGACGCACTCTATTAAAACGTGAAATTAATATTAAAACACAAAGTCCGTCACTGTTTGATTTTATTTTCGCCGGTAACGCTGGCATATCAGTATAACTGTTACCGTGAATGAGGTAAATTCTTCTCCGCTGAGGAAATTTACATTTTTCTATAGTTTCGTATAACGTTTTGGTTGCTGTTTGATATAACTTTGTAAGTCTTTTATGTTTATGTTTTATGATTATTTTCTGATATTTTTCATATATTTCATACGTTCTTGGTACGAGCTAAGGTTATTGAACAGTTTTAAAATAGCGGTTCTTAGTTTTTCATGGCAGTTCTATTATATTTTATGTTTTAATAATAACGATACTGGTTTGAAAACGCAATATTTTTATTCTAAACGTCGTTAGTTTCTGTTAGAAAAATATTTTGAGATCTGTTTTTAGTAATAATAATTCTTTTTACTATTTGGGTATCTAATAGTAAAATTTTTAATATAATATTACGTGCTGGATAAATTTTGATCTGTAGTGTTTTTATCAAGAATTAAAAAAGTAACATCATAAATTTTGTTTTTATCAAGAATCAGCTTACTAAACAATACTTGCTTAATAGATGGCTTATGGCTTCAGTTCCTGTACTATACTATTATGATAATAAAAATAAACTGAACGGGTTGACTAAAAAGAAACTGAACGTTTACTCTAGGAAGAAAAGTCTGCATTATCTATTTTTCTAAATGGGTTTATATATTCTAAATAAAATCTAAGGACTAATAAACATTTTAACACTATATTCTTAATGTCTGCTTTTGTACCTCGTTCAGTACTGAAGGCACGATTATTCCAATCTTCGAAATATCTTTTTTATTAATTGTTCTTATTAAAATTTCAAGTTTTTGACGGAAAAAATATACGCAAGACCTCAGATCGGTCAGGTTGTAATACATTTTTGAGCTAAAACTTGAAGGCATGGGAAAAAGTTTTTTTAAAGATGCTTTCACATACCAAAATAATATTACCATGTACCATATTTATACAGGATGGACAATCATCTCCATATATTGTTTAGTAACCTAAAGATTATATTTAATATAAGGTTTTCCTTAGCCTACCTAGAATTTGATGTTAATACGTTTCTTCATCGCACTTTTCCAACAAGGATCACGATTGTCATATTTTTGATGTTCTTGAATTTTTATTACTAATTATCTCTTCTCCTTCGTATTCGTATTCGTCTTTACAGAAGAGTTGTGACCCATGGAAATTAATTTCATTTGCAGCTTTTCGGATTTCCACTAGCAATGATAATTCTAAAATCAAGAGATTTTCTACTAAACACAAAATCACTTTTTGTAACTTCTTGGCGTATGTTTCGCTAACCATGTTAGCATCATCAGGAGATAATTCAATCTCGGATCAGTAAGAGTTTAGTTAATGGTTCCACTATAAAAACAGAACAATTATACCACAATTAAAACGCAATATAAACTTGAATAAATATTAGTTTATATTAGGTTAAGCTGGATGACCATACTTAACTCTAAGACAGCAAACTTGAAGAGATTTACCACTAAACACCAAATCACTTTTTTTTTAACTGCTCGACGCACTTTTTGATCAAATCATCTCCTAATGATGCATCCAGATGATGATGATGATTTAATCCAGATTAAATTATCTGCTGATGATGCTAACATAGTTAACGAAACGTGCGTCGAGCAGTTAAAAAAAAGTGATTTGGTGTTTAGTGGTAAATCTCTTCAAGTTTAGTGTTTCACACCAAAGGTTCCAATAGAAGAATTGATCTAAGACAGTAGTAAAAGTCCAACAACACATTATTGAAAAAATATTAAATTGTCTCCTGACGATACTAACATGATTAATGAAACTGGCGAAGAGATTTTCCTCTAAACACAAAATCACTGTTTTCAACTTCTGGAAGCGCATTTTGCTAACCATGTAAGCATTATCAGGAGATGACTGAATTACCTCCTGATTATGCTAACATGATTAGCGAAATGCGCATCGAGAAGTTAAAAAGTGTGATTTGGTGTTTAGTGGAAAATGTCTTCGAGTTTACTCTTCTTATATACACATATGTCCAAAAGTTTGGAATATCCACTTTTTTAGTGATATTAAGTTTTTCTTTTATTCGTTTACGTAATCATCATTTTATTACAACTCTTACTGGTATAAAATAAAACTGGACACCAAATGATCAATGTGTGTAAAATTGATTTATTATTTTGGAGTCAAAAAATTACAATGTACCAATTGCCTTCAAAAGTAATTTAAAAATAAAAAGAACAACTTTCAATAAAATTAATAAGATTGATATACCAATTGTATATTCCAGACGATTTCTTCGAGTTATCATTCAGATCTGCCGATCTTGTGCAGCTGTTGTACATCGTTTTATACCACTTCTTAGACGATCCTTTACGTCATTTGTGTCTTGGGATTTTTTATGAATTTTCGATACAGTGCTTTGAGAAACACCTAGAATTTCCGCGATATCATTTTGATTAAAGCCTTGTAACAAAGCAATTACTCTTGATCTGTTAAAATGAAATATCATGTTTCTAGGTATTTTTGAACGGATTAATTGAAAATTGAAAAAGAACTGAAATAATGTGTAACTAACCAGTATCAACAGAATGGGCAAAAATCGAAAAACCTGTGTTATCAGCAAAACAATGCTATTATTTTCATTTAAAGCGGTCTAAAATAAATATTCATCGCAATTTTTGGAGTATCATTGGTGTAGATATCTTATTTGTAAATATTTCAAACTTTTGGACATATATGTGTAGTTATCTGAAAAATAGGATATGCTAATAAACCAACAAGGAGTTAATTATTAGGGAAATTACTCATTGGATTAAAAGGCATTGAAACGCGAAGAAATAAACACATAAACTTTCAGGAGAACTACGTATTAGTCTATTCATAACACAAAAAAATTATAAATAAATTGTTTTAAAGGCATTAGAATAGTGATTCGATATTTAGCTTCAGGTCAAACATCTTCTTCAGAAACTGATCAAAATATGTTATACCCTGAATATGAAGTAATATGTGAAGATGATTTTAAACGCACATCATTAATATTAATGAGAAGCTGATTGGGAGGCCATCGTAAAATCTTAATTTCGGACTCATAGAAAATGTATGGTAATATAATAAAAATAGATGTTCACAAATTATAATTGTTGTAATGTATTATTAAATGAGAGTTTTAGCTCAAGCAAATTTTTAAAATTTGAATAGATAAACTTCAAGATATAGTTACCTTTAAAATAATGTATTTTTAAGTAAATTATTCCTTTTATATGATTATCACGTTATTGAGTACATACCAGGTTAATAAATCTTATTTTTTTTAAGAGATGGCGCTGGAAACAAAGTTCGGTGCATTTTGTTGCTACGATAGTACCTTTCAAAACGCCATAGATGTTTAAACGATTTCGAGTTAGCGTCATATTTTTTTTGCGTGGTAAACATGTCGAGTTTCGAGCCAAGTAAAGAGCATTTGCGGCAAGACACTTTTAGGCGTTGGTTTAGACCAGGTCTCCAAACTTTCCAGCCTTAGGGCCATACTGATTACTACAGTAAGTTCCAAGGGCCAAAACCGTTTCAATTTTCCTGCCATTATCTATAATTTCTAAACTAGTCGCCGAGCACGCGCCCTAAACGAGCATACGCTTCCTAAATTCGCTAATCGTGGGCCAGATTGATGACACTGGCGGGTCGGATTTGGCCCGCGGGCCGTAGTTTGGAGACCCTGGTATAGACGATTCAAAAGTGGTGATTTCGACTTGAAAGACAAAGAACGCCCAGGTCAACCGATAAAATTTGAAGATACCGAATTGCAAGCATTGTTGGCAGACGATATGCAAACTCAACAACAAATGGCAGAGAGGTTAAATGTTGGTCGTCGAACCATTTGTGATCGTTTGCATGCCATGAGAAAGATCAAGAAGGCAGGAAATGGGTACATCAGCTGTACGATAGACAAATGAAAAGGCGAAACACATTGTGCGAAGTTTTGCTTTCTCTGCATAAAAGAAATACTTTTTTGGATTGGGAACCCAAAAATGCAGACAATCATGGGGTGACCCAGGACAACCATCAGTATCGACCGCAAGACCGAATTACTTTGTAAACAAGACAATGCTAAGTATTTGGTGGTATCAGAAGGGTGTCATGTACTATGAGCTTCTGAAACAGTTAATAACGTTCGCTACCGTCAACAAATGATCAATTTGAACCTTGCATTGATCGAAAAGCGGCCAAAATGGGCTACACGACACGAAAAAGTGATTTCGCAGCTCAACGCTCCATCACACTTGGTTGGGAACGCTTGCTCCACCCCACGTACTCACCAGACTTGGTCGCTTCAGACTGCCACTTGTTTTCATGGATATCTCACGCATTTTCCATTCAACGATTACGGATATGTCAAAAATGGCTTGATGACTGAACCACCTTAAAAAATCATAATGCATCTACAAATTACCAGAGAGATTGGAAAAATGTGCAGCTAGCGATAGCCCATACTTTGACCTTTCTCCCATATGAAATGTGTTTTTTTTTTCTAAGAAAAAAATAAGAATTATTAACCGCCACACCGGGTATTGAGGAAGGGTGAAAGGTCAGATACTTGACCGAAAATTGATTTATTTTTCAACTAAACGTAGTCTCCTTTTAGCTCGATAGACTTCGCCCAACGATTTTCCAACTTTTTTTCAAAAATAGTCCTCTGTTTCTGCGATGATCTTTTCATTTAATGTGAATTTCGTTCCAGCTAGCTATTTCCTCATGCTTGGAAAGAGAAATAAGTCATCATGAGCCAAGTCCGGAGAATAAGGTAGATGCGGCATCAATTCGTAATGCAAATTGAGCAGTTTCGTTATTGCAATAAATAGCACTTTTTTCTTCGCCAAATGTGGTGTTTTTTTTTTCTATCAGCCCTTCGTGAAATTTGACCAATAATGCAGCATAATACTCTGAGGTAATCTTTCCCTTTTCCAAATAACCGATGAAGATAATGGCTTACGAATCCCAGAAAACTGCGGCGATGGGCTTTCCTGCCGATTGAAGCATTTTCGCCTTCTGTTTTACTGTTTGCTCCACCTAACGTACTGTTTACGCCACCCACTGTTTTGAGTATTCCTTCGATTTTCATGTGTAGCAAATCCAAGGTTCATTAACAGTAATCGCCGCAGAAACTCCTTCGGATTCCGCTTGTACATGTCTAAGCACCGCTGTGAAAATGTCACTCGATTCCATTTTTAGTCGGCAGTGAGCAAACACGCCCCGCGCAAAATAACTTTCTCATACCTAAATAACAGTGTTGGATGTTCCGTAAACATTCGTCCGAGATATTTATCATCTCAACAATCTGCCTAACCTTCACTCTGCAATCGATCAACACGATATCATAAATTTTGTTGACTATTTCCTAACGTTACTGGTGCTGGTTCGACCACACCGAAACTCAGTACACCACTTATGAACCATGAAATGTGAAGCAACAAGGTCCCCATAATAGTTTTTCAACTTTCCTTCGATTTGGGAGATAGTTCTTCCACGCAAAAAGTAATGTTTAATCAACACAAGAAATTCGCACAAGAATTTTTTGCCGTGAGAACAAAAATATTGGACTTATCTGCTTTCGAAGACCGTTAAAACAAATTCCGTACAAAAGGAAGTTACTTTGCAAAAATGCAAACACCTTTGCATAACACTCTAATATTCGTATATTTAATATCACACAGATATTTTAAATTGTTTCATAAATATTTCATTAATTTGTACTACAATTTACAATATTAAAATTGATAGTACAGTGGCGGCTCGAGGGTTTTTAAAGTGGGAGGGCGCAGAAGAAAATAGTGCTGCTAAAATTTTTTAATTTTTAAGGAAAATGAGTTAAAGGAAAGAAACTGAATGGAAATAAAATATGGTGTTTGTTTTGCTCTGAAAAATTGTTTACTATGATAAATGCCGAAGGGGCGCCGCCCCAACGCCCTCCCTCACGAGCCGCCACTGTGATAGTATCCATTATGTACAAGCTATATTTTTTCAATACATTTTAGCACTTTGAAAGTTTCTTTTTTTCTAAATTTTCCTATTATTAAAGTTATTTTTAAAATTCCTTAAGTGTCAGAATAATTTTAATACTAAGTTGATCCCTTCGAAATTTGACGTCAAAAAATATTTAATATTAGTGAACTTTGTTGAAGTATTTAAGGATCTTCAATTTTTTTTTCTTAAAGAACACTTCAAGATGATATTCAGTATCATCTTAAAGTAGTCCACGTTGCATTGCTGCTTCCTGAAAAGAAGCATACAGAACAATATTATTCTTCCTTACTAGTAGCACCTACTACATAAAGTAGTAACAGACGAACGTGATAGCTTTCAGATTCAGTTGGTGAAACATTGTACATTCGTCTAATAATTTTCAGTTTTCTTACTTGCTTTTTCCTAATGTGTTTTTTATTATCCCAGGCATAATAAACTGATGTTTTTGGATAAATGTGAGCACTTCTTGTTGATGGGTTTTTATTTAAACCAAACCAAACTGTTAACTCCTTACTTCGCATATCAGCTTTTTGAAATGATTCAACAGCATTGTCTCTAAAAAGTCTACTTGTTCATTTAATAAATATACTGGTAAGCGACTTATTACATGTACAATATTTTATATATAGGCAGCTTCACTGGAATTGATCTAGCGGTTATTCAAAAATGCTGACACTTCATCATGAAGTATAACTTTCTCAGCATTAGTAACTTGTACATTAGCACAATCATACCCCTTGTACACATATTTGTGTATATACTTTACACTATGAAAACTTGCACTGAGTTCAGCATTAATATGAGCTTAAAAATACATTAAAAAAAATGGATTATATGGAACTATGTATCTGTTATCAATATATTCTTCAATATATTCTCCAGTAATGTATTTAGTGATAGACCATTATCTCTTCATAGATAGAGAGGATAACCAATAACATTTTGCTTTGTTTCGTGTGTAAATGTTTTTAGAAATTCCTTTGTACACTTGCCCTCAACCATACAAACTGAGTGTTGGTTCAGATAAGCACAAAGGCGGTGCACCATATGTGTCTTAACTAAATTATATAATGTTTTGTTCGTAGAGTCCGGAATTTCTGTAGATATATCAGTATCCGAAATTTATAGTTATCCTTTAAATTAAAATACATGTATAAATATAAATGTGGTAAACCTCGCTTTTGGAACTCGACCGTATATAAAAAAGTTTGTACTTCACTAAATATTTCTTTGTGGTTAATTAGTCGCAATAATTCCTTAACTTTTCAATACAATACTGGTATAATAACACCGGGTCTATTATTGGGAGTTTCATATGAATGTATATTAATTCATATTTCCGGCCACAAAGGATTACAGGTGAAACTTATTACGCGGGCTACTAATAAAACTAGAAAGTAATATTACAATTCCTCCAAGCTCTGGAGTATATATTCGTGCAGCAGTATACTCTTCTATACCATAATGGACTGGTATAGTAATATGAACTATACATATATATATATATATATATATATATATATATATATATATATATATATATATATATATATATATATATATATATATATATATATATATATATATATATATATATATACTATACATATATATATATATATATATATATATATATATATATATATATATATATATATATATATATATATATATAGTATATATATATATATATATATATAGTATATATATATATATATATATATATATATATATATATATATATATATATATATATATATATATATATATATATATATACTATACATATACATATATATATATATATATATATATATATATATATATATATATATATATATATATATATATATATATATATATTTATATATTTATATATATATATATATATATATATATATATATATATATATATATATATATATATATATATATATATATATAACATAATGAACGATACCTGATAATTTTATTTCTCACTTTGTTCTTTTTTTTATCGACTATACCAGCTCAACCAACATAGCTTGGCCTCTGAGATGCGCAAAAAAAAGAGTGAGAGGGTCACTGTCTAACAGTAATGTAAATGTTTTAATAAAGTAAATTTCAAATATTACTGTCTCTCCAAATATATCGTTCATTTGTACCTCTAATCTGTAAAAATGTTGGTAAATTTAACCAAAAATGATTGATTATTCTCAAAATTTCACCATCGCATATTTACAGTCTCTTGGCGTACGTTTTATCAAAATATGATTCAATTTACTGTGAATATTAATTATTTTTTTAAACAAATATTGCTGAAACCCCAATAAATTAATTAAAAACAGACGGTATATTGCTGATTATTCATTTTGATTACTAAATCTAGTTAATGAAATGTGTACCTATTAGTAACGTGTTTAAATTGTTGGCTGTAAGTGTTTTAATTGTTGTCTGTTTTTGGCGTAATGTTTGCTAAAAATTGACTGCTCAATGTCACTAACCTGTATACGAAACTGGATTTATTCAGTGACCTTCAAAATGTTACAAATTACTTTTAAATTTGATCTTTGAACATCCACGACAGAACGTCTTATTTTCTTTTTTCTAAAAGTAAACTTTATATGTGTGTCTATATACACAGAATATCTTATACATTTTAGGAGTAACACTGTATTGGTATTAAGTTGGTAATTATATTCATTAGGGTGTCTATTAAACTCATTTAGTTTAACGTTTACAGTTTAATGTTCCACACCGAATGTTCCAGTAGAAGAATTGAGGGTATCAGTTATTTCCCAAATTAACTTTTTTTACTTGGGTATCATCTAAATAATTTCTTTATAGCTTAAAAACAATTTTGAAAAAAAAGATGTCTTTTAACGCTGTCTAAATGCCGATACTTTTCCCATTCATTTAACATCGGATTTTTTAACTTTTTAGATATTTTTTTCTCGCTTATTATATTGATTATCTTACTAAATATTCTTAATTCTGTTTCTGTTGTTACCCTTTTAGATGGACAAATTTTTATATTCGAACCAAAAACGTATTTTATAAGTTTTCCAAAGGTTTATATTTATTTATACCGTTTTTCCAATAACATTTTCAAATTTGCTGACTCCCGATGCTTTTTTTCTCGAGATGGAGATCCTACTTAACTCTCAGCTTTGGCCAGTCTACTGCGTCCACCAAGGAGTGGGTGGACCTTTGCTTCATATTGACGTAGAGATTTCTAATCTCCCGGAAGAATTCTGTAAAAGAATCGTTACTTGTTCCCGCGAGTTGCTCGGTGTCGGGCTAGATTTTGAGTAGCTTTGTTCCGATGGAGCGATTTTTCTTGTTGTCGTCAGTTAATTTGTGTGGCATCCAAGCTTCAAGTTTTTGAGGCGTCTTCCTTCAAAAGCTTTAAGATGGTCCTCGTCGAAGTCGGCAGGTCGACCAGGTTGAACTTGGCAAACCTATCGCGAGCCGTCCAATCGGCTATAGCGTCTTCTCTATATACGCCGCAAATGTCGAAAATTCAGTTTTTCAAAAAAATGATGGCAATAGTTTTATAGAGTGAGGAAAGTGCTTTCGAATGCATATATACATTTGGAAAACAAAATAAAAGTGGAGGGAAAGTAAATGAATTATAAAAACGGCGGGAACTTATGGAACAACCCAATATAATTCGTCACTTCAAATACATACATCATCTTCATCACACTGGTCAAAGTATTTATCGGATAATGAGTGTGTATTAGGTGCGGCGGTTAATAGTTCTTAATGTTTTCTTAAAAAACACGTTTAATTTGGGAGAAAGGTAAAAAATGGTTTATTCAAAGTATGCGCCATCGCTAGCTGCACATCTTTCCCAGACGATCAGAAATGGTTTGGCAACCAAGATTTAACCTGTCTGCCATTTGTTGTTGACTTTGCGTTCATCTTCTTCCTACAATGCTTGCAATTCGGCATCTTCAACTTTTTTGGTTGACCTGGGCGTTCTTTGTCTTTCAAGTTAAAAACACCACTTTTGAATCATGTAAACCAACATCCACAAGCGTCTTGCGTTGGGACATTGTCAGTGTAACTTTTCAGAAGTATACGACGGCTTTCATTCGCGTTTTTTTTGACTGAACAAGAAAAGCAGTAGTGCCGCAAATGCTCTTTATTTGTATCCAGCGCCATCTCTTAAAAAAAAATGAAAAACTATTAATCGCCACCTTGGTACATCTCTAAGTCTCTTCAATTTTAGATCTGATACAATAAAAGATGCAGGGTGGTAGTAAAGTGGTAGATATTCTATTTTTTTTAATATGGGAAAACTAAA